>JAODUP010000184.1:250000-615000 GCA_025642065.1 Paralvinella palmiformis
CCTGTGACCCTTGGCACCAAGTGCAGGGTGTTTAACCGCTAGGCCACCGGAGCTCGCTTTTTGTGGTTGTTGATCGAATGCCCATATACGTGTAATTCAATGGTTGATCAAGTACACTTACCGTGTATTAGGTCCTATATCCAGTTTGTGAAGACCGGTTCGATGAAGATGCTGTGCTGCATTTCGTCGTCCGTAAACAGAGATTGGCCTAAAGTAAAAATCCTTGGTATGACGCCGACACACTCAGACTGTTATTCACGTAGCGGGTCTTTTCGCCCACTTGTCGCTCGCTCGGCCCGTGACGTGTTTCGGACCTTTAATACATCGTCTGGTGGCCTTCTAGAAACGTTGAAATGAAGCGAACTTACTGATTGGCAAATGCCGAAAATCCTTTGCCCATAAGGACGTAGGAGTCGCCGTCTTGATCAGTCAGTGTACGGGGAGATGGTCCGGCGGATCTTGTTGTGCTCGCAATGGCCTTCCGAGATCGCGCTGTCGAGATTACTCACCGGCTTGTATTGTTTGCGCCATTTAGCCTAACAATAACACCAGACGGAAACCATTTCGGTTCATATCGGAGCGTTTTGTGTCGATATGGAGACCGGTTAATGAACCGTGACACCAGCTGAAGCATATCACTAATAAGTTATTGTAACTTTACGCTCGTGGCTAATAGACGTTTGCGAGGTCGTTATATGATTATATATATGAGTCGTAAGTGATGTTATGGATTGAGCTTTTTTTGTTCGTTCAAACCACAGAAAATTGTGCCTAGACGTAAACTAGCGTACGGTGGTGGGCTTGCGACGAAGTTTACCCATATCGCCAATAGGATCACGGATTCGGTCAGTTCCGCAAAGGGGTCGAAATATCCTGAATGGCTGACCGGATTAGACGGCTCTGCCGGTATCCCACTGAATTTATTTTAAAAAGTGGGACGTCAATATTATATTTCAGCTCCATATTTCGGTACTATCCAGTTCTCAGTGCAGGATACCCACAGTTGAATTTTGAAAATGTGGAAAAATACAGGGAAAACACAGGAAATTTGTGTGCCTTCGTTCCACATTTATAGCATTAGGCGTGGGTGGGGGCCGCGTTACTTCATTCAACATGCACTTTTTGCACACAATACACAGGGAAATATATTAAATAAAACAGGGAAACGTCAGGCAAAATAGAGGGAATTTGAAATCCAATGGATACCCTGCAGTGGCGGGGGAGGCGCTAGTATCGTCACCCAGAAAAAGGGGAACCACTTTAGAAATAAGGATTCACCTTTTTGCGTGTTATCCCCGTTTCCCGTTCGCAATATCACAAAATAAGAGAGATTACAATCAATCCCACAACCTGATTCTCAACAAAGTATTTATGTTAAAGTTTTTATTATCTACCCATAATAGTTTGAAACATTCTGCGAGTTGAGCAAAATGCACGTTTATTAGCGACTTATTATTCTGAAAACACATACTGTATGCACATGGGGGTTTTACCCCCTCCTTAACAACAACAATAGCAATAATAATAATTAATTAATAATAATAATAATAATAATAATAATAATAAAATAACAAAAAGTAATAATAATAAAAAATAAACAACAATGTGTGTGTGTGGGGGGGGGGGGTGTTATCTAATATATGCATAATATGGACGAAATATGGCAGTTATTTTACGTGGCTAGGACTAATTCTAAGCAAATTTAGAATAGAAAATTATAGATGCCATATTCAGTGAAGAAAACCTTGCCTCCCTGACTGGATGAAAATCTCCTCCTACTATAGTGCCACATCCGGGATTCGAGCCTCCGACCTCTCGCACCACAGCATGATCACGAGTAAGAAAGTTCCACGCTCTAATCCACTGAGGCCGTAGAGGCGGTTGTGGGTTATCTTAACTAGGCTACCATTTAAAGGCCTATTATCAACAATTCGGCATGATATGATTTTTTTTTCGTTCCTTCGTTTCATGATCTGATCACAAAACAGAGATAGCACAGAGATAATATGTCCTGTAGGCGGTCATACCCCCTTCAATTCAGTGGAAACGACAGCGCCCTTTTAAAGTGGTCGGAAGGAGTTAATCCAGAAAGCTATCGGGTTTTAAAAGCACAGCTTTTATGTTGGAGTGGTTGTCAAAGCACTTCCCCCACCACTCACAGGGGAGCAGTACGGAAAGATGGAGCCGAAATACCCTGAGGGTGGTCATTGCCAGAGTGTTTTACGTCCCCCTTTATTTTAAATAATTCAGTGGTCAACCACCCACGATGTAGTGAGCCGAGAAATTAATCCCTGGAAAAGTTTCGACCTCTTACGGGGTTCGAACCTGCGACCGTTGGCACCAAGTGCCGGGTGCTTAACCACTAGGCCACCGGAGCTCACTACATCGTCAGGGGAAACGACAGCGCCCTTTTAAAGTGGTCAGCCACCCACGAAGGATTTGACTTAATCCAGAAAGCAATATCTTAGGTTTAGATAATCATAATGTTTCTAAATATGTGAATATATAATTAACAAAACAAAACAAAAACATTATGTAAACCACCAGTTTCGAATAGTTACTACAAAATGATCTAAACTGTTACCGTAAAACGTTATCTTTTCTTTGATACATGTGCTTTTGTTTACTTCTGGAGTTCACGTTGTTTTCAACCAATCAGCGTGAGGAGAGAAATCACCGCAGAACTTCCTTTCGTCCTTTTCCGGTTTTACCAAAATGGTTGGTATTTCATGCTTTGAAAAATCCTCCTAATCCAACCATAAATATAGTTAAGACAGTTATTATTATAAACGAATGTGTTCTTTATGTTATGTATATTTGCTAAGTTTTAATATTTCTTAATTTAACAATGCGGAGACCGTTCAGTTATTCAATTGTTCGCGGCTTATTACCAGTGTTTCGAAAAGCAGTGCTGATGGTTTATCACTTTATGGCAGTAACATATTATGGTATTTTTGGTTTAACGTTTAATTGATATATTTGTACAATACCTTAGCGCATGTGTAAAATCATAGCCATTGATCGTTTGACGTTCTTCTAAATAGAATTACTACAATTAGTGAATTAGACCCTGTACTGACAATAATTTTTATATCTAGTTCAACTGCCACTGGTGTCAGTCACTCGCTGGTTCAGCAATTACTCGAGTTAGGGATACCAAATTTTAACTATGCTTAGTTATTGTCTGCCATGTGTTGTGATGTTTTTCATCAATTAATGCACGATAGTTGATAAACCGAACTATATTCTTATTTAGGGTCGTGTTAGGACCAAGACGGTGAAGAAGGCATCGCGGGTGATAATTGAGAAATATTACACTCGTCTAACTTTAGATTTCCATACAAATAAGCGAATATGTGAAGAAATAGCCATCATACCCAGTAAAAAACTGAGGAACAAGATCGCTGGGTAACCATTTTTGAATTGCCTGGAAGTTAACCTTTTTTAAAACAGTTTGCGTATCTAGCAGACATGGGTTCATTCTACTCCGAGTAGTTTATATTCCAAATAAGATTGTCATGGAAGAAATATTTCTTTATAAAAAAATTAATGGGAAATTAATTTGTGGATTTATCATTTCCATATTTTTAAAATAATTATAATTCTGGAATTGGAAATGACCATCAATTTCAGAAATGAAGTGACACCATGTCTGGTATCTAGTTCTCTGTTTATTAATTGAATATAAATTATTTATTTTTATTATGTGATCATATCTGAGTTTCCTGGTGTAAGGAGATAAAATTGTTAGTTTGGTTACTTCAGGTTTGTTACACATTTAATGAAGAGGATCCAGAAGGGTCCTGTTCGTGGCATCTCCATCAAGCTGCAGGAGGAAGAGAGAGAGAGGAGGGATAACTATGTCCCTGAGGTTTGCACTTTTACCGTTTATTTTCAGATATGCTAGTTCAATGTGTGTATGACACTTGTGTTAGTAATTTATCTTGGGTTTAATTAGTCTTAACTGGTAACTTAGTTGGCCAGAGACCTTTAAAGGGATAGTCCACCTTCATTTCAGATTTTCAGGACTAATAGTAATACAGCTATACTCACAAATATCATAAATAATGTCAAAATGTGTAAACAATCACCAACATATTAAATAATCCAGTTCAAAGTGCTGATTAATCGACTTTAAATAGCCTGTGGGCACCGCCATTTTGAAGCTAGACAGAGACCATAAGCTCCCGAATGCTGACATCACTTGAGCATATCCAGTTGACATGAAGCATTATCTTGTTAAAATTACGTCATGAATGGTATACAACCATATCAGTTTGAGCCAGAAGGAATCTTACAAGAGGAAGATGGTTCAAAATGGCTCAAGAGAAATTATAAACCACGTAAGGCTAGAGAGTGACATCTGAGCATTTGAGTTTTCTCCTTCCCGCCTTCGAATCTGGCTTCCGGTGCAGCCATAATGACGGCTCTCCAGTAATTTGGATTATTTCCCTATATCTATGATATCAGCTATATTTCGTGATTATTATTGTGGAATTTTTGGTTACTGTTCTTAGCATTACATATTTAAAAAATATTTTCTGAGGGTGGACTGTCCCCTTAACATCTGTGTTCAAATATTTCCGTTTTACGGCTACTTGTGCATATTCACAAGGTAGACAATATGGGTTAAGTGACTTCCGAAAGGTAATGAGACAAAATCGGAGAAACACCCTTCTGGTGTAGCCCGGCCAGGGTTTGAACCCGGGTGCTATAGATCTGTGACCAACCACGTTACCAGTTGGGGCACGGAGGCACCCCAAACGCTTGTGTTTAAGTCCATCGGGTTACGGGTGTAAGATGTTTAGTGTTTTAGTTCTCATATTTAAAAGTTGCTTGGGTCATATAACCTACAGTAAGAACAAAAGTGGCCATAAAACATCAGCCTTGAGGGTTCATTTCAACTTTTTGTCTTCGTTGAAAAACAAGTGTATATTACATGTAAGACATAATATATGTAAAACTGGCTGGGAAAACAAACACAGAGTAGTCTTCATTGTCCGAGCAGTTTGAGATAAACATCAACAGTGAAACCAGCTTTGTTCTTTGACACTGTTACGTGATAAATTTTAGCGTTTGGACAGTTGCCATTGTTTTATTGTCTTCCGACTGGAGTGGGCAGGTATTTTTGTTGATTGGATTGGATCTACTCGACATTTCTTGTGTGAACTGTAGAGGACATTTTAAATGGATTTTAATCTTCTTTTGCCATCATGCTTATTTTAGTTGGAAGACATTCATTGAACTAAGTAAAACTGTTGGAAAATTAATGCAAGGGGTTTTGTTGAAGACATAACTTACTGATCTAAACGATGTCCTGTTGCTGATATGGGCCTAGAATAGTTGGATGGGATAAAAAAAAATTGATATTTTACATGTTTCACATTGTAGAGACTTGATGCTGATATTACCGAGCAGCTACAATGTGTTCAATTCTTTAAAATAAATTATTTAAATACACAGTTAAAAATGAAGTAGTACAATCTCTTTTCTTACAGATATCTGCAATTGAACAAGATATCATAGAAGTGGACCCAGACACGAAGGAGATGTTAAAACTATTGGTAAGTGACTGTGATGGTTGTATAGTAGTGTGATTGCTTGCTATGTCACTGATTGACCAACGTTTTCTCTGGTCCAGTTGGATAGTTGGTTAGATTCATAAATTTTAGATTTGACACATGGTCTCTGTTAGACAAAGCTTTTTGTTTTAAATAATATTGGGGCCAAACAACTTTTTGATGATGGTTCCATCAATTGCTCAAGTTCGTTATCTGAGAAAACTAAATAGAAATTGCCAATTCTAATTAGTTTTACCGGTTGTTGCCAAGTTTGTTCCTGACTTTGCTATGAATCTGACCAACGTTTGAGCAGATTCATTCGATTGATGCAGATAATGCTGGAGATTGTAGTAGGCGAACCACAAAATCAGAATTTACTGCACTTAGTTTCATTACGTTCCACCAAGTAATAGGGTCAATGCTGAGTGCAGCCTCTGTAAAAACGGCTTGGGATGTGGCAGTCATTATCAAATCAAATTTATTCAGCATTATAATGTATATCACTGCACAAATACCAGAAAGAAATAATCTCGATATTTTATCTCACAATCTTAAATGTGATGAATTATTGACACGTGTCAATAATAAGTGTATGTACACTTTCATTAAGTGTCTGGCATGTGCAACAGGTTTTTTGGACAAGATTTATAATTAAATAACTTAATCATATGTATAATGGTTTTAAACTGTTAAAGTCTATTAATTGGGTATTTTCATGGCACTTTTCTGTAAATATAGTTTCTGCCATTTCTTCCATGGCAGAAAGTGTTTCTGCCTTATCGGCAGAAACTGGATAATTACCATGGTTTTTACCATGTAGGAGAAACTTGCCAACCCTTAGAATTGGCCATCATAAATGGGAATGGTGATGTTGTGAATTAATTATTAATACTACTGAATTGATTTATAGACATGAATAACATGTTTTGTACTAGTGGCTGTTTTTGAACTCGTACATACACCAGCAATCCTGGATCCTTTTTGGGTGTCAGATTGCCTTCTGGATGAAAACAGGTCAACTTGTCACCCATAGGTTGCAAAGACTACCAAAACGGGATTCACGTTTCCATTAGTATCAGATTAAACATTTAAAAAGAATTAAAATAATTCAGAAGCTTCCTCATGCATTTTATGTTTCGCGTGAACTGCTTTTGTGGAATGGCAACCGGCTTGTAACAAGCCTTGTGGGTGCAGTTGTTTGTGCTTTGAATGACCTGTTTTTGGTCAAAAAGCGATCAAGTTACTACACCAGTAACTCTTGATAATTTCTTATATCTATCTGATGTACAGTAACTTCATTTTATAAATAGTCAATCATTCTTCAGTTTCTGATTGAGCTTCCATTTAATTTACTATGAAAGAATCGGGTAGTTACCATTAAAAATAAATATCTTGGTAAATGCTTTCAGTCACTGAAGTGATGAAGGAATCACAAAATTTCAGTGATTCATTAATGAATTTCCCCAAAGACTTGACTATTTGTGTCGTAATTATTATAACCTGAAGAAACAAAAATTTCCATTTGTTCTTCGGCAAAAACAATTAATTAGTTTAATTTGGTTGTGTTTAGTGAAATCAAAATGGTTTGGTCAAGGGTGTAGATTTGCAGAAGTATCTGCTTTGTCACATTACAAGTGTCATAGCACATGATACATGGGGTCAATTCCAATTTTGGAAGTGGAATATTTTAGAAATTGATTAATTTGATCATGTTAAAAATAAGCCGTAACATTTGTTGCCAGGATTTTACCCGAAATAGTTTTGCATTTTTTCCCATCATCAAGGTCTACTCCTATTCCATAAATGGAATTGATCCCTCGTCTGCAGCACATTACTTTTCCGTCTGTCATATGATTTTGAATAGTGCAGTAATAAACAAAATAGCTGTTTTCAAGTTTTGAACTGAAACTGGCAGTTCAATTTTAAGGAACCAAATACTGATCAAGTTGCTCCATAGACAGGAAGTTACGATTGTTCTGTTCAGTAGCAAAATAAAATATCTGCTGCCTTTAATTTAGATCTACCATTTTGTCCATCCAGAACATGGTGTGTTGAGATGGATTTTTTAATATCGGTGTTTTTTGTATTTCGTTTGTAGGACATGAATAACATCCCTGTTCAAGTGACCCAGGCCATAACACAGACAACAACCTTCAATAGACCACCAAGACCATAGATGTTTATATGTCATCATGATGTCTCCATGCCCATTGAGATCAGTGTGGTGTTTGTCATTATGCTGTTACAATATCTTGAGGACAGGATTGTACAGATATGCCAATAAACAAATGAATGGAGACTATTTAGATTTATCGTTGATAATTCATGTGTGTTGTGTGTGTGTGATGATGGTGGCTTTTAGGCTTATGTAACAAAGAGCTAGGTGTTGCTGATTTAGAATCACCGGCGAATGTTGATTTCAGTGCTTTTTCATTATTGGCCAAAGGGACAATAACATAATGTGCATCTTGTATTCCAAATAGTTATGTTCTTAGTATTTACGAGACAGTGTTCTGGATTGATGTTGTTGCATTACAATAACTGTATAATAATTACTTGACTGACACAGGTATCATTGGGATAACTTTCACCAGAAAGTGCTTTGTTAAGTGAGCTTCAGCACTGATGTCATTTGGAATATCAGTTTCAAGCTTTTTACTGGTGGATGAGATATCCCATAGAGAGGTAATACTGGAATTCATTGTCGTAACATGAAGGTCTGCAGTTCAGTTAACTACCAAAAACACCAAAGGAATGGCCCGTAATGCGTCAGAAAATGGACACTGCACGATTTGTAGTTGCTGTATATATTGCACAATAATAGGGGACTAAATCGTAAATGGGTTTAAATTTATCTGCCCTTTGTAATGAATAAACAGTGCATGCGAGTTAATCAAACAAAAACCAATTTCATAATCATGTTTTATTCCTATTCATGTGTGAAAAAATATATTGGTGTGCATCATGTTTTCTGGGCTTCTGACAACTTCTGTTTAAAACGCTCTAAATCCACTCTATGCTTCATAAGAAATTCTCCATCCATGTGAAATACTGGAATATCATACTTGTACTTGTCATACCACTCTTTGTTCTTTGGTAGCATGATGTCTACTCTCTCAAACTCCACCTACAAAATATTTTAAAAGATGAATAAAAGCGAAGTCTGCTATTTGACTGTACGAGGATAGGGATAGGTACAATGTTTTAAACGTACACTTCTTGCCAGTGATAAAAGTGCTGATCAATTCTATTTGCTGAAGATTTAAAACATTCATTTGCATGAAGCTTAATTTTTCTAATGTCTTATTCAAATGGGAAGCTACCTATGATTAATAAGCATGACAGAAGATAACTCTGGAAACAGTTAAAATAGAAAACTAACCTTGTAACATCAAGTTAAAACCACATTAGAATTTCAACCATTGTTCCAGAAATTACTGATATTCGTAATAAATGTTATAATTCTTAAAACCATAAACTGATTGAAAATGTATGACAGAACATTACAAAGCCCTTGTACAATAATGCTAAGAGCAATGTTTTAATACCTCATTAGGGTGGTCCTTATTTTTCAACTTTTGAATTTTCATACTCTCACCCCACACTAAACTCTTTGCAGACGTCAAAGATGAAGCAATTGACTTTGCTCTGAAGCAGCTTCAAACATTCCAGCCTCAAGATGACTACAGAGAACTCTTAGAACTTGTAATCATATTTCTGGGTGGTACTCCTCAACGTAGCATACACTTCATGGCACCAGGAGCAATACACCATGCTCGCTGGATGGCAAAAGCATTGTATGTTTCTGAAGTCGAAGGAACTGAAAATGCATCAAAATCGTAACCAACTCAATCAAGGATATGTCTTTAACCAATTTTGTGACCACAAACACCATGAACTTCTGCCAATGTCTTGACATAACAACAGATTTCCTGCAAGCAGATCCTGATACGTGGAATTCCCGAGATGACTACAAGAGAGCACTTGAAATCACAGGAGCTTGAAAGTCGTTAACGACACAGCCGAGAGGGGTGTGGCTCTCATCGAGGAATACAACTCCTTGCTGACAAATGATGAAGAGCAAAAGCAGTACCTACTCCAAGTAGTTCAGGACCACAGACACCGCTTCCCTGATGCCAAAAAGAGCACCATAACTACTAATAACTAGTGACACTTCATATGATCATTGACATTAATGATCATCATCTCAATGACGGACAGTAATATTGGCTCAGCATTCAATCAATATGCAAGGAGTTGTACTTGTTTGTTTTAATGATGTAACTGTTTTAATTGTCTGTATGTATGTATCATGCTACCACCACTGTCCACTAATGTTCAGAATGAACATGCTGAATGTGAATAAATACGTTTATATATTATTTTTGTAAATTACACAAAATATATATATTTTAGTAAACTTCAAAGGTCTTGAGCTACTTCTAGATATTGCTTAAATTCTTCATAATTTGGCTTAATACAGTTTTTGGTCAAGTCAAACACATTTAAGGGGTGAGAGTTTGAAAAATCAAAAAACAATTTACTCCCATATAAGGACCACCCTATAACTCATGTTCTATGTAACTGGCAAATTCATTGCTAAAATTATGGATCTATTATACAGAATATTTCTTCTGCTTTTTAGTGATAGATTGTTAAGCCTGTGGATTGGTGACACCTATGATATATGGCTACAGCATGACTTAATGTAACTAAACATCCCTGAAATACATGGATTGATTTGGGCTTCAACTTGAAGGTTTTCTGATATAATTTTGGACTGTGGTCTTGTATTGCATTTTACATAAGAAAAAGCAGTAGTCTATATCAAATTTTTTTTAAAGAACCTATATTAAGATTTCAGGGGATAAATCACATGCAATTATCAAAATTAGAATGATCGTATGTATTTTATCCACGTTCTTTAAACGTCCTATCTTTATTCAGTGGAGTGGCAATGTAAATGTTAACAAATATATTACACTTCAAATGATAGATTGAAATGTAATTTTTTTAACAGGTTTATCTTAACTATGGAAAGTAAGATAAACCTGTTAAAAATTCAACCCACTTGCCTGATCAAGAAAGTGCGATAACTCCTTCATAGAGTAATCACATAGTGTACAATCATCCTTTGTATATAACGTAAGTATCGGCTTCCTTTGTCCACCGCTAGAATAATACCTATACAACTGTCTATTATGGTGTGATATGTTTGTATAAATGCCGATATGTGACTGTAAACGAGCTGAATGGGTACTAACTGTCTGAATTGACGGTACTGACCGGATGATAAATAGCACGCCGACGGCGCGAGCTATGCGACTATTTCTTATCATAATGTTCGATGTCATAATAACGTATATTTACAAACATGGACGATACAAACAGTTTATATCACGCAACCCGCGTATTCTTTAGCTGCTTATTTACAAAATATCGCATATAATTCGTGATAAAAGTGAGCCAAACACCACAACTCTAAATGTCAATGCTTGTTTCAAGTCTTTAAAAACTGTACATTTCGTTTTTAACGAAAGAGCGTTCGTTCACTTTATAGCGAACACGCAGGATCATCGTTTTCCCGAATATGCCACAGCTGACTATAGACGTGAACGTATTTCTAATCCAGTTTGAAATTAGATATATCAGTACACGGTTAAGCGCACCAATAGATAATGTCATTGTTCCAAGAACAGTGGAAAATCCAATATTCCTGCAGTTTATTTTCTCTACGACAGATCTGTGAGGCTGTGTTCTTATAATTATAGTATTATAATAATAATGATTAAGTAAATAATAATATGTGGCATTTATAGAACGTCATCTCCAGCTAGATAGCTGCTTTAAGCCGTTTTACAGTAGTATTATCCCTGACTCAGACCTGTATCAATCCAGCACACACATCGACTCCTAAGGCTAATTAAGCGAGCATACAACGCATGCTGCTATTATTATGATTATACGCGCAAGGCGTTACTCATACACATAACCATCACATCCTGTCAGGTTCTCATTTTTGGCTGAGTGAACCAGTCGCCACAAGACGACTCTGAATTGGACGAGAAGAATATTAGGGAATTCCAACAAGATGAATCCCAAATAGACGAGAAGAATCTTAGGGAATCCCAACAAGATGAATCTCAAATGGACGAGAAGAATCTTAGAGAATCCCAACAAGACGAATCTCAAATGGACGAGAAGAATCTTAGGGAATTCCAACAAGATGAATCCCAAATAGACGAGAAGAATCTTAGGGAATCCCAACAAGATGAATCCCAAATGGACGAGAAGAATCTTAGGGAATTCCAACAAGATGAATCCCAAATAGACGAGAAGAATCTTAGGGAATCCCAACAAGATGAATCTCAAATGGACGAGAAGAATCTTAGAGAATCCCAACAAGACGAATCTCAAATGGACGAGAAGAATCTTAGGGAATTCCAACAAGATGAATCCCAAATAGACGAGAAGAATCTTAGGGAATCCTATCATAATACCGCTTACCCTAAAATTAAGAGAACTCGTTTTTTGGGGATATTTTCCTGATTTGTCCATTTGGGATTAGTCTTGTTGGGATGATACCGCCACATGTGACATGAGGGTACTAATTAATTGCGGCTCATGAGAAGCCTCGAACCGTCGACCCTTCGGCTACGAGTTCTGCGCTCTAACTAACTGCGCTATCACGGCTCGACGAATCATTATAATTCCGATGGATGTTGAGATCTGTCAGAATGAGAATGTCAATTTGGGTTAGAAGTATACAGCTATATGTTCTGACATTCGCCTTAATCTCGGGTTGGGAAATAATGTATGGATAAACGGATATCTATAGACCTAGAATGGTTAATTAGGTCTATAACACTAATAAGTAGATCTATTTGTTGTTTCTGGTAGGATATCCACAGCTTTAGAACTAAATACAGACAGTTCAATTATTTTTATACTGTTCACTTGATACCTAAATAACACAAACTATAATTAAGTCTATTTTGAGTTAAGATAATAAAAATATCTCGTTTTTGTACCACGTAAGCGATAAACCCGTCAGATCTGTCAGTATTATAATTTCAAAGTGCGTTCGGAGTACACGGCTAGTGATGTGTCTAATTTACTGCTAATAGTGCTAATTTGTGTATGTTACACACACTTAAGTAATCCTACACCCTGGCGTTGTAAATACTAAACAGTTTTATTCAGGGTCATCTAAACGCACGGGCACGCTGGGCAGTTGCCCGGAGCCCCCACGAGCATAGGGGCCCCATGCTAATCTATGTATGTTTTGACTTGTGCGAGTGGTTGTATAGGTAGGGGCACCAGTGTACAGCTTTGCCCGGGGGCCTATAGTGCTGTTAAGACGGCCCTGATTACGGGCCATCAATGGTATTTGATTAGTTGAGGCCATTTCAGTTTAGTTAATGTTTGAGGTTACAACAGCTAATGCAATAGACCTTGCCAACTAAATTTCGTGGGCTTTTACACTTGGGTCACCGCCCAGACCGGATTCTTGTTACGAACATCTTTGTTTAAACAACGATCTACTGCGTAATACAATTGGAATTCAGATAGGGAAATACTTCTAGTGATAGATTAGTTTCTTGTTGTTCAGCAGATTCCATTATTAAATGTTATTATTGTGAGAAAATGAGAATAAATACTTCTTTAGCGAAATCCGCTGGTATCGGTTATCGCTTGAAAATTGAAATGCCGACAGACGGGGTTTTTTACATTTTAAAATCAACTCATGGTTCACGTTAATTAACGAGAATACACAAATGCAATATATCAATGCCGGATTATTGCTCTATCAATCAATACTTTTGTGTAACACAATATGTCTCCGATTTGATGAGTATTTTCGATCTATGCCGGCGCATTATCACTGATGCGCCACGAGTCTGTTGCTGGACGATGGCGAACATTCTACACGGAAAATGACCACAAATAAAACAAATCGTCGAAGATGTCTCTTAATTGTCCTGGTAAAATGATAATATTACAACTGCCTTGTCCATTTTCTATATTATTATAAATGGCCAAAGACGTGTATTGAAGAAACACTATGGGAAAGCCACTGCCTATACCAGTATACGTAAACTTTCGCTACGAATACGGTAATCCGCTTGTACACGGGAAATGTGTTCTGCGAACTACCACATAGTAAGTACTATTATTCAAGGAGAATGCGAGAAACACAAATACTTGTATTAATACCAAAGACCTTTCCCTGAAAACAAAATTAGTGAAATAAATATATTACGCATACATATATGTATGTGCATGTTTTGAATTAAACTGCTGGCAACAAGACATTTGGATACATAGCGAACAATTAATTGGCTTTAGACAAACTTGGTTAACTTGACAGCAAAAACATTAATTCTTACCATAACCTCGAAAATAGACCTTTCTAAACAGTTATCCATTCCCTCCTGTAAATAATTCACAACCTTATAATGACATTTATACATAAATTATTCTCTTCCTTCTAGCCAAATATGGACATAAAAATCACCTAAATTACACAAGCTACGAATAATTTAGTAGGAACACATTCATACAAAAACATGAAATTAATAGTATATATATATATATATATATATATATATATATTGAATGCAAAAGGAGTAACAGCTTTAGAAAGTCATGTTTATGGATAACAATTGCCCCCATTTTCAGGAAATTAAAAGGATTCCCCAAAGGATTTTTCCTTTGAAATATTACTTGGAAAAGCTGAGACATTTATTGGAGACAATTATGGTAAATGCTGGTATTTGTATGATTTATTAGCTTTTAAACATTTATACTACATATGCTGTGAAGGAAAACAAACAAAGCAGTTTGATGTCCTTTATTGGTAATATACATAAACTAATGTATCATGGTCAGTTGATATATTTAACGGACATAAAATGCATTAATGCCTCCCGTGTGATTCACTCACAGTCAAATGTGCACACACAGACACACACACTATAGACAGGTATGTAAGTTGCCATACAACATTTTTCGACAAGATAATATAGATAACATTTATGACAAAATATATTATTTGGATAACATTTGTTAACATATATCTGGCTTGAATATGACAATAAATTGAACAATATAGTCGGCAACATGTTTATGTTGCAAATGCTTACATATTGTGACGTTCAGCTATGTCTGTCCAAAGTTAAACACACAGCTTTATAACTAAGATAAACAAAAAAGAGAAACACAAAGAGTTCGAATAGCAGTATATACGTGTGTGTTAACAGTCTGTAACGGCGCTGATAGAGAAAATCATGAATACAACCTCTGGGCAATTATTCAGAGGACCGTCTCATCAATTCCTAAATTGTGTAACAACAGCCCCCCCCAATTTGATGATGATTATGATGATTGGTGTTTTACTGCCACTTTTGTGCACACCGTAGACTAAATGAGCTGAGCAACCTCAAAGATGAAACAACCTTCAGATGTGCCTACGCCGAGATTCGAACACAGGTGGTACACATATGTGGTCCAACATTCCACCGCTAGACCACAGAGGCCACCCCTGCCCAATTTGAATGGCCTGCAGTTTTCGTGCTTAAATAAGCATCCACATTTGAGAGCATGATGACTGTGAGAATGTCTCAAGTTAACTAGCTAACAACCTATACGCCAATCTATAAATTCATGTATCTTTCTTCGATGCATCAATTCATGAACAATATTCTTGCACCACAACAGCCTTTAAAAGACCAGTTTGTGCACTGGACAGCCATCAGGAAGTGACATTTATTAAAGCCATATAGAATGGTGATATTTGGGCTGAGGCAGCCACTCTATCATGGCCACGAGAATGTGAAAACTATGTAACATTTTATATTCATACTACACTCAATGTATAATATACCAACCGTACGGATAATAATGGGCTTGAATGTTATTTTTGACAAACAGAGAAAAGCTAGCCTTGAACATCATACTATGGACTGGATATAACTGGACTCGGAACAGATGGTTCTATTCCCACATACTATCGACGTGAACTGCATACGAGCACCGTTATCTGAACACATCACCGGAGTGTGATAAACCTAATGCTTCTGCTTAAAATACAAGAGGGCATTACTATTCCTGAGTCTGGTGTACTTGTAAAACTACAAGAGCATACTTTGTTCACTACAGTCACATAACTACAGGATTCCCAGCCTAAATCAATGTGTGTGTGTATGTGTGTGTTGTGTTGACCATTAAAAGTAAAATCTCAAACATTAGGCATCTTTAAAACTGGATCATAACAAAGTGGTTACTGGTCTCATTACGTTGGGCTTTGCTGAGGTGAGAACAATCATACGAGATGAGCGAGCTGCAAAATTTCCTATCACACTGCAACTCGTAAACATATCACAAGAAATGCTTTATACGTAAACAAACAACAGCAAATGCCTGAAACATGAACAAAAACAACAGCATTTAGCAATAACCTGTCAAAACTTGTGTTCCCAGAGCACTATAGCATTTTTCCTGGTGAAAAATCTGACCCTGACATTAATTCTGTTTATATACCGATAATTTAAAAAGATAATTGCATGTGGTCTAGTTAACTATTACAACAATTATTTTTCAAACATCTGACACAGATAAGGGTTAACAATCAGGAACATTCAAACTATTGTAATATGCCACCAGATGCCACTGTTTTGATGAGAACACGTGCAGCGATCTTCCTTTTGGTTATCGCAAGAAATCCCAACATTATTCCTCTATACTTTGACCAAAAGTCCAACTGCATTTCCGATATTCAGCATGTGGCTCGAACTATCAGTGTGTGACTTTATAGCTTCCCATAATCAATTTGATATTTATTTATTCAACCCACAATAGTACAACAGTACATTCCGACGGATATATTTTGTACGGTGATGTAGGGAAAATACGGCATAATAAACTGCTCCAATAAAGTCACAGCCCAAACCAGAGATTGTCTGCCTAGACTGAGAACTGGCCTTAATACAAGGCCACTGTACTGTATAGTAGTTTTTATGTGGAAGAATTATGAACACAAGACCAGCAAAAATCTCCACCTTGACATGACCACAAACAGGTACTTTATGGCAGTTATAAGGCTCAGAATTGGATGGGAACCGTAAAAATAAATCACAGCTATGTTATCTGCTTGATGTTCCCTGAAACACAGCTATACATGACCACTGGAGATGCTTCCATTTGTGCAGACCTTCTCGTGGCTTGTTCGTGTTGGAAGACGTGAGAATGGCATGCCACATTTACGACACGGAAACCTGTCTTCCACCTTCTCATTCAGATGCACACCATTGATGTGTATCTTCAGGCTATACTCATTCTTCAAGGTCTTGTGGCATATTGGACATGGATAGCCCGCTGGATTGAAGCAGCCTTGTTTGTGTGTCTTGAAGTTACGATGATATTTGAATGTCTTGTGACACTTTGGACATTTGTAAGGCTCAGAGTCCTCGTGACTCTTTAGGTGTCCCTTAAGGTATTTGAAGATGGGGAAGCCCTTGCCACATATGTGACAGGTGAACACCTCTCTCTGTGAGCCGTCCACTTCACTGCCATGCACCACTTTCCGGTGCGTGTACAAACCTTGTCGGCTGCAAAAAACCTTGTCACAGAAATCACACTGCTTTTTTTTGTGGTCCATTGGATGCTGTTGCCTCATGTGCTTCTTCAGCTGTGTGATGCACACAAAGTCAGTGGACAGGCAGATCTTACAGCAGAGTTTGTCCTTGTCATCCGTGCATCTGTGCTTCTCCAGTGTCTCCAGCCTTGGACTGCTGAAGCTACAACCGATGCACCTATGTTGGTCGTGCACAGTCTTGACATGCAGCCTCAACATTAGGGGTCCTTTCACACTGACACCACACAGCTCACACATAACACATCCATCTGTTGCATGTTCCTGCTCCATGTGCAGCCTCAGGCGATGTTTGTCCCCACACAAGAAATCACACAGTTTGCACTTCCACTTGCCAACAATGCAATGCTTCCGGACGTGTCGTCGCAAACTACCAGCATGCACAGCAATGTAACTGCAGTATGGACAGGCTCCACTCACCTGATGATGCTCATCTGCCAGATGATTGGAAAGTTCATCGACAGTCTTGTATTTTTCACCGCAGTACTGGCATCCAAATTCATTGCCTAAGCATTTCACCTTCCGTCTACACGAGATGCCATGTTCATCGTACACATGCTGCTTTAAGACAGTGACGCTGGAAAACATTTCTCTGCAGTGACTACATGGTACCGTCTTCTCGTGTGCCTTGATGTGTGCATTCATAGCACTCCCATGCTCGGTAAGGAACTCGCACTGTGGACACTTGTAGAGACCGTTTCTTTTAGGCAGTTGTAGTGATGCAGGCAGCAACTCAACCTCCTCTTTGTGGAAATATGTGTGCTCTGCCGCAGAACTATTTTGATGACTGTTCTCCGTCGTCAATTCGGGTCCTGGCTCATCCTGAACATAACCTGGGTTAAATGTGGTGGCACTTTTTGGATCATCAGGTGAGCTGAAGTTGTCTTTTGGTGGTTCCATTTCATTCAATTCTGTGGCTCTTTCAGCTAATTCACAGGTTGGAGACAGGTGCATCATGACTATATTCCCATTTTGCACCTGTGTGAAATAACAAGTAACAAAATTAAAGATGAAAATAAAGCTGGTAATAATAAGATTCCAATTATAAAGTGTCATATCTTGTCCTCATTAATTAGTGTAATATTATGAACTTATATTTTTACGCACAATATCTAACAACGTGATCTTTTATTAAGTGTTGGCATAACCAGTGACTGATTTTTGTAAAGGCCACAAAAGTTGAAAAATGCTTCCTCGTTCATTTGATAGAGGATGTCTTACTAAAAAGGCAGTTACTAATTAACTGTGTATGTGTAATTACCATGGAGTCAAGATACGCAATTTTTCATTGTTGGACCTATGTTATATTGTACCCCCTGAGTAGAAGTTTGATTTTAGAAGACAGTTGCTGCACCAATCTTTTGGCTGAAATCACATTCTATTCACTTGAAATAGCACAGATAATGAGCATTGATCAGATGTTTTACTCAGTGTTGCTTCTTCTTGTGGGGGGAACTCACCATAGGATTTTAAAAGGTAGATTGTAATTTAAAATGGGCACTTGGCAAACATTGTTGCCATAAAAACCATCCAGCAGAGAATTTTAACTGTAATCGATAACATTTGCAGCCTATTTGAGACAGTTAATGCACACGACACTTACAATATTGGATGATGGGGTTTTATTCTGGATGGATTTTAGTTTCTTGTACCATACGTTAAACTATTGTGGGAATTCTGAGAAGAAAAAAACACATCCTAGAAGCTAGAAGCATGATGTCAACCAAGGTAAATAACACTTAAGATAAGCAGAAATAATATGATTAAGTAAAATCTCCGAAGGTTTAGCTGGCTAGAGCCTGGCTTTATATGACAAGTATAGAAATATGTATTCAGTATTAATAACAGTGATAATAAAATAATAATAATATGAATGACAATTGATAGTGTGACTGTCTATTTCAATAAGGAAGATTCAGATAGCCTGTAATTTACTGACTTCACATTGGGACTAAATCTAAATAAATTCAGAATTTGAAATATTTGGGAGAGAAAACTTTGCCAACTCTTTGGCACTATAGCATCTGACATGCAAAACATCATCTTATAAAAACACAGTGAAACATCATCTTTGTCAATTTATATTCTGAATTTTGTTATCCTTGGTTTTCCGGTCTCACCTGGAGCCAGACACGAGGTCGATTCAATTATATAATTGATGGTCGATTCTAGAATTGGATTTTTTTTAAATTTGGGATTGATGAATTTGGAAAAGATCAGGTCCACAAAAATAATTTATCTTTTCCTTTCCTAAAAAATAAGCAATAGTATTATTTGTTGCTAAGCTTTTACCCCAATTAGTGTTTTCCCTGTGCATTTTTTTATCTACAAGTTTCTACTCCTATTCCATAATTAGCCAGACATTAGGTCAATTCGATTCTGGAATTAATAAATTACTGCAATTGGGATTGATCAAATGGAATCGTGTTGAACTGGTTTTGGAAGCGGCAAAATAGAACTGGCGCTACGTCTTCCTGGAGCATATCATTAAGAACGTTTCATTAAATTTAAAGGATGAAACAACTCACAGATACAGCTGATGCTGATCGAGTGATGGGAGATCCAAGGCACACTGGATACTACCAACTGTGATGTTGAGTTGACAAATTATGTTCTTCTCTCTTATACTTTATCCTATTAGGCACCATAAAATATCTTGTTTCCCATAGTTTGTTTTTCTTAAAAATGGGTAGGTAGGTCTTTTTTTTTTTTTATTTTTTATTCCCAAATTTTAGGGAAAATATGCAATTTTTTAATATGTTTTAGAGCGGCTTGATGCCATTAACTAAGTGTTAATGACAAAAGTTAAAATCATCACTTCACCCACCCATGGAAACACTGAAATTATTAATTTGACATATTCCATTGTTATGGTGTTTTTACTAACCTATGCCATGTTTCACACATTTAATTAATGTGAGTATTTTTAAGTCTACTGCTACTGTGCCAAATAATTTGTTTAGTTTCCATGTGCCAAATGATTTATTTACTTCAGAAGACTCAAGGGTTGAAATTTAAAAAAATCTGATGATTGGCACCAAGCCACCTTAACACTTGATCACTGCATTGCTGCCTCCTGGTGATCAAACTGCAAAATATAAATTTAGTCTGGGAGCAAAATATGGAAACAAAAAAACAGGAAAATATCGTGAATAGTAAATAACAAATAGGTTGGGTTGGGCCTCAAAAATGGGTTGGTCACCGATGGGAAACAAGATATTTTTGTTATGGTACCTTAGTTTAGTGCATACAGAGTGGAACAATTGTGATCATTTTGGAAGCTGATCATGGTACTACACTGTATAGATGGCATATAAATAACTATTGTGTTTAATCCAAATCAGTATACTGATGAGAATGAGAAACACAAATTTCATAGAATGAGTAGAAGAGATACATTACAGAGTCACTCAAAACATTTTGAGTCAAAATACGAAATATTGGCTTTTGGAGCATAGATCTTAGAAGTTCAATAAAGCAGGCTCTTTTGGATATAGCAGAGTTAGATTTTTAATTGTTATTTCATGGTCATCGAATTAAACCAATCCATTGTATGGCACAAGTACAAACCTTGTCCTGTACTTGATTGTCAGTCAAATGACCTCCATCTGTTCTTCTTTGTTGTTCAGCCTGTCTCTGTTCAATAGGTCCGATCTCTGGACAGACACTTCGGATAGACATACAGCTTTTCGGGTCTTTGGTATGATTGACCGGCCAAGATTTACCAGTTGAAGAATTTTCTGCTTCCTGTTTAATCAGCTGCATTGCATTTGAACAAGCTTTGGCATCACTGGCATCACCCTGAAGCAAGGATTCCTCATTTCTCACTGAGTTACAGCCAACTGCATCAGATTTCTTTGGGGTATTGCCAAAAGACTGAACAGTTTCATCTATGTACATGCTGAGTGAATCATGATTATCAACAATTACTTCCACCTGAGCTCTGATTTCAAGGTGCGAGTAGAATGTCAGCTGCTTGAGACATATGTCCAACACAGATTCCCTGAGAAGGCTCTTCACCTTCTCTGCTGGTGATGTCATAGTGCTTTGAGTACATGGAAATTAATATCACCTGAAATAGTATATATATAGCTAGTTATAAGTTTTTATATTACCATTATATATATATATATATATATATATATATATATATAATTTGCTTGTGCTAATAAAATAATGCATTAATTACAAATACATTAATTACAAAACATCATTAATAAGTAAATGACAATCACTTTTCATTTAATATTTGACAGCCCTTTTAAACGAACACATCATAAACATAGTATAAATTACTGATGATGGTAAATATTAATTATTAAAGTGACAAACACGGTTTCATAATGATAAGCCTGATTAGAAATCTAATCATTAGATCTAGATCATAGAGTAGATATAGAATGATAGATGATTTATGACTAGGTGTCTCAGTAAACGATGGTGTAATGCAACAATGTGGAATTACAATACAAATACAGTCAATGCAATTTTTAAACTATTCTATGTGTAATACATACTTCTAGAAACGAGACTAATTTTAGTGCAAAAACAAATTAGACACAGCGTACTGGCCTGTGAAGCTGTGGTTGCTGGTTCCTGGTCACAAAATATTTTCTCATATTATCGTCCATACATTACTTCGAATTCAACATTACCCATGATTTACGATTGGTTATCTTTACTTATACTGACACGATATATTTCTTGCCTTCATTCATTGGGGCTGTTTAACGATCAGCGAATGTCTTTAATGTTAATAGCATGTTTCTTTTATTACAAAAACTAAATTTAGCTAAAGTGCCAATGAAAACCGCAAGGGGCGCCACTTTTGAACGTGGCCTGTTCATTTACTCACTTTTAGGGGGTCCGCGTTTTGGAATGAAAACATTATATCCTCCCTCAGTTAGTGAAAATTCCTAAACTTGGTTTATCTGTATAATATATCACGATAGATTGTACTTGTAACTAATATGTTAGCTTATTGGAAGTCTAAATTAATTTCAACGAGCTTTTTCCTGCACACTTCTCTAGCATTGCCAGAGAGTGGTATATCCATCAAAACAAACTCGAAGTACCCCATCTTACAACAACGTCATAATTAATATGACAATAACATCATAAGAATTATTCAGATTAATTAACACTGTGATGAAACGTACGTTGTTTTTGTTATGTTGTCGTCTTTTAAACTGGACATATGGCTTTCTCTTCTAGACCATAAATCTTTGGTTTTACTCAGAGTCGCTGTCAAGTAATCCACAATAGGCTGATTTTCGGTCCGTCTATGCGTCCATAAATTGTAACGACAAAATACTATACCCTTCATCCCATTAAAATGGTCTTCAAACTTTGATTGATCATCATTTTGCCAATTTTGTAAATGTTATATGGAACAAGAGAAGCTCTCTTTTGTATAAATGAAATACAGGTAGCACTTATTATCAAGCTGAGATATTTGTAACTGACCAATAAGCCTGTAAGGCTGGGTGGGTGTATGTTAATTTATTACTTGTTTTGTTATCATGATGTTCTCTGTATGCATTTGTCAGTATATTAAAATATTTTTGACTTGATTTTACACCTGAAGTCGTAAAGGCGTTATTAGAAGTTGTCCTGGGTCACTCGCTGAAGTTAGGGCCGGGAACCATTCTATCTATCATGGTGCTAGGGTTGTCACAGGGTCTCCTCGGTTTTCCCATTCTGTCCCACTTTTGAAATCTATTCACTGGCTCCCTGTTCAATCTCGCATCATTTTCAAACTTTTTCTTCTGGAGAACCTTTCATATCTATTTTCCACTGTCTATTTCACTCAAGCCCAGAGAGCTACGTTCATCTGGTTTTCACTTGTCATCTGTTCCCAGGACTAAACCTCATGCTGGAACTCGCGCTTTTTCAGTTGCTATCCCGACTCTTTGGAATTCACTCCACGAACATGTTAGGACATCAAATAACATAGTTTCTTTCCGTCACCATTTGAAAACTCATCTTCTCAGACTCGCTTATCCTTCCTAAGTTTCCACTCGATCTGATCATTTGTTGATGAACTTTGCATTGTACCTGGACTATGAGTTTGCCAAAACACAGTACTAGGTGCGCCACTGAAGTCGATTCTTTTCGAGGATATTGGTGTAATAGAAGTTTTGTAATTATTATTATTATTATTATTATTATTATCATTATTATGACAGTTCTCTTCAATCTGAGGTAGACTAGAATATAATGGTTGAAGCTACATGGTTCCAGGACAGTTTTTTTTTGTGTTTGCAGATAGTCTGTCGTCAGTTGGGGATTCTTCTTCTTTTTGTTCTTTACGTCCGCTTGTTGGCTACACATCGAGGCCAGCGGCGACTGCGAACGATACTAATCTCTGTAGACCATTCCGTATGCCGTACAGCTTTAATCCGGTAACTTTACTTCTTCGTCTCTTTGCTCGGCGAGATGGTCGGCAAGGACTTCCAGTAGCTGGAGATGAGCGTTCCAAACGCCTGGTGAGCCATCACAGGGCGAGCACCGATCACGTCGCTGTTGTCCAGAAATGTAGTCATAATAGCTTTTGATGCATGGTATTGAGATCTGTTAGAGTGCGCATTGGGGCCCAATACTTCCGATTCGATGTTTCTATTAGGGTTACCACAACCTTAGTCCACATTAGTCTAGCCTCTACCCATTGACCAGTTCAGAGTGGTTGTCCCCCCCCCCCCCAACAGAAGCCAAAGCTCCTGCTGGCATGGCTCTCTCAGTCACTGAGACATACAAGCCCCCCCCCCTGACCATGCTAAGGAATGGAGTATGAAGGGCTCATCTGGATATGAACAATGAGAAACTCCCTGAACATTACAACTAATCATACTTAGCATCTTAATAACGATCGTTGCTTCTCATCAGAAATGTCTAAAATGCTTGGACTTTCTACTAACTTTAGAGTATATTTTGATGATCTGAATTTCTAGTTTATGCTCATAATACACAGAGCAGCCACGTAATGGGATATAATGGCAGCATGCGTTGTATGCTCCCTTGGGAGTTGAGATGTATGCTGGGTGGAAACAGGTCTGATTCACGGATACTAATACTGTACAGCGCGCCTCGGAATAGGGTTACCTGGTTCTGGTATATAAACATGCATCATTATTATATATATTTATATTGAGAAACCACATAAACAGTCAGACTCGTTGTGTGCAATATATTTACAACGCTTTCGGTGGCATGGACTAAGTGCTTATAGGTCGTATGTGTATCTGAACTAGTGCTGCCTATAAGAGAAGTATAAATACTTTCTGAAGATCTATGTGGGTACGATATGCTCATAGTACGCACCGTTTCATTATGCAATTATAGTATATCCATTTAATCAGGGACGAGAGCCAATAAACTTAATATCAATTTATTAATATATTTTGTTCAAAATTTTAAAGCAACACATATACTAACATATTCCTTTGCCGTTAAAGCTTTTAAGGCAAATGTCTGTTACGACAACTTATAAAAAGTAATACTGCATATTTATTTCTATGAATGTAGGTGTACTTGATTGACTGCTGTAGTAATACACACGAACTCGGATACCCCTAGTTCATACCGTGAACTCTCTCTGGTGGGCCATTGGTCTTAGGTGGCTAGAAGGTAGATTTCCGAAGCGATAATTATTTCAGACCGAGTTGAATGCCTTTTAGCATTAATTGCGACAGGGTCAACTGACAAATTATTACATTTACGTTTAACTGGACCCTTATATCAACACCAGGGGTCACCAAAAAGGTATGACTTGAGATGTGAAGACAATTAATTTGCAGTTAGCTCCAAATTACTCATCTCTGACAAATAGGACAAAGTTTTCGACCATTTATATTACCAAACTCGTCCCAGTTCTGCACACTGCTGACAGTTAAGTAATAGTTTTGATTGGCCTTGGATGTGGTCATAACTGGGACATACGTGGCTAAGGGGAACTCCCTAGGAAGTGACATGATCAGGACAAAGTGACGGGTGAAACAGCGCACAGCCACAGTGAGGCAATAATGGAATTCAACTCCGCGGCCCGTAGATGGTCAAAGCAGTGGCCCGCTAACTGTATGCTACTATATTCTATTTATCCAGTAATGATAAAGCGAACCTTCAGCAGGATTATTTCTGTTGAATGACTTCCATCTTAACCACAGAGTAGTAATTAATTTCTGTCAATCTAATCTTCTAATCGTCACACCGGCACTCTAGTTTGGTGTAGTTGATAGAACACTGCACTATACATAACCCCCGACAGTGGGGTCGAGATCCAGTGTTGCCCTAGTCTGTTGAATGTTTCAGCTACGAATAAATGACTTTTATCTGATCGTGTGATTTTCATGGGACACGTGGAATATTATTATTATTATTAGACAATCTCATATTCCATAGGAAAATGGATTTTTGATGATCTGATTTCCATGGGCAGTAGCCCTGGAAGGAACACGTGGAATATTATTATACAACGTCATGTTCCACAGGAAAAATGGATTTTTGGGGCAGGCGGTTGCGGTCCTCTTTAATACGGTGCGGGCTAGAAACATCAGTCTGTGCAGTATATTAGTATGCATATACTTTGGTAAAGTCATCTTATTTACAGCACCATATTGCAATACAATAAAGGAACATCTACGTAACGAAGGGCGCGTAATTTGATATTTTTGCGTGTTGATGATAACTAATGGAAAAGTGTTATACATTTCTAAGCACAATAAATAAGGTATCCGAAGATAGACAAAGTGACTGGTAATTTAATGGAGACAATAGTTTTAGCACTAGCTCTACATCTGAAGATAATTTGAGGTTTTGGCCACGTGCTTAATGTCAACATCACGTACGGATTAACTGTCGCCAAATCACGGCATGGGATGGAGGATCCCAATTAAACTCGTAACTGGCATGTAAAATGGGTTTAAAAAATATTTATTATTTGACGTTTTACAATTATTTTAAGGTTAATAAAAATAAAATAAGTATCTTTACAAATGAAAGCTTTATTCGACATGATGTTAATTATGTATCTTGGTAGAGTTGTACGTGTGTGTGTAAAATATAGTTATTTATGGAGGTGATTACAAGTTATATTTTTACTGTTTTTTTGTTGTCTTCTTTAATTTGTACATAGTGTTACCTATATTGATAACTAGATAAGTATGAAATGCGTATTGTATTCTGAGTATATTATAACTAGTATGTTGAATGTGAGATACGTCAATGGACTATTGTAGTTTACAGAAGACACAAGTTCAATATCAAAGAAACTTTTATTTCTGCACTCATTAAAAGCCTGCAAAACAGTGGTACTGTATTGTTACATGTTGATACATGCAGTTGAATTTCGACTGTCAAATACAAAAATTATACACGACCATATACATATATATGTCTGAAATCATTCGAATAGTTGGGATGGAGAGATTCTCTTGCTAATCTACAATATTTAAACAACGCGCGATTCGAATGACGACAATTAAGAAGTTAACATCTTACTTTCTGGTTAATAACATCACATCACCCGCCGACAAACTATACGATGGCTGTTATAACAACAGAAAACCGCGAACGACACTAGTATTACACATCCTACACGACTGGACAATGGCACCGAAGAGGGGGGGGGGGGGTTAGGGGAAGTTGGCACCACGGTCCCTTTACGGAAACAACCAACAGCTAGCCCACTCTAATTCAGCAGACGACAAGGCACCGGACCGGAGACGCACTCTTAAAAATGGGGGAGGAACATCACGCATAAATGCAATGAACAGAATTCGGGGGGGGGGGACGTCCGTAATGACGTCATCGACGCGCGGTGACGAGAAGTGATGCGCATTCGACCGGATGTCGTCCGTTTGACTCCTAACAAAAGGCGGCTCGCTGTAGAAAACTATATCTACGGCCCTCGACTAAATCGACCCACCGCTCAATTACCGTGCATGACAACGCGTGTACGACAAACAATACGTATGTGTGTGTGCATATAACAGGAACAGTAATAATAAATATTATTATCATCAATATAATGATAACTCTCTAACAACATTCATTGATCCCATGTTCAGTTTATCCGAGTTTACCGTTAGCACGAAGCGAAATTGCCGATTTTGTATTGGGGACGAATATACTTACGGTTACCAACGTTACACCGATATACACAAATGACGGCACACTTAAAACGGCGCGTTAATGGTGGCGTGCCCGAAGAGACCCTAGATAATAACTGGTATATGTTATATCTCACTCACTCACTCACTCACTAGCTGCGTCAAGTATAAAATACAAATAAAACTACCCCTCGACCATTTCAAAGGCGTTTGATTTCCGATCGAACTCTATATCTTTTACCATGCGGCTTTCGGTAACGAACGAGAGGTCCCACAGCGCACGATGGTGGTTTACGGAACTTTTAGAATACATAACACGTTCAAAGACAGAAAACGGCATTGAGCACGTGCTATGAATACAAAAGCTGTGACTAAACGCGCACGGGTATTAAAACGAGCCACTGGCCGCCGTATAAGAGGTCTGCTAGACATCGAATGACCGGGATAGCTTACTTCATTTAGCCTTGACGTTGGTGTCATTCGGTCCAGACGTTGGCCGAGCGGTTACCCGTTGAGGAAATGGATGTGACCAAGCATCGGAGGTTTTTTCCAATCGCCGACTGAACACTCCACAGACCGACATGAAGCCGAGAGAGAGAGCGAGATGCAATCACACGACCAGGGGGATGTCCACAGTGTACGGCGCACTTTACGCCAATTGAACCATCAGAGCGCCCCTAGTGGATGGCTAACCATCACTGAGCGGAAATGCTCGTTTCGCGTCACAAACGATGAGCCGTAGTGTTGTCTGATTACTAGCAGCCATAACCAAAACAAACAAACAAACAAAAACGCCCTCAAACGCGAACGAGATGGGTGGCATCGTTTACTGTTCCGAGTGACATACTGACCTTACCGGGCATGAAATCCAAATGTACCACTAATACACCAGTTAAGGATATCTATAATATCACGAAGACACCATAACGTGAACGTCCCAGCTACTTAATACGACAGTAATCAATTGGATGTCTTTGCCATACGAACAACGACAGCCAATTTGCGGCTTTTACTGATGGATGCCACATCCCACAGCGACCAGGATCAGTGATTATAACTTATTTTAACATGCAGCTAGATGAGGATGGGGGGGGGGGAGGAAATATCCCGAGTCCATTGAGACTTCTGTACTGCCGTGAATAGAGCGTTTTTGGTGAACGGGTAACCGCCATACAGCGATACTCGAATGATGGCCATTTAGGAAATGGATGTATTGGGCCAAGTTGGATATAAAGTATAGAGCTTGGAAAATGTACAAAATATTCTGCTCCGAATTCACGCACGCCCACACGCACACACACACACACACACACACGAAGGATTACCATCGACATACAGCATTTTCAATATGGACATAGAAAACCATCGTATTCCGCTATTCACATCAGGACATCCCATGTCATATAAAGTGCCTCTCACACTAGTATAGTAGACGACATCATCATCATCATCATCATCCTCATCCATACAACCAGAACCATCACCGACTCATCACAACAAGTTACTAGAACCTAATTTCGAAAAGAATTAGTTATTTCACCATTAGATTAGTGTAAGTAATCGAGGTCGAGTTATCTGATAGGGCTGCTCCAGATTCATAGCACAGTAGGTTAATTGAACTAGTGAGATTAAACTAATTAATAGCCTCATAAACCTGTGCTCATCTTATTAAATAAATCTAACTTTCTGAAACCATCAAACATCAGTGGCTGTATCCAAGGTAATCTCATTATTATGCAAACTGTCAGTGGGCGATATGGGGTCGGTACAAAGAATTGAAGCCGAATGAAAACATGCCGTTTGGATTATTTAGAAGAAAAAAAACCCACGCTTTTATCCATGAAATGCTCCCAAACATCAGCCTTGTTTCGGCATCAGGATTTCACAAATCTGCCACCATCGTGCCAGGGACTGATGCAGACACAGACTGACCAGCATCCGGTTGGGGTGTACGGCGATGCACTCGGTGATCTCAGATCTGCAAAAGAGTCCCACCAGTCGCAGGATGTGTGAAGATGTGAAATCCATCATGGCAACGGTGTCAGGAGCGCACACCAACGAAAACTAAAGGCCCGAAGCACAAAAGAAAACGTCAAGCAGAGCGTGTTGGCTGCAGACGTCGGTAATCTGACCCGGCAGCTTTATTTTATGAAGCGTGCAGATAGTACATAATGCGTTTCACTGACCCGTCAAACAGCTATCCAATCACGTGCCGCCATCTTTTGCTCTACGTCTAAAGGGAAGGGATTATTATCGGGCCGATTAATACTAAGTAAAAATATATAATAATCATTTGTATATTACAAAAATTAACAAAACAACTGGTAACATAGCTACTGGCAAAGAAAACAAACTGGCAATGCATAAATAGCTAGCTAACCACAAACTATACTTTACATACCCGAAAAAAGTGGCAACAAAAAAGAGGCTAATTTCAACAGGATAACACGTGTATACATGGTCATATGGTCAACAGGAAACCCGTCTTCATGGCGACTGCGATCACCATAGTTACAGTAACCAGGGTAAACAAACTTATACAAATTGGAATGGTAATTGCTCAGTATGAATAATAATGATTGGACAGCAGCATGCCAAAAAATATACACATACGCCTAATAATTAATATACGATTAATTTATACACATCAGTATTAACTATTAACTGGAGTATTCAGCATGTGCTCTGATCTACGAAGTCTAATTATCATATAAAAGGTCAGCATAGCAAACGAATTGAAAATAAACAAAACATCATTCGGTCGCCTCATCCCGTGTTATTCCAGACATATAACTCAGGTAGGTCGCTCACTCACTCACTCACTAATATGCTCACTCAATCAATCAACCAACCATGGGTTTAAAAGAGCCTTACAATAGTCAGCATGCATGCCAATTTCCCATAGCAAAATGAAATAAAAATGCAGAAGATAATTTTCACAAGACGAAGAAAAAAACTGAAGTTGGAGTTCAGACCAATTCTAAACGGAACCAGCTCTATTGCGAATCAACAGTAGTTTCACTTCAACGAACACGCAGCTTATACCAATCAAGCAAACATTGGCAAACAGGTCCCTATGTACAGCCACAACACATGAAACAGCAAAACACCAATACAGGTCAAAACTACTGATGATGCTAGACATGTATTTTTGGTGGACAGGTTGCTGCTGCTGATGAGACATGATTTCCTATGTGTTCTGTGCAGACAACAGCACGGAGAGCTAATGACTGATGCTGCAGTGCGTTCCTCCAGTGCATATGCTGGTGCTGTGGAATCAGTTGTGAAGCACAAGCTAGCTCGTGAGGGGGGAGCCGGCACTTTCTAAACTTGTGACAATACATCTGTAAGTAAAAAAACAAACAAGGTTTGACAATATCATCTTGGAAAGTGGGCTGCAGAAGAGTAGTGATGAATATGTTATGCATAAATTTTTTTTTAATACAAGCGTTATGCTAGCTAACATTTTTTCTAACATTCAAGCTTAATTCTGCGAAAAGTTGTATTTAAATGATTCATCCGGAGAACAGACAGAATTGAACATGTTGGAGTGTAAAGAAAGAGATAAGAAGCCATTTCATGACCTTACCTAAAACATAATAGGCAGGTCACTTGTCTTCTGCTGTACGAAGTTGGTAAAGGTCTTGAGAAATTTCGGCAGTTCTCTCTTTGATATAACTCTGATGACAGATGCAGGAGCCCAACCTCCGGGATTCACTATAGAAAGGACAGTGGACACGACACATGAGTAATAATATTATTCATATCAAGGTGGATTATTGAGAATTGCAATCAATGAGCAGTCACTCAATCTACTCATCCAACAATAGATTTGTGTAAGAAGGTACACATTCGCAAATGTCTATTTACCATGGCTGCTTGATATACGATATACTAAGCATTGCCTATTTCAACATCCACTCTCCACATTACAGCTACCTACTTTAAATAAACCTACCATTGGCCGAGTACTGTATTTTACACTTGACTCTATCCCGGGTGATGTCACTACCCGTTTGCGGCGGCTGTACTATGGTCTGACATATCATTGCTACATTAAACCGGATTCGTACACATCTTGGTGTCGTCTGAAAACAAAATTAACACATGAGCAACTACAGTAAAACTGCACATCTAGTTCCATTGGTCTCCATGATATGTAGACAGCTGGTTGAGGGATATACAATACTGACCACATGATCAGTTTATTGGCAGATGCAACAGGTAGATTTTAAGATTCGTATTAAAATACTTGATTAACCCATAGATATAATATTGATATACAATATTTAGTAGTGAGTAGTTGCACGTTTTACTGACACATTAGCAAAAGGGTTCGTTTAGTGCTGCCATCTTTTAGCTGCGCTTCTCATGGGCAAGCAATTTCCCAATCCAGAAACACCAGGATCAATTAGGCCTTGGAACAACCACAACATTATAAGTAACCCACCAGTCAAATGTTTCTGCGGAAGATGCTATGTGTTAAGTCAAATGAACATAATTTCTTTAAGTTTTCAGCATGAAATGCCTTATGCTAATTGAAGTGACATATAATGATGATGATGATGATATGAAGATGATTCTTATTATTACTATTACAACATTTTAAAGTGGAGTACAACAACAAACTGATGACTTACTGGAACATCATGATGTTCGGTTGAATGGTTGATAACGCACCAGTAATCAGGACTGTCTTCATTTTCTCCTGGTATGTGTCTTATTGTGGACCAGAATAAGGAATCTCTCTGCGTTGCTGGCCAAACACGTTTATGCACCTGAAATGAGCATGCAAAATGACGAACACCGGAGCCTCCAAAAGCTGAACGATTAAAACCTGTCCAATTTGAGAAAAGCTGATTCCAAGAAATGGACCCTAAAATTCGGCAGAACATTCTTGGATCTGGATCTATACTGACCTGGTAGGTAACCAGCGTGTCCTTAGAAAGCCACTCAACGATGGTGCTTGAATCCAGAGTACTCTCCCATTCCATTCTGATGGAGGGATCCCAAAAATAGTGGCATAGTTCATGGCCAGTAACACCCTAGATTAACACAACACTAGACATTATTCTCAAGTAAAAACCAGAAAATTACCAGTTTATTATAGTATCACTATATGTTAACTATACAAAAACCGCATATCAAAATCAGTCATTAAAACAAATATTATTTTAGTAAAACATAAATATAAGATATTAGGTGAACCTCTGTGGGTCAGAATTTCATGATTTGCAGAAATTTTGCTGTTTTATGGCCACTTTTGTGCACATGGTAGGCTAGCTAAATGGACCATCTTGATGCAGAAAAGCTCTGCCATTTGCCAAAAACACGTAACTTGGTGTTGGTGGTTAGGATTAGTCATTTTTCCTGTTTTCCCTGTGCTGTGGGCAGACATGGGGTCAATTCAATTCCAGAATTGGAATTAATGGTCAATTCAAAAATTGGAATAGATTATTTAAAAAAAAAAGAGGAATTGGAATTGAAGTTTCCTACAAAAGAAAAATTAAATCCACAAATTAATTTGCCGGAGATGGTTCTTGGAGTACCTACTCATGGTAAAAAGTAGTAAGTAAAAAAAGTCGGTAAAAAACAGAATTAGAACAATAAAATTTAGAATTGGAATTGATAAATTTCAGGTAGAATTGACCAAATGGAATTGTCTGGTTGTGGGTACCCTACTTTGTATATGTCTGTTATTTATTTACATACAAGTAATGTAATCTTCATGACGTCTTCCAAGAGACGTAGAAACAGCCAACACGTGGCTGGTGCTCTCGAGTGTAAGCACAAATCATTATACACCCGGTAGAACACAATCACCAGATTAGGTTAAAAAAATCTATATTTACAATACTATTTTAATGGTTTTTACAATGGATGTTCAAGCCTGGCACTGGTCAGGTCCAGAGTGCGCCAACGACAGAGAGGTACAGCTCGTATACTGACCATCGTAGTCCGCATTTTCTATACAAGTATCTAAAACATCCGTCGACACCTCATGTTATTACCTGTACTGTGTGGACAGCCTTCAGTGGATCAACGACCATGCCATTTTCTTCCACTTCTCGCTTATAAACCTTCATCTCGCCATCCTCGGCAATCAACATCCAGGTACTGGCGAAGTCGGCAGCTGTCATGTCAGCGTGCATCATGTGCTCGGCAACAACCTGGTTAATCTGCAGTGCAGAATAATGATGAAGAAAGGTAAGCTAGTAATTAACGATGACTTGTCGAGATCAGTTCAGTTCGGTTTGTTGAAAGGACGAGCAGAAGAAAATAATTAATTTTCCGAGGAAATATAAACTGAAATGTCTATGCCAATGCTAATGTCATCTCTCTCTCTGTCACACACACACACACACACACACACACAGCCAACAGTTTTGTTTGAACATTTGTCACATCACCAACTGCCTTATTATTTTATTAAAGAGTTTCGTCAGTTGCTAGATCTGTCTAAGATGGGCAAACATCACGCTCACCGTGGTATACTGTGGATGTGAGGGTTGTAGTGATGTCACTGGTGGAGGGCCAACCACCTTTTCAGGTTTCGCCACGCTAAACACCTTCTGGTAAAAAAACAGACATAAATCAATACCACTGGTGGCACCAGTACAGGTACAAGTAACAAATGAAAATAATACACAGAGCCTTTTGGTTATTAAAGCACAAGTCATGCACAGAAAGTTACCTTTTTTTCCTCTTCTCTGTCAAGCTTATCTAAGGTGGCATCTACTGCATCGAAGAATTCCTCTTCATGCATAATACTATGAGGACCTTCCTGGAAATATTTACGACACAATTTATTTCCTAGGAACTTCCGCAGAATAATTTAATGCCATTTAAATTTGGGAATCTTTCTTTAAAATTAATCTTCAGGATCAACTCATGAACAATAGTGTATCAGATAAATTTAAATACATTCAATATTCCTCCAAAACGCATTAAAAAAAATTAGCATTTGTGGTCTTGAGGTTAAGAAAGTGAAACACAATTTGAAAATGTCTCCCTCCATATTATTATTTAAGTTTATCACAGTACTGCTATGTTCTTTTGCTAGTTATTCTTTAGGAGAAAATCCCACATAAAATTGAACACGATTACATCAACACTGGGATACAACAATCTTTCAAATGTACCGGAGACTTACCTCAAAGTCTGGTCCACCTATTATCACAGTTTTACGTTTGTCTGCTAACACCAACTTGTAAGCTTCCTTCAACTTCTTATTTTTTTCCACTTCCTGTAAAAGGATAAACCCATATCAGGTGACTAGAACGTAGAGGTGCTAACTTTATGCGGTACTAGGAGACTTTATCACATTACAAATATGGCGAACAGAATAAATTACTGGGAAATCACTCAGTTTTTCCCAGATTCACCGAGTTTTGTATGACTGGAAAAAATTAATATTTTCAAGCTTTGCCTTGATTTTCACAGTATAACAAACTCAGGAGTTGCAATAACACACACACACAGACACACACACACACACACACAAATAATCCAGCATACCTCAAAAATGTTTTGTTGCTAACCAAACAACTTTGCCTGTCCAGTGCTTTTAAAGAAAACAACAAAACCAAATATCATGCTACTGTCAGCAGCATTACACAATGAACCATTCCTATGGAACAGTATTATCTTTAAACTGTGAAAAGGTTTTCAAACTTTTCATTACTAGAACAGTAAGACAAAAGGAACCCTGTTCACAAGGGATGATTACCATTTTGAGATACACTAAGGTGTCTTCTACCATGTATCCATAAAAAATGTATGGTCTGGCTGAACATAATCAGTAATACTGCTGACAGACTAAAACTCGGTAATGCTTTCATCCTATACCCTAGTACTTTAATTTCAGGAGTACCGCTGCATAAATTATGGATGACCTGAATAGTTAGGCATGTTCACATAAAGCACAAAACTGACAGTCAGCAAATGGTAAGAGATTCCATGCAAAAATTCCTTTGAGCAAGAGTCACTGACCTTTTCTAGTCGTTTCTTCCAGGCATCCTCTCTCTGCATCATCAACTCAATGCAGTGTGACAATGTAGCCAGTATTCCTGCTGTTGTAGCCTTGAAAGTGAATGCTTCACCTTTAAAGTCAATGGCATGGGCGCCATGTTGTTGTAGAATGTTTACTAGAAAAGAGAACGAGACACCAGAACTTGAGCACTATCACCTCAGAATATGATGCTGATATGAGGTAAATCTTGCATGTGTATTCTACATAAAACATCAATCAAAAGTAGACATTCCTTAGTACACAGCACTCTACTTAACTATGCAAATGGATAACTATTTGAGTGACTCTAACATGTCACCATTTTTTTATCTGTACCTTCATTATATCTACATATATTACAAAATCTGGAGAGATGACTATGTGACTTCTTGTTTTTGTCTAAAGGATGCCAACATACAGTTATTAATATTTAGAAATAACTTCATAGTAATAATGAGAATAAACACAATTTAACACCAGTATTTAAACACCTGAACACATCAGATTTACAAACTAACATCAGACCTGCCTATTTAAAAAAACATTCTTTCAATAATCTTACATTGCACTCATTGTAAATGTTTTAAATAAAGTGCTCTGAAATGGTTTTCAAAATTTTAGTTAATATAATAGGACAAAATGTTTTTTTATATATTCTGTCATATTAATTCCTATAATTTACATAAAAGTAAGTTTAAACATAAGAAATTTTTAAGTTTGTGAAAATTTTTGTGCTACTTGACTCAAGTGGTAAATAAAAGTAATGAGAAAGAAAAATCCCATAATAGTTTTACTCATCATCATCAGATGATTGATGTTTTACGGCCACTTTTGTGCACATGGTAGGGTAAATCGGCTGAGCGACCTCCAAAGGTAATGAAGTGAACTCAGAGATGAAACAACCTTCAGATATGCCCACGCTGAGATTTGAACACAGTGGTAGTGATCTGTGGTCCAACACAATACCGCTAGACCAGTTTCACTCATCAGAGAAATATCACAATTTCATTTCAGAAACTTTTCCTGTAAAAGATTATATGGCAGATAGAACCATAACAAACAGGACAAGGACAGCCTTAACACCTTCATCCCACTCTATCATGACACCACTAACAACAACAAGAACAACACCTACCAATGTCTTTGTTGTCACGGTCTTCATCCAGATCCATATAGTTTGGAGTGTTGCTGCTATGTACATGGTTGCTATGACTACTGTGAACCTGTGCTGGATACCCATTCATCAGGTGATGTATTACATGGGGATGTCCATTCTGGGCATTCTGCTTCTGTATGCTATCCAGATCTTCTGGATCATCAATGTCATCCGATGCCACTAACAAATGAACAGAAAACAAAAAATAATTCTAAATGACTGTTATGGTTACAATTCTTGCCAAATTATTTCATAAACCATTTCATTAACAAATTCTTTCCAAAAACAAAAATATTTGAAATATGCAAATAAACTCAACTCAGCTATTAATAGAATAGACAGTTCTCAAGAACCACTGATATTACAAATACATCTGTGTGTGTTTTGTGTATGCTTAACTTACAGTCATGTACTGTACGCTGCGACACAACTGAGGCACAAGCATCAAAATAACTCTGCAGTGTATCGACCTGTCGGCACAAGATGTCTCTAAACGTCTCCATCTCCGCCAACTTCTCACGCAAACCTCGGCCCTTCTGAAGAACAAACAAAACAATAACTGCTTGGGTGAAGCAAATTGGTTTCGGATTAAGCAGAATGTGATGAGGGAGTTTTCCCTTTCATTATGATTTCCGCTAACTGCCCATCATAACAATGCACTGTTGCAAATTATAACAAGTGTAAATAACCCTATTTATTTATTAAAAAAACTCCAATCTGATTCAGAAATCAGGCTGCTGGAATACGAAACAGTTACTTGGTCACTTGTAGTTCGATGAATAACAATGCTGACTGATAGATATCACAAGAAGGACCTACAGAATGGCTTATCCTTTTGGCGAACAGTGATTATCAACAGGACATAATTATCACATTTTACTTAAGCTGTACAATTTTGGTTCTAACATGTTATATTCCGTTGGTAGACCAAAAAACAACAATCATCATTTTACCTTAAATGAAGAAGCCGAGGCTGTGGAGAGACTCGTTGCTGACGTAATCGACAACATGGAGCCATGACGACGTAATCCATTTTCACTGGCATAACCAGAATCTGCTTGCTGCGTATACAGAAAACGAACATTGATTATTAAAAATGTTTTCGCCGACATATCACACTCATCAATTTGTTTAGGGAGCGTAACCCTGGTCTCATTGGTGGCACAGCTGGCCACAGATCTATATAGCACCTGGATTCAAACCATTACCAAGCTACGCTTGAAGGGTGTTTCATCTTTCAATTTGCCTTATTACGTTTGGAGATCACTTAACCCAATTAGCCTACCATGCGCAAAAAGTGGCTATAAAATAGCAACAGTTCCATATCCATCCATCAGTTCTTGCAATTGGTTGCATAATGGGGGGTCTTATGATAAATCATAATGCAGCCATGTAGAGTGACTAGGTATAATACAGGTAATGTTGATGTACAACAAGAAGTCAGATGGGGTCAATTTGAATTTTTTCATGTGTTTATTGGTTAACTAAGCAATAAATTAGTAGCTGACTAAACCTGTATGATTATTGTATCCTATATTAGTAACCCACTAGATCTAACCACGTTCCCCCCCCCCCCGGAGGATTGTTTGGATACAATAATTGCCACCATAAACTATTGAGAAAAACACTTGTCAGAAGCCAGTAAAATTATTGCAACAGGTTACATCAGTTGTGCGCGGCAAATACGTCCAAACACCAGTAGCAAATTGACTCGGGGGTCTGGAGGATGTTCATGGAGCTAAAACGTGGATAAGACCGAAAGTGCTACACATCAATGCCTTCGTTAGGAAGAGCGGGCCATGGAGTTCGTCACCTTTGAAAAAAAAATGCAGACAAAAATATTTAACACGCGTAGAATTCGTAGTTGTATACGGCTGCCAAACAACTCTTGATGGGCACAGCATCGGTTAAGTATGAAGATGGCGGTGGGCAGTGTTGATGAAAATAGACCCTCCGAACAGAATGGCCTAAAATTGTTAAAAGGGTCTCGTGTATTATTTCATAGATAGTTAACCTAGATTCCGTCTTCTCCCAGTGCCAAAAACCAGGCATAAAGCACCCATAATCCACCATACAAAAACACTCACTGTACTGGATTTGAACTATAACTGAATATTACATATCAAAACCCGAAACACACCGAGGCAAAGATGTAAACATGGCACTGCTTTAAGTGTGAGATGACTTTATCCTGGCAAGAGGCTAGACAGGTGCTGAAATAAACCTATCTCTCATGAGAAACCGCATCACATATTTTCTCACAGAACACCCACAGATAATGAACAGAAACAACATTTTGTGTAGTATTTCATTAAATATGATCAGGTGGTACGACAATTTATTTATGTGTGTGCGTGCGTGTGTGTGTGTGTGGTAACAGTCTATTTATAGTACCAAGCATCTATGATTTCCTTTCAGTATCTGCAATGATTCCTCATCTACCATTAATAACCCACATATGTTTCGCTTAACATAAATATAAAGTTGTGTACGATTGAAGCTTTTTCAGATGGCAATATAATATAATATTAAAACTTATATGATCTTTCCCGGAGTGCACCAATATACGTTAAGCATACAGCAGGATGAAAAAATAAAAGCATGCGTGTAAATTAATCTACAGCAAAGAAGGTTAATTCTCTTAATCTGTAGAAATAGACATACAACAGTTATTCTAGAGAACGAATGTGACTCATCATCACAAATGGATTGCTTAGTGTTGCTCCCCCATGGTCAGTGGAGGGAGGACACAACTGGCCAACTGGTCTTTGGCTGTTTCAGTATATTTTAATCCATTTCCCTTCATTTTCAATGCGAAGTAATAATATATGTTATGACAGCAAACAGCATGAATGGTTCCTGCCATTATTGCAGTAGTTTTGGTGTTGTTTTATTAACATTACTCCGGTGGTAATTATTATGCATAATCTACCAGCTGCCTTGGCACAGTCTCGCATTTGGACGAATTATACATTATTTGCGATCACAACGAAATTGGACCGATAATCGTGCCATCAAGTATCGTCACCTTGTGTAGATCTATCATGTCCATCCATTTCTGCTTCTCCTCAGCATTTCTGGCCCGTAAATACCACAGACAGTCATTGACGCTGACATCAAAACGACAATCATCGAACTCGTGTGGCTGCAAAAATAAACGAGATAAAATCGTAACTAAACGGATGATATATTTCTAAATAAATTGCATACGACTGTGTATGAATGTACTTTTAAAGATAAATGGTGTATTTGTAAGTAATAACAACAATACTAATGTGTGTGTGTGTGTGTGTGCGTGTACATGCATGCAGATGTGCACACAGGCATGTACACACACATGATATCTGTCCAAGATAGGGCAAATTACATTCCACTAAACAAACAGAGCTGTGATTCTTGTGTATTTCACCATGAAGCCTACTTTATACTGTACAATAACACGTCAGGAGAACTACACTAAAGAAGTGATTTTTTAAATTATCATATTTAGATATTTTATCAAAATTCACACAGATCCGACATAGCAGTAATTTCATCTCAACTGACACTTTTACACAGTCACAAATATTCACAAAGTGGAGCCAACCCCATCCAAGCCATTTCGGATTTTAAAAGCCACCCGAATTCAAACCGATCATCATTTGATCAAAGCAATAAAAGATCAAGACACAGTTCTTTCCAGCATATTTGGCACTGATCAGGGTCAGAAAATTTCATTAAACACGGTTTGCTTCCTTGCTCGTATTTCGAGGAGAATCCCCAGGCTGTCGCTTATCAGCACAGCCTCTACGTTGGAGTGGTTGAGAGGTTCAACATGGAGCTACCTGTGTCCTATTATATACTGACAGGTTGACATTACACTCTAGCTAGTTCAATATCCAAACAGAAATATTCCTAATATTCCCACAATCTTGATCACACAAAGCCAACACCTGTGGCTGTGAGTTATGTATTTCTAGCCCAATTGAAGATTTACAACGATAAGATTAAAATATAACACGGCGGTAATCCAAACCACACCATGCTCTCTCTCTCTCTCTCTCTCTCTCTCTCTATATATATATATATATATATATATATATATATATATATATATATATAACCACAATGCAGCACAGAAATGGGTTAGTTATTTTTGGAAGGTCTATCCGAAACAGAAACACTTCGTGGGCATATCTGAAGGTTGTTTCATCTTTTACTTCGCTTCATTACCTTTGTAGGTCGCTCGGCCCATTTAGCCTACCATCAATCATCGTATTTGAAAAGTCGATGGGATTCCGATGGTCCAGTTTCTTAGGCTAAGATTTTCGTAAGTGTGAGTCAAATTCGAACCCATAGCCTGAAGGTTTGGAGTGTGGTGCTCTAACCAGTGCACCACTGATAGCTATGTAGACAGACAGAGGGATAGATAGACAGGTATAAAATTGTAAAAATTCTCCAAAACACACACACACACACACAAACAAGACAGACGCACAAACATGGTGACATACATTCTGAAATAATCGGAACTGCAACCGGTGGTTAAAAAACACCCTCTGAACGTGTGCTACTAATTACAGCCTAAATACAGGCTGAATATTGTTTATTCGGGTAGCACCAATGGCTGGCACTGTCCGGGTCCCGTAGGCTAGATCCTTTGAACGGTTGACACACGCCAACGCCAAATAACCCGTATGTATATAGATCGATAGGATTAGAACCCCGCCGGCTGTGCCACTTTACAGACCCACACAAACCTACACACAGGTAAACAGGTACAAGCGGACTGCCATTCACGGTTGACAAAAACCGAGTAATCATTAGAAACAGAGCTCAGTTCAGGTTATCTATGTTTATGTGATGTCAGCCAGAGGATGCCTTACTGTCAGTGACACACCAGCTTGAATCAATATCTACACAAACCCCCCATACAATGTGTGTGTGTATATATATATATATATATATATATATATATATATAGTACGGTGTTACTGCTGCGTCACCAAATTACAACATGTTTTATATTCAAGCATTAGCCAGTGTTTTATTTATCCTCGGAGAAGAGTATCCATACACTGTAACCAAACAAATATTCTCGTGAAATTTAATGATGGGTCAATATCTGATATTATATATATATATATATATATATATATAGTGTTTACAGTAGCTTATATTATAGCTACTTCCTTCTACTACTACTACTACCACCACCACTATCATTTGCATTACCACTACCTAACCATCAATATCGTCAACTAACAAAAGATCAGGTACACAGAAAAAACAGCCAATTCGGACAGGTAATTGATGGCTGGCCAGTCCAACAATCCAGGCAACAAGTTACCTACCCACTCGGCCAGCCAGCCAGCCAGCCAGCCAATTAGCCACGACCAGCCAACTAACCATCAGCCGGATCGTCGTCCAACCAGCCAACATCGAGCAGGCACCGAAGTCAGGGATACGCCATCCGGGTCAAACGACTAAATACCCATTATCCCACGAAGCCCACAATAACCGTACCGGGCAGCAGTGGTCTGTGTCACCGACCACGACAACGGCTAGTCGTTACCAAAGTCGGTCTTCTACCATAATTACTGTATATCATCCACGATATCATGGCATTATCTCACATGAGACGTAGTTAGCGGGCAGATGAGATCGTATGGTGGCCAGCAATTATAACATGCTGAGAGAAGCCGACATCATATTGATCGTGACGGTATATCATCGTCATCATCATCACTTGGTCGGATGCAGCTGGGCTGTTTTAGACACACACACACACACACACACACACACACACACTCTCTCTCTCTCACTGTAACAGCAGTTAGCCAGAATCGGGGAGCAGGACAGATGATGACAGTGTGGATGAAGATTCACATCAGATGACGTTTGATGATAACGATGGATGACAGCTTCCATTAGGAGGAGAGGACTGGATGCTTTATTTAGCCTTAACGCTGGTCACACCTGAGATACGTGGTCAAGGGGTTATTTCATGAAATGAAATAATCAGGTGAAACAGCCCACAGAGACAGGTAGCAGCACTGAGCGTGAGATTAATGAACCGCATCCTCATGGAGGTATGCAAATTTATAATGCACTATACGTTGCACTACAAAAGTCTGGTATTCAGTGAGAGGTTTCAATGGCACAAAGGTGTTGATTAAACTTTTAAAAAGATGTTTACAAATATCTGGGCTGACAAAAATCTTCCTGGGTTGGTATGAAAAACTATGATTGAAAGCATGCCAGCCTGGTAAAAACACTCCGCTTATTTCATGCCCTCATTACCCTGGCTGGGGATGCGTGCGTGCGACAGAACATCTGTGGTGTGGGATCCATTTTAAAGACACACACACACACAGTTCAAGGATGGATGCTGGGATGGTATAGAAATGACTACACATCAGCCAAGAAAAAATAGGTCAGAAAACCTTTTTCGTAAATTCGTTTAATTTTCATCATAGGCCTTAAATACGGGGGTCTGTATAAAACCCTATTCCTACCACGTACACTTAGTGGCGTGAGTCAGTGCGTTGGTTAACCCTTAACATTGATAACAACACAAGGGACGAATGTACGAGGGACAACTCCCTGGGGATGAAACATCCAACATATATTAAATTACTGCCTACACAGCTATACAAAACCCAACAGGGATGACTGTAGCACCGGTTCAGTATCAATTGCGTCACAGAGGTGGGAGGGATTGTGACCAGTCAAGGGGAAAAGAACAATAATAAATAAATACAAATTTGTATTCAGTTTTACAGCAAGATTGTTGTTATAGATTCAACCTTAAAGTTAGTTACACAGACATATTTTTTGTGCAGGTCACTAAGCATAAAACATTTGTATTTCCCAGGAAGAAACCATTCTTTGGTTAAAACATGATTAATCATAGCCACATGCAAACGGCGTCACGAAATGTTAAAAACTTTGTGCTAGTGCATGACAGGTGGAAAAATAGCATATCCCGGATTCAGTAAGTTACAACTAAGTGCCCTCGCGAAACATCCATATGTGACCAAGATTTGTTTTCCCCCAAACAGCGTCTTCACACACACGCACGCACGGAATATTGCGGTAAGCCGCTGTGCCTTAATGCTGTCCATATAACACCATATTAATAAACTGTTATGGCCTGGCTGTTGAAGACGTGTAGCTGTGTACTATGTTAACTAGTCAATAGAGCGGGTAAGCCTAAACCATGATGGCCTCTCACAATTATTGTCACCTACGAAAAGCGGATTGTCTGAGACCGACCGACTGATTAATCGATCAGACTTGTTATCAATATTCTGGGTTGATGTAGGCATAGGTCTGTGTACCTAGAGATATTCTGGGGGGGGGGGGGTGTAGGTTTGTGTGTAGGTATGACTTATAAGTAATAGGCACAGGCTTGTATGGATGATATCTAGTCTGATTTTCTTGATGTTTATGCCGTAGTACTCAAAGCAGTGCAGGGCTAGAATTTCGCGAGACTATATAAAGATGATGATTGATGTTTTACGGCCACTTTTGTGCACAAGGTAGGCTAAATGGGCCGAGCGACCTTCAAAGGTAATGAAGCGAAGTCAAAGACGAAACAACCTTCAGATATGCCCACGCCGAGATTCGAACACGGGTGGTAGTGATATGTGGTCCAACACGCTACCGCGAGACCACGGAGGTGACACTGCGAGACATGCGAGAATCCGTAATTATAAGAGTGTCAAAAATGTGAAACAAACAAAATGTATCATTCTCAATTGGCCGATAAGTTATGTGAATATGTTGATGTTAAACTGTCTTGGAGTTCTTCCACCTCACCTTTTTAGCGAAGTGTATTATAGCATCACATACACAAAAGCTGTACTCGACAGTCAATCACGACCAGTCAAATGACTTAACAATGGTCATGTCTGCAAGTACAATCGTTGATCGTTTATAGATTTAGTAATTATATCTTCAATAAATACATATAGTAATCACCAATATATCTTAAAAGGGTGGATAAGTGAACAATATATACCCGTAGACATGTCAATTAAATGCACGTTGGATGTAACATTTATTTAAACTGTGCCAACTTTGTTGTAAACAGACTCCACAAAACCACGTGGCCAGTGTCAATGGCGTTAAATTTAATTGGTCCATTACACCCTGTTACACATACAACAGAATAATTACTTACAATTTTGATGTTCGATCTTAAAAGTAAATCCGTTCATTTTACTGTGAATCTTTGGTGAATTACGCGCGAAATTCTAGCTAGCACACACACACATAGAAAGAGAGAGAGAGAGAGAGAGAGATGCAAACCCATCCGTGAGATACAACAAACCAGGGACCCCGCCCATCAAGCACTAACGTCTTGTGGGTACTCGCACTAGAACCCGTTAATTAATTTTGTTCCTTTTGTAGGCTTCTAGTATCTCACAGTTGTCCTGGCTCACCAACCTTACGGTTCCTGGGGATGATCCTGTATATATACACCCATGTATACGCCACACATTAGAGAGGGGACGGATGCGTGCGTGTACACGTGTCCCATTCATCGGTGTCAAAGCAGCGCTTATCGCCTCGTCCATGACAGCCACACCCCGAAATATTGTACACAGCTGACTGAGATTGGTCGAGATATACTCAAACGTGTCGTGTGCTCGGTGATTAATACCTTTGTTTAGCCTGGTCTTCGTTGCTATCACCGGCATGTACACAACCGACGACGTACAGACTGATCTACGGTCATTTAAGAATGAAACATCCCCGCCACACATATACACACACACACATACAAATAGCACTGCGAACCTCGATGATGACGATTGGTGTTTTACGGCCACTTTTGTGCACATGATAGGGTGAATGGGCCGCGCGACCTCCAAAGGTAATGAGGCGAAGTCAAAGACGAAAGACCCTTCAGATATGCCCACGCCTAGATTCGAACACGGGTGGTAGTTATCTGTGGTCCAACACGCTACCGCTAGACCACGGAGGCGCCCGATTGGGAACCCCGAAAATAAACAAATAAATCAAAACCTTTCCTACCAATCCTGCCAAATGATCGCCATGTTATAACCGGACAAAGGCAACAGACAACAAGTAGGTAAACACACTATGTAGGTGCTCCGTATTGGCGATATAGAACACATCGAACACGAATACTTTTCTCTCCGAAAACGAAACACCGAGCACTGTACAGGTAAACAAATTGATACCGTAATACGGTGCTGATTGCCTTAATGAAATAAACGTACGTCGACAACACACACACACACACATCCCAGCCCCTTGCTGGCAACAAAATGCCATCGTACAGTGAGTGGGCCCTGGTCAGATTAGACATCGAGGCCATTAATTAACACCCAAAAAAAACAACACCGCTAGAGGTGAACATATCGGCACCTGTACTCGGACACCAAAAACACAACCATACTGGCTGCACAAAGGTATCAACAAACGATGTGGTTACTGGATTAAGAGATTAAAACAGAAGACAAGGGCAAGTTTTATAAACAGTTCTCTCTCTCTCTCCAGCACCGAACACCGTTAAGTAGATTTGATAAATAATAACCGAAGCTTGAAAGTCGCTGGAACAAAAAGCCGTACTTCCGCACACAGAGAATACGCTAGCATCCTACCCTCGACTACCACCTGGTTTTATGGCCAGCATACACACCTGTACGGGATGGCAGGGACTAGCACGGGGGCCGGATGATAAACTCATCAACACGGTCACAGCGCCTCATTAATATCTTAGGCTCCTGTACTGAACACAAACGTCCTGATCTGAATCAATGGCCGCAATCAATGTTTACTTGCGATTTACACACACAGATCACGGGTGTGCATGCACACGCCCAATCACCCACTATGCCACCCAAGTGCTCATCAACCAACAACCCAGATGAAGACTGATCATCATCACCATTCACGTCAGGTAACCACGATATCTGACAATATGTTTCAACAACATTGCGCAAATTGTGTGTGTGTGCGTGAAAAGGGCAGGTCTTCTATGCTTATTGTAGTCATGAGTGAATGCGTGGTATGTTACATCCCTAGTGCTGATATCACACCTCGGTAATACTACAGTAGCGGAACTCCCAGGTGTAATGAGCTGACAAAATGAATGGGGGGGGGGGGGAACCAGACCCAGATAACGGCCGGATTCGAACCACGACATGCACGCATACAGTGCAGCACCCCCCCCCACACACACACACACATACAGCCAGTCAGTCAACAACAGAGAGAGGGAGAGCATTTTCTTTGCCAGCAACTCGGGCACCATCCACAACACCGGGTGATGATGACGGCATTGTGAAAGCTTTGACATTTTTACTCTATAAAATCGGTTCTTAACACGTCCTCAACGGCGACAAGTCGGAAACAGTATTCCGACGTGTCTAGCTTTGGTGGTTCTGCTGCGATATGTCGCAATCCGTCGACTACTGACTGGTGTGTTGAAGCAGACGAGATCCGGTTTTTATTATAAAAAACTGGGAAGATGACGGTTAGATAACATTAGAGAATTAGCTGACATTGGTGAAGACAACCTTTACGTGAGGCCTAATATTAGACAACCGTCGTACAGACAAGTTGGTCAACATACTGACACGAACATAGTGGAACAACTGGTCATCAATAATGACTGTTGAACATACATCAGGGGAGGGGGTATCTATGTATGTAGGCATATGCACGCACGCATGCACACACACACAGATGCAGACCCATCCGTGAGACACAACAAACCAGGGACATGGTCCATCATGGATCAACGTTTTGTGGGTACTCGCACTAGATCTTATTATTTTGTAGGCTTCTAGTATCTCACAGTTGCCTAGTTGTTCTGGCTCACCTACCCTACGGTTCCTAGGGATGATCCTGTAGACATGAGTACACACACGTATACACAATGTTAGAGGGGGGGGGGAATGCATGCGTGTACAGATAGTCATTCATCACTGTGAGAAAAGTGCGTGCGTGCCCGCGAGCGCCCCCCCCCCCCACACACACACAGCAAGAGAGAGACTTCTAAATTTCGTCAGGACTTGCAGAAGTAATACAAACAACCGCCAGGTGTCACTACCCATCTTCTTCTAAACATCACCAATAAACGCTAATTTACTACACAGGACGTATACCAAAATTAATCACTCAAGAAGTTCTCATCCAAAGTCCAGCCGCAGAACCAGCTTATAGCGGCCATAGAGGGGAGAGGTGTTAGATATATGACTGACAACATTAGTCAGCTGTTAGACGAATAAATTTTGTGTCTATAAGTTATCAACATCTCCCACTAACAGTCAGTATGTGATGAGATGAAAGTAGAGACGCGATAGCATAGCAGTTACACATAATAATAATGTATATTTAATAAAGCGCCCTTATTGGAAGGAGCCTTTCAAATGCGGTGTACAAATAATATGTAATATAATAATACCCCAAATAATGTCTGTAAAAAAAACTGTAAATATTTAAAAGATTACACATCTATTTAAAACGCAGAATAGCAGTCTGCAGACCTAGTCAATTTATAACATAATATTATTATTATTACAACAGAATGTCCAGCAGCTAATCTTTTTACACTCGGTCTATTTTTACGCGTGCTAACAACCAGTCTATTACAATATCTGGTCCAATTAGCAATGATTTTAGCAGTCCATCTATATAGCTGGTTTATTTATGACAGTGGCCTGTGAAAAAATCCCGAAAAGCGGGAAAGGAAGTCACAGAGCGAACTGTCAGCCACAGGTACCTGGAGGAATGTGTGTGTGTGGGGGATGTGTGTGTGCATTTTTAGCACAATCTGAGACTAATAGAGTGGGGATAAAACACGACTTCTACAAGAAACGTTATTTTTGGCTCTGGAAAAACCGGAAAACTCTCATCCCTATAATACAGATGGTGGTATGGCGACAATTAATACAAATACCTGATCTATTTACAAAATATTAGATCAGTCTATATGTCCAGTTGGTTTGTGTAGTAAAGATACCAGTAGCCAGTCTATCTAATACAGATATCAGAAGCCAGCCTTATCAGCTGGTATATCTAGATTATATCCCCATCTATATATTTGATACATGTTATATAGTATAGCAGCAGCCTGTCTGTATGTATTATAAACAATGCGTTAAGGTAGCAGCCAGTCTATACACCTGATCTACATGATACATATTCTAGCTACTGGCCCATATACTTGGCCGATGCCATACGCATAACAGCAATATACCTGCTATAAGCTATACACATCCTACCAGCCAGTCCATATACCAAGTCTATGTTATACGCGTGCTAGCAGCCAGTCCACACACGGAATACCTGGTCTATGTCATACGCATGCTGACATGCATACGTGCTGTGCGTTTAGTAAAACAGACGTGTACAACTATATTTACATGGGCAGCAGTTGTTTTATGCTCAATCTGATAACTAAGCTATTCGGGACCTGGTATAAAACTGGTGAATATTGATTTTTTTATGGGTTTACTCACAAACCGAATGAGTATTAGTAATACCAGTTTGAGTAGGCGGGTAAAGTTCATGGAGTGGCGGCGACTGAATGTTTTGTTAGGCTCGGGGTCTGGTCAAACCAGGACCGTGTGGATGAGGGATGTTATAATCGTTGGCCGATAAGCAGATGAGTAGGAACGCCCGACAGACACAAGTAATGACGGCGTGATTCAATCTCCGACCTGGAAGTGTTTAGCTCAATATGCCACGCCAGCTGTGCTGCGGCATGACCCTGACAGACACCGATGACACACACACACACACACACAGGGAGAGAGAGACCATGTATATGTATAAACGTGTTTATGTCTCCATAAATTATCTTTTCTGAACACAACGGCCTCCTACTGCACCCCACCCCCTCAAACCCACCACTTACTGTACTATAACCTCAATAACTTGTCACCACCTCCAAACCAGGTCTCACTCAACTGGAATACATAAAAATCTCTCCTCTACTTGACATACTCTACATGTGAAAAGCCCACAACTAACACTCATCAACCACAAGCCATGTTGACACCTCGGGCAATCAGCCGTAACATTGATCAGGTATCTAAGCTGATACCAATCGCACGTACAGGTACGTACCAATCAGGATCACCGGTCTGACCAGGATCCAAGTAGACAAACGAACGAGAAAACATCAAGTTAAAACACATGTGGAAATTTCCCACTCCGTACACAAAGAATAGTTATAAATAATGCTATAATAAGTCGAGAAAAATCCCGCATAAAGCAAAAAAGGGTTAGAAATGTGACAAAACTTCTAACCTGTATTTAACAAACAATAGACGTTTGTGTGGCATACGAAATAATGGCCTATGTGGCATACAGTCACTTCATACATTCAGTGGCACGCTAAGTCGGGTGAGGATGGGGGGGGGGGGCGATTCATCGTTTGGAAATGACATAACTATACCAACTGAGCTATCTGACATCGTGCAAGCCATACCATCTTTCTGGCAGGGTGTCGTCTAACGGTACATCACAAGTGAGATAGATTCGAGTCACATATATTTCATTGTTGATCTTTCACGACTGTTCGCTTGAACCTGGCTTGGAGGAGGAAGTATCGTAATCCTTGACGTAAACACAACTTGGATCTCATTATCATGCATACTGAAGAAACTAGGTTTGCGATAATGACGGTGGCTGATTTGCATATTCGGAATATATATATATATATATATATATATATATGCATGCTAATAGTTTTTGTGACAATATCGTGCATACTTTCGACAATATTGAATAATGGAGGCACTAATTTGCATAACAAATTTCCCCAAGGTTGACGGAATCACAATCCAACTGGATTTAATCAGTGTGATGATAAATCCACCATAAAACCTTATACTAAAGGAAATTCATAGGTTCGCCATTTTAACTATAACAGCAGGAAATGGAATAAAGTCGTCTGCTAAGTATGGTCCATCTACATACAATAGCTATCCCAGTAGAGTGGTAGCACAGTGCATGTAGACACCGAACCTTTTGGTTTTATCGTTTATTTGTCGAACATTTTGTGCTTAGTCGGTAAATGTGATGCCACTAAAAGACAATGACACCAGACTAATCTCAATCATTTCGGTGACTTCAATGAACTATTTTATTACATAATGCTGTAGGCCAACTTAATGTGCTCTGCCAGTCACGAAACGTTACTAACATGGTCCAACGAAAGGGTCGGCGTTGGTCAAGTAGCCGAAATATATGTGACGATCAGTACCTCGTAGAGCCTCCGCGTTGCTGATCACATCCGGGACATGCAGCCGAAAGGAAATGGGACAATCGGGCCGGATAGCGGGTTTTATCGGTGGATCACAACAATCCACAAACACTGTTCGGATTCAATCCCATTTCCTAGGCGGATTCGGTTCAACACACCCTTATAACTGCACCAGGAGTGTCTTAGCTCATGACTAAAAAAAGGCATTTCTTTTACGAGTCTCCAACAGGAATTGAACCCTTACACTCGACTTCTTGAGTCCTAAATAGCCAATTCATTAGATTTCACGAACATTATCAGTATAGTGATGTATATGCTATGTCATTCATTATCTACGAGTGAGTGGCAGCCTCGTTCTGTCTTAGCACTGTTTTAATTTGGGATACATGCCTCTGAGAGGCTAACGAGATCATCTGACCGGAACATTTCACCTAAGGATGAAACAACGCCGAGACAAGCACAGGCAATACCGACAACTGATCCCATTACTTGGTAGATGAATGGCGTAAATATACCATGTATCAGTATGCATCTCCTTACAGGAATGTTTGTTTCCGGTTATTGACCACCATCTTTGTTACTGGTCTCATAATATATGCAGAACTTCATAATTAATGCATTCATTCATTCATATAAAATTCCACACACACACACACAGAGAGAGAGAGAGAGAGAGAGAGAGGGAGAGAAAGCACAGTGGATTAACTGAATGCTTGGTTTCTAGGAATAATTCCCGACAAAACAGATGAAATGCAATACTTCCGTGAGCTAAAGTTTACTATACCACCATATGACTAGGTCCAGATTACATACCAGGATTTGAATTTCGACGCGACTATTTGTTGCGTGAATCATGGCTGGTTCGCGAAAAAATCAGCCGAAAATTCAAAGGAGTAAATAATTATTCTTATTGTATACGTAACATTGCATGACGCCTAACGGATCAGTGAAATTGAAGGCGCCATTGACCATGGTCACGTGATTTTATCGCGCGTCTCTTCAGAACGGAGTTTGCGCAGTTCGCATAAACATCAGTCCCGACATACATTTAAATGACATGTCTACGGGTATATAATGTACCACTCTCCACCATTTTACCAGATATTAGTAATTAGATCTACTGGGCGCAATTAGTGAAGAAATAACGTCGAAATTCAAAAACGATCGACAATCATTTACTTCGCTAAATATAACGTGAGGTGGAAGAACTCCAAGACAGTTAGACATCAACATATTCAGATAACTTAGCCGTCAATTGAGATTGATACATTTATTTTATTTTATAGCTTTGACACTCTGGTTATTACAGATTTTTTTAAAGCGGGAATATAATGTGAATACGGGTTGTTTTCGTAAATGGATTTCAGGGAATCAACATTAATTCCCATAGATTTTTGAACATTTAGTATTACGTATGTTTAGAAGATTTAGTATTATATAGGGTTTGAACATTTAGTATTATATAGGATGATGATGATGGTTGATGTTTTACGGCCACTTTTGTGCACAAGGTAGGCTAAATGGGCCGAACGACCTCCAAAGGTAATGAAGCGAAGTCAAGATGAAACAACCTTCAGATATGCCCACACTGGATAGTATTATGTAGGTTTCGTACATATAGTAATATGTAGATTTTGGACATTTAGTATATACTGAATGACTAACAAATTGTGTGCTTCGTGAACGGCATTTCTCAGTTATACCAGGCACGCGATGTAATTTGCGTGTTGACAAGTCAGATTTATTAAACACTAGCACTTTACTTCATCTGTTGAAAGATCTGAAATATTTCGATCTCAAACGTGTTTTAAGATTTATCACGAAAACCGTCTCTACACACAGAGAAGTTGACATAGTAATAATATCTTAACTAACCACACTATGTACATATAACTAGGTGTTATAAGACAGAAGAACTCCAGATGATTCATGGTTTGTTGCTTTGTCTGGTCCTTCAAAACACAAATGGCCTGATTTTTTTACACAATATTAAGACCCAATTGAAGCTGAAGATGTTCAAATTTAACACAAAACTAGCCTTACTGAGTGAGCTCTTTAAAGGTTCGGCAAATGGGGCTGGCTTCCTGGAAAAACAACCCAGAAACACGGGCATCGGTAGCATTCGAAACACGAGCCACAGCACTATAACCTCGGCCTTATTATTAAATTTAAAAGCATTGTTACGTAGAAGGATAACCCCAAATAGGTCCAGCCTCAACGTAATGCTCATAACACCAAACAGTTCACCAGATATCATCCCATTTTAAGGCTGTATTCTGTCATATTTACACGAAAAAGAATATGACGCCGTCTAAACTTGATTTCAGTTAGAAGAAGAACCAACACATATCCGAGGCCATATACTGTCCAATGATTGACCGGCGACCAAACGAGACAACCCGTTGACAGTTATGATATAATTTCTGGCATAAATCATATTATTATTGCCGACCTAGATACAACAACACGGTTATTTGTAGCGCAGCACTGCCTAGATATAGTCCAAACAGTTATGTTCAGAAACTGGTAACATTCTATGTTGTGTTGGGATGGTATTGTGTTTCGAAATTAATCTGTCATTTTCTATTATAATGTCTCCAATTTATGTTCACGTTATAATTATCTATAATGATTATCACTTATCATAAGTATAAACCATTTTTGTAGTGAGCAGCAGTTTCATACTTCTGCCGAATTTCAAATTACAGTGCATCGACGTTTCATTGTCTGCACCACGTCATTCGCCACGGAATACATCACCGATTTTGCCAAAACAATTTAATAATAATAATACTATATATTTAATAAAGCGCCCTTACTAGCAGGAGCCATTCAAAGGCGCTGTACAAATAATATGTAATATAATAATACCCAAAATAATTTAGAACATGATTTTAATTTCGATGAGCAAAAACCATTATAACGTATTATAAAATACAGTTTTCAGGAAGAAGGGGGTATCATCTGATGATCAGCAACCAGGCTTGCTTCTGAAATAGAATCTAGCTAGATGTGACCGTTTGGTGCATATAAACAGAGTGTGGTTCTATCCGATGTTTTCTCCATCCCTCCCAACTTTTTTAGATGGCTGTGATATGGACGGGGCCGAATAATCCAGGTTGACTACAGCTCTGGTCACAAGACGCACTGATCATTAATAACAGGAAGATCCCATGAGATGATTGATGTTTTACGACTTCTTTTGTGCACACGATAGGGTAAATGGGCCGAGCGACATCCAAAGGTAATGAAGCGAAGTCAAAGACGAAACAACATTCAGATATGCCCACGCCGAGATTCGAACACGGCTGGTAGTGATCTGTGGTCCGACACGCTACCGCTAGACCAAGGAGTCGACCGGAAGATCCCGTGAGACAGATGATACTGCAGGACTATTTATCCACATAAACAAGGATTTACATAACATCACTACATTATTCAGTGTCCTTTCAGGTGGCAAGGTACAGTCACACCCCGTCCTACGTCATTAAATGGTTCCAAAAGGCATAACGTAACCCGGTTTTTGACGCAGACTGGACACAAAATGGCTTAAAATATCTTTTGGTGTAAATAATTTATTGTACTACATATAAAGTGTTTTTATTATATTTAGCTTCTTTTGTCGTTAATTTATTTATTTCACGTCCCCCTTTTATTATGACGTAGGTGATGTAGCTAAGTGACGTAATGGCGAATTTACTCTAGAAAAGTGACGTAAAGGCGAATTCGACGCGGGTCGAAGTGACATAAAGCGGCACTATTTACTGTAGTGCCATACAGTGTTAGCAGATATTAAGTCCAGAAGACATGGCATTAGCAACCAGTCAGCCAACCACCATGTGGACTACCGCTTTCCCCCCAAAAAGATGACCACTTTTCAAGTAGCCGTGGATAATTCGCTATTACACAGCTTCGATCTCGAACAGCCCGTTATTTTCCTTAGATACCTTATTCTTTACATCCGTCTAATACTCAAGCGTCTGGATGACGGATACGGCGACTAAAATTAGACGAACCTGTAGCCGATGGTTTGGGCAACGAAACGACGCCGAGCACTAAATCACCGGATAATTGATTCCGTCTACGAGCCGTGGCTGACGACATCATAACATTCAACAGACCCGCATTACGGAAGCTGCAAGCTTAAACAAGAAAATAATTCATTTTCGTCACTGGTACCGCGTCAATAGCCGCTACATCAATCCTTTTTTTATACACGCCTACTTAAACATAGAGATTCAGACGGCTAATAGCTCAGCTGTGCTTCTTTATACGAGATCACTACCACCCGTGTTTGAAGATTGTTTCGTCTTTGACTTCGCCTCATTACGTTTGGAGGTCGCTCAGCCCATTTAGCCTACCGTGTGCACAAAAGTGGCCGTAAAGCATCATCTTTATACACCCAGTAATTTTTTAAAAACTATTTAGAAAGACTCAGTGAATAATGTTTACCGCTATCAGTCAGCATTTAGACATCCTGTCACAATCGGACATTGGCATCCTTATTAGAGAACCAGGAGAGACTTCTGATCCCTACAGAAAAGACGCCATTAGCTAAGTCGCCAGTGCTGCCATCTGATGATGGCAGCCAGACATTGAATCAGGAGACTGGGCACTTCTCGACCTGTAGACGGCCTGAATGTGCGCCACGTAGCGGAACATCTGGCAACCACTCAAGAGGTCGGCACCGATTTCAGGCCGGAGACGACGACATCTTCTTCGGGCTAAGTGTATGTCAGCAATTTATTTCAGACTCCACATGGCCCAGTCTGCTCTCTCTCTCTCTCTCTCTCTCTCTCTCTCAGCTGTTCCGATGCACATCTTACGGAGGCGACTAATAGGCCAAGATCAGGAACCGTGGGAATGTCAAGGTGAGCCAAGGATATCGTGTCAAAACATCTCTACAGCGTATAATGATGACTTGGTGATGATTAAAGGAAACCATTCTCGGATTGATAGAGTATGCCACCTGAATTTATACCATCTGAGGTAGTGGTTAGGTTCTTGGTGCAATAAAAAAAAAACCACAACAACCACAATCTGAAACATCTATACTTGACGTAATGGTGGACGCCTCCGTGGTCTGACTGGTAGCGCGCTGGACCACAAATCACTACCAGCTGAGTTCGAATTTTGGCGTGGGTATGTTTCGTCTTTGACTTCGCTGCCTTAGCATTGGAGGTCGCTCGGCCGATTTAGCCTACCATGTGCAAAAAGGTGGCCGTAAAATATCAATCATCATCACACAATAGTGGCATACCCTCTACCTTTTATGACTGGAAGCATTGGTTTGTCTGCCAAAAAAGAAACCCAGTGAAAGCAAGCATTCACACTTTATATTAGCAAATTAAGTCTTTGCGGGGAACAAGGCGTGTGTATACAGCCTTTTATAGGCACGGCTGTATTTACACGTAATCTTGACAGTGAGGGAAAAGGCACTGGCACAATCAACTAAGAATTATCGTAACGATCCACCATGAAATTCAATCTTGACCAGTCGTCTTTCATAGTACAAGTAATATCCATGTGTGCGCGAATGTGCACATCATCCCGTGTACTTATGCATCATCCCGTCTGCCTACCATACCCAAGACATGACGACCCCCCCCCGTGACGCCCAAAACACTTCGTATTGTACTGAAAATACCGAGCACATAATATATCACATGAATATAAGCCACCTCTCACCAAGGCCTCGGAATGTCACCTCAGTCCAACAGTTATCGTAGGAAACTCTACCTGGAATTTCACACATATGCCAGCTGAGTCCCCCCGGTATCCGTCAATAGTGTTGACACCGGAGTCATAATGTAGCTCTAACCCCGTGTTATTTCTCTCTCTCTCTACCCGTACTTGCGTGTATGTGTGTGCGCGCGCGCACTCCCGCTATAATCATTCCCAGGATGGTCTCGCCTTGCCGTTTTCTTAGCAATTGGTAAAGTATTCGTAACAGATGCGTGGCGGACTGGAGCCAATCAATCTCGAATACGGACGGTGTGTCGTGTGTTGTTGGACCACCACAACAGCTAGCCAGACGCCGAACTCTGTAAGCAAATCCACGCCCAAAGTTAAGATTCCACGTGACGCGGTATGCGATTTGTCTGAATTCAACTGAACGTTTTTCCATGCGTTTTCGGTATCTTTTGCCGAAGATTTTCATAGCATCATTTTTATTGACGCGGCATTCCACTCAGACACCACGCAATAATATTTCAAGTCATGCCAGGCAATCACACTAACCATTCTGATTTGTTCCATCAATGTTTGTTTCGTTGTTCGGGGAGAATCCCCAGGCTGTCGCTTATTCGGCACAGCCTCTATATGTTGGGAGTGGTTGAGAAAACCTCATCCCCCATCACTCACAGGGTAGGAGTACGGAAAGATGGAGCCGAAATCACTGCCAGAGTGTTTTACGTCCTCAGGGATTTTTAACGTCCCCCTTTATTTTTAGAATTCAGTGGAGACGGCAGCGCCATTTAACGTGGTCAGCCACCCACTATGTTGTGAGCCGAGTGCCGGGCGCTCAACCGCTGGGCCACCAGAGCTCACTTCCATCATTCACAACATAGGGCTAGTAATATACGATGCGAGTAGGTGTGAATGAATACACACTCTTCAAGTACAGTGTGGGGGGATCGTTGCAGTGTACCTAACATTAATCCTGGCTCAACCGCCCAACATAAAACTGAACTCCTCCACAACGATGTGATCACAGCTAAAAACTATGGAAACGTAATATACAACGAAATCATCGTGGGTACATTACATAATCTGGTCAATGAGCTACAATTTGACGGGGCGGGGGGGGGGGGGAGGGTTCCAACAATACTTCAGGTTGACCAGAGAACAGTTTGCTCGGGTGTTGTATTATGTGGAGGAAGATTGCTGTCTTTCGTTGCGAAATCTCGTCAAACTGTTCGGGAAATACCCGTCCCTGACGTCATATTCTGGATTCCACCAAACTATTTTCTACTGTTGCTGTACGAATCGCTACCTGGAGCGATTCAGTTGGCTGCAGCTCAAATGATGTCGTATGCCGCATCGGGACATATGGAAGCACTGTCGTCCGTTTACGCGCTTTTTAATTTATGCCTCATCGACATACCGCGTATATGGTGACGATTGGTGTTTTACGGCCACTTTTGTGCATATGATAGGCTAAATGGGCCGACCGACCTCCAAAGGTAATGAAGCGAGGTCGAAGATGAAACAACCTTCAGATATGCCCACGCCGGGATTCGAACATGGGTGCTAGTGATCTGTGGTCCAACACGCTACCGCTAGACCACTGAGGCGCCCTAGACCGCGTACAGGGAAATTTGGGTTAAGCTTTGTTGGTATCGTTCTGATTTTAACAACGCTGTGCAGCGACAGTACTATGGCGGCTGTATTCGGTTATTGGGCTGTCAGAGATTTAACTGGCTCAAACACAATTAATTCCCCCCCCCCCCGTCGGCACATCTACTGTAGTCTGATCTGCATCGGATTGTCATGGTTACTGATGCCAAACAAATTACATGTTCTTCTCACCATGATGTGGTGATAATAATCATCTCGATTAACATCCAACAAACACTACTAACCGGCCGGCATCAATTGCTCTGGGTTACATGTTTCGGTGGTAAGTGAAACATGAACGACCTCAATAAGAAGAGTTCCAAAGATGGCTGCACCCATTAAGTATATAATGGTTAAAACATCGACTAGACACGTTTCAGGCTGGGATTCTCCCCGAAAAACAAAAGTAGACACGTTTGACTGTGCCCAATAGGCGACAGCCAGGGGTCTCTACCTCCAACGTCAACAATACAAAACATGCTACAGAGAAACGTAAAACTTGCCTAATATGTCCTGCAAAATGTTAATAATAAGCCATGCCGTTTGGTGTGTTGGCCACAACATCAACACTTCCATAGCAGAACAATCCCACAATCATGTATTCTAGCCTAATGCAAAATAGCGTTGTTCTTGTTATTGTTCAACGACCATTTCTATGCACACATATGCAGTATAAATGGGCCGCATATGATGCAAAAACTTATACATGTACCTGAATAATCGTTACACTGTATCTAATTACTGCCATAATAACGAATTTGCAATTATTACGTGTATCGTCTCCGATCTAGGACATCGTAGCAACCATCCAAAAACGAGCCACCGAAAACGTAATAGCACTCTATCAATAACACACACACACATATATTAGGAAATCATACTTCAATCTCGTGACACACACAAATACATTGATACCGGAGTCGTATGGAGAGGGCACACCACGCAATCCAAAGGGGCCAACACACATTCATACGGACCTACGTTCAGCACCAGATACAACGTACATTGTCACCACGCTAACAACCGGAAGCCAGTCATCGATTTCCCGGTCAGGAGGCAGGCTCCAGTAACAAACAAGAAACCGGTAAATACAGACAGCTGCCAATCCACACACACGCACATATATATATAAGCTTACAATAAGCCGATCTCTAATGATCTACCTGTCAGACGTAACTAGGCCAATCTTTATCTCATACCCGTAAATGTTTGGTACATCCGGGAAGTTCTCAGGTTTACCACAGCGGCAATGTTGATCAAACTGGGGATGTTATAAATTGGTAATCTAAGGTTGCCTGGACAGGTGAGGCGCGGCTGTTACGTTGATTGGATTGTTTAACCTCGGCACTGGCCGCACCCGAGACATGTAGCCGAGCGGCGAACACCCGACAACCACACGGATCGGCTGGATTCGAACCGACGACCTCAACGTTTGTAGCGCAATGCTCCAGCAGCCATGCTATCGCAGCACCCGAGTCGCACCAACCAGCGTGGCACTTCTGACACGGGTAATCCTAACAACCGCTTTCCGAGCATTCGAACACCTCAGCCAATTTCGGCCTGAAAACGCCTGCACTAATGCAGGCTCGAGACACCTCGGCTGTCACATGCCTCGGCATCTACAGACATGAACAACTTAAGTAGGACATAGAATAAAAAAATTTGCACTGAAGTATCTGTGCGCAGCGAATTTCCGATGGAAACACAGCAATGTCAACGCCTGTCTAGGAAATATGCTTATATATATATATATGAGTGGTGTGACACTAGTACATACAATGACTGGAAGCACGCAGAGACCGTCAATTATTTACCACGCAGTAAGGCAAAAAAATGTAAATCAGGCCAAGTACAAAGGCGGATGAGATAACAAAATTGCTAAAATGAGCCAATAAAAATTGAGCAGACATTAAGAGTTTTTGGTATCGTACCTTCGACATACACAACACACTCCATGCGACCTACTTGATCTCCGAACGGTTCACTCACAGTGGCCAATGTCCGACAAATTCCTGATGCGCGTGCGCGCACACCCACGCGATTTACACTGCAGATCAAACATGGGGGTCAATGCAATTCCGGAATTGGAAATGATGGTCAATTCCAATTCCGGAAAGTTGATTATTTAAAAAGAAATGGAATTGAAGTTTCCTACAAAAAATAAATCCACAAATAAATATTTCTTCCGTGATTGTTCTACTTGGACTATAACCTAGGTATTGTAAGTAGGTACTCGGAGTACACACTCATGGTAAAAGTAGTAGATCTAGGGAAAAAAGAGTCGGTAAAAAACGGAATTGGAATTGAAAAACTTGGATTTGGAATTGAAGAATTTGATGTGGCACTGACCAAATGGAATTCAGTGGAATTGACCAAATGGAATTGACCGCATGTCTGCTGCAGATACTCCACCATTTCTCGGAAGGCGTGGATGTTAGGGCGTTGGGATATTTCAACCGCCTATCAGAATCTGTTTGAATCGTTTCGGCTCGGGGCCGATCACACAGAGGGCAAGCGGCCGAGGAGCACCCGCCAAGGGAAACGAATCCGCACATTTAACACAGATATGAACCGGATTCGAAACCACAACCCGGAGGTTTGCAGCGCATCGCCATCAGAACGGTCCAACCGGCGGCTGTCAGAACAATCACGAAGTTCGCTGGAAAATAAGTTCGACCTTCAATGTGGACAAAATCATATCACTGCGTGGAAATTCCACATGTAGCGACATGTAGCCACCCACCAACAACAACTACTTCTACACGAAATATAAATATCTACGGTGCAAATAAATAATATCACATCGTAAGAGCTTTTCTGATTACTGACGATGATAACAAGTACGGATAACAGTCACCAATCCTCTTGGAGCTACATTACACAATTATGACAACAAATATATATATATATATATATAAAAGAGAGAGAGAGAGAGAGAGAAAAACACCAGATGACGTCATCGATAATCAGACCGATCAACAACAATTGACACAATTCGTATGACTAAAGTGGGGGATCGCCGGTCTATATCTCGTGTTATCACCAATCACGAACAATCTGAACGCACTCAATTGGTTTCAATCGGGATATGCTCTTCGTGCGCGTGCAAACCGGGAGAGGGGGAGTCCTGCTGTACTGGTGGTTGATTGACGGGATATGGTGGTTGAGGATCTTAGTACTGCGAATGAGTAGAAGTAGAACCCGTGAAAAAAAACCGTATACTGCAAAACCTAACCATGCGATTACCCGCCTTCAAAGATCACCTCAACCTGCCCGTTTCCAACTGTGTTGCTTTATACACACCAGAACACATATAAGGGATTAAACGCAGTGAGTTATGTTTCAAAGTGGTCTCTTTAGACATATTCCACTGTATGCGTATTAATTTGTTATTGCTAAGATAGACAACTGTATTATAAAAATCTATATAAACTAATGGCTTACTTTAGGGACATATATATGGTAGTCTGCGTGTGTGCGCGTGCGCCTGTGTGTGTGGAAGGAGGTGGGGGGGGAGGGTTCTTATCAACAGTGATTCATCATCCGATGACGATGATAGCGGTGACTAGACTTAATTCGGCGTAACAACATCACAGAGCTGAGATAATTAATTAATAAACACCTAATATGACAAACTGTAATCCGTATACAGCCAATCAGACACTGTTATTATGCCGATGTGATAAAACTTGGGTGTCTTCACAACTGGCCTGACACACACACACACGTGCGCGCGCATCTCACAATACAGCAATGTGTGAGTCATCTGGTCGTGGTGTCCCTTAGTCATCGATCAACAACACATACCTTTCTGTACGGTCGGTCAGGTGACTGAAAAATTAAACATTTCATATCACAAGCCAAAAATAACATAAAACTATAATCCGCAATATAACACACACACACACACACACGCTGTGCTGTCTCTGTTTTCACAGACCTACAGACCTGCCAAACCAAGAAATATCCATTTCTTCTAGCACTTCAGCCATCAGGGATAACATCCAAAATCCCGGGCTAAACACGAGGACGTTTCCAGGACAAAATGTACCATTTTCCAAGACAGAGTATACAAGATTTAAAGTTACGTGTGAAAAATCACAGCATATGCATTCACTATATGAACGATTTTTTACGGTACAGCCTTACCCTCCTTACGACTTTTAGTGGTGCCATTTTAAAGCTTTTAATGTATTGGGGATTATTTATATTATTGAAAAAATAAATGGTATATAAAGAAATTATTTATTTTGCTAACGCAATGCCATTCGAATAAAAATGTGGTCCGCTTATTTGGTCCAGACACAAGCTTTAAAATGATACTGGGGACGTCATTATGTTAATTTTTACTGAAGTCATGATACAAAAAAGGTTTTAAAAGTAGGAGCAAGGACCACAAAATGTGATGATATCCTCAACATCTAAAATCAATAAATACACGTTGTGTGTATCACTATTAGTAAAAACATGACATAATGAACAACGTTTTTAGATCCACGTTCGAAGAGACCCAGCATAGGGATGAATATACAATGTACATATACAAACAATTAAACATTCAGTCACTCCTTGAACTCTACCCGCCTACTCAGACTGGTATTAGTAATACTAATTCGGTTTGTGAGTAAACCCATAAAAAATCAATGCTCACCAGTTTTATGGCAGTTTTGAATGGTCAATAGGTACGATGATGTCGGTTAGTTATCAGATTGAGCATAAAACAACTGCTGCCCATGTAAATATAGTTGTATACGTCTCTTTACTAAACACACAAAAAACAATATAGATTTTTTAACAAGAAATATTACACCTACTAGAAGGGATATATATATATATATATATATATCCGTTCTAATAGGTGTAATATTTCTTTTGTTTCGTTCTATGTTCTCAGGCAATATTTCTTTCACGGAGATTTCCATGCCTAGAAAAGGAAATTGTTATTTTTCGGGTTTTCCATGACAGTCAACACTAAACATGACCAGTGTATGCGCACGCGCGTGCCAATTTATTAAAATAATCAGCCACTCGATGACTGAGGCCTCACACGAAAACTGCCAGCCAGCCAGTGTCACCTCCAAAAACATGCAGGGAGACGTCATTCGGCCAATTATAAACCACAAGCACCAAACTGGGTGCCAATTTATGGAGAGATAACCAATCAATCCCAGGGTGATCAGCTAGCTATGACATCTACGAGCCACAAGGGCCGTATGGTTAACAACGTATTGACAGAACATTGGCAGATCACGAAACCGAGTCTGCTCACGCACAATAAGCCTAGACTAGTAACCAGACACAATACCAGTCAATGGGCCACACAAGAAGAATAACACAGAACTGTTTGTTTATTATATCTAGGCATCTATCTCTAAGCAGCGCTTAGAGATAGCGGTAAACAAATATTGTGAATAATCTTCTCCCGGAAGTAGTGATAATGATTATTAATTAAGTAAACAAATTGGACATCTAGCACTGTGACAAATATACATGATACACACTGAGACGAGTAATATTCTGCAGTAAAAAAAAAATATATATATATATATATATATATTCATTCTAGCTAACAACTGCTGTATTCTATGTCATTGTGCTCCTGTGGTTGTTTACGAGTTAATTGTCTATTCTGTTTTATATTCGTATAGTTTTAGATGACATTTGTCCGCAGATTGCATTTGTCCACCTCCGTGGTCTAACTGGTAGCACGTTGGACCACAGATCACTAACAACTGAGTTCGAATCTCAGCGTGGGCATATCTGAAGGGTGTGTCATCTCTGACTTCGCTTCATTTACCTTCGGAGGCCGGTCGGACCATTTATAGCCTATCACGTGCACAAAGGTGCAGGATGGATTAGAAATAAACACAAAATTAACGCCGGCTTCACTTACTATGTACTCTCATTTCGACATAACTGCAACGCCATTCCCAAAATGGACCATAGCGATTTCCTCGTTTAAAAACCCATCAAAAAGTTCAATCTGTTTCTCTAGATACAACTGACCACATATTTATATAGCCACAAACATTAGAATCAACAATGAAAACCTAAAATACATATTTGCTATTGGAACTGTACAGACGTATTATGGTTAAGGCTAAAAATAACAAACGGCAACGATACAGCCCATATCAGGTTTTTAAAAAAGTAGTTCTATATACTATTTTGAAACGAAAAGTCTGTGGTCGTGAATTAGCCGACTTCACAGGATAAACTGACTGGTTCTATCCGCTTAGGACAATTTTTGTTTTGCTATCGCTAAATTCAACCGACATCCTTATCACAGTTAAAACAGACATATTTCACATAATATACGGTTAATATATATATATATATATATATAAAGATCCAGTTTGTAGTAAGGACTTATTACAATTATCACAATTGAGAGCTTTATTTCGGTGAATAATCAGCCAGTAAATGAAAAAGGGAAGTGTTTGCATTTTACAACGAAGGCAACAACTTTGGTGCTCCATGTTCACTTCATTCTACGGCAGAATTGTAAGAGTACATTAGAATTCAGTTCCATGGCTAAGCAATTCAAGCACCATAAATTGACTGAAATGCTGGTACATATACCGGATGAAAACGGAGAGCCATTTCGTATATCCACACATCGCCGTAAGTTATAACTTATTGCTAACAAACGCCATCTTCGCAATCACACGATTTCCCCTGTAGATGATAAGTTATATTTTATGACACAACTACTCCCTTCCCGACCAGATCTCGTGAAGCCAATAAAGTGCTGAATACTTCGGAGGAAAGGAACATATATATATATATATATGTTTATATACTTTTGCCAAAACCAACACTGTAATCAGCATCATTTAAAAATGAAGTTGAGTACTCGCAGTCAAAATAAAACTAACCGATCACATCAGAGTTACACCAAACAGCATAACAATATTCAGAAAGTGCCATTTTAATTTATCGTATATACTTGTGTATAAGTCGATCTTGTATATAAGACGGGGTCACCATATCAGTGACAATAATCAGTCAAGATGCTATTTTCACAAAAATAGTTTTCTTTCTGACAGGGCATGTTGAAATTATGAAGAACGTCGAACTTGTGGTAGAGATATGTGTCTGTAGAACTGATTTCACATAAAAAATATCAGAAATATTTAAACGTAAAACTAACTACGAAGCGTTGAAGACAGCTAATCAGGCTGAAGTTGTTCATTATTGCTGGTACTTACAGCATTTTTTTCAAGGATTAAAACCTCGTCTTATAGTACACAACTCAAGTACATTACAATCCCATCCATCCCTTAAGCAGTAACCGGAGAAGCACTTATTGGGGTCATCCACGTTTAGCGCCTTAACACAAGTGTCAACTGAAGCAACAGCTCTGCTCGAATATAACATATTATATACACGTTCAGTGTCCTTTTAAAATAGCAAAGGTCCTTCAAGATATGTATTTCGTCATGGGCACTAAATGTCAATAAATAATGGCACACTATTGTGCGACACTGATTTGCCAAAATCAACCGAAAACTGTAAATGGTCTGTTAGCAGTGGCCCTGCCTGGGGCACAAGGCTGTGGGTGGCCAACGACTTAGGGAAACAAGTGACGGTACTGAAAGTTTGCAACACGGTGTCTCCCTCTAACCAGTAGGCCACTAATCTTGTCTCGTTGAAGTTTGGGGTAGAGACCATTGGGCACAGCCACCTGGTGTTGGTTTGCTACCGGGCTACTAATCAATCTGAAACATAACATAATTATAGCAATGTTGAAGACCAGGTAAAACCTGCCGTCAGAATTAAGCTAAACAAGAGTCCAGCATTTTCTGCCACAGCTAATATATAAACAAGCGTTCTTGGTTTTTCTCTCTCTCAGCCGAGGAGTGGAGAATATCCATCTGGACTGTTGAATAATTTAATACTGGGACATAGGAACATCTTCAGTATAATGTTAATACTATTGAACGAGATTGACAATTATGAATGATTGCATGAGAATGGAATCAGTAATGTTGTAACAACAGCCTTGCCATTTGCAAGTACAACACAGGATATCAGGAGTGTTGCCGTTGTGAAACACCTAATTAGCTCGAGGCTTCGCTGTCGAATTAATTATATATGTCACGATTCCTGTAGTCAGATCTATGGAGTACTTCTGTCAGTTTGTATCTGAACAGGTTAATGCACGGCTTTGTTGTGCCTCTTTATTTAATAACTTTGCACACAACGCCATACTGTTCTAGTGTTGTTTAGTAAGAATCTTCAATTCTGTTTACTACCCCGGATAAAACCAGGGCTGGAAAAAACATGATTTAAAAAAAAATTAGATTAAAACCACTTTAATAAAAATAAATTATTCCAGCAACAGGTCCCTGCATTTCTTGCAGGTTGCCAGCCGTACGGCTTTCCCCACAACTTCAGTCTTATCAAATTACAAGCACACACAATCATGTTTTCTGCCTGACATTGTGAAGTTGACAAGTATCGTTATATACTGTTAAAATACACAATATTGTAAGTGTAAATTCAAAGTTGCAAAGCCAGGTTGTGTTCCTGGTATGTATTCAGCATGAAATAACTATCAATAATGGATCGAAGCGAATGCTCATCTAATATGCCCATCGTGGCTAAACACCAAGGGCTTAATATTAACTCAATGATCTCCTAAATGCACAGAATAGATTTGGATTCATATGTCGGATCAATCCCAAATTTATCTAATTTACCAAACTGAAGCAGCATGGTTTCACTTGACACCTTTTATAGCATCGATCTCCTAAGATCATCCCTTCCCCACTGACGTTGTTAGACTAGGTGGTGTTGAAATCTAATTGCAATTTAATTATAAATATATGGAAAAATAATTATCGAGCAACAATTGTTCTGTATTTAATCAACAAAACTAAATGCAATAATCATAAAATCAAATTGGTCACACAAAATAAATAAAACATATTTAAATCAAAACGCATGATTTTTATAGCTCAGCTTTCTTCTGTATGAAAAAACCCGGCACCATAAAATATCTCATTCGCAGGATTAATCAAAGTGAAAATAGCTTTTCCGAGTTGATCATGTAAGAAAATCTCTTCTCATTACTATTATACACTGAAACTGCCTATTATCCTATTTATCCCAAAACTACTCATTCTAAAGAGCAAAACCTTTCTTACTGGAACATCAGAAGGGGGGGGGGGGCTCCCACAAGACAGTATTTTTCAGTGTAATATAAAACAGAGCTGGCTATATATTTTGATATCTAATATTATTTACCACTCTGTATTTTTAATGAATACAGGCTCCTTGTTCACTGCATAATTAATGCTAGCCAATGTAGGGGCACACAGCTTAGGTGTAACTGATTTGAATTATCCTGACCATTCAAAACTGAACAGGACGAATAAACACTTTATTACAGTAAATTAATAGTTAGTAAGTTACCAGGTCAGGTCCCAAAGCTGCTACTTCATTGACCACTTCTACAGACTTCACAGCTTTTCTACATGGTCACAAACTAAACTTTGATCAATCACATTTATTCAACTCAGAATGCCACTAAACGCCATTTAAAACCTATAAATATAATTTTAATGAAACTAGTTTCTCCTAGACCTTCACATATGCTGCACCAGTCATTTTGTTCAGTCATTTAGAAACAATGAACAGCCTTTTCAATAACAGAAATGGCAGAAAATTGGTCAGCTACACTGCAATGGCATCACAGTGTTTTTACAGGCCACCACAGGTGAGCTGCTGCCTACTTTTTGTAAGGGGTCGTCTACTCTTTTCCACCCGGAAAAGGCTGATTGAAGTAGATTCCCATTTCACAATAAAGATATTGTTTTCAAGAAAGAGAACAAAATGGACACAATATAAAAATTTTAACTGATCAGACATCAAAGGATGATTAACCAATTACTTCAGTTAATGCAAACTTGACAGAGGAAAAGTTAAATGGATTTCTTATAAACAGATATGGGTACCCACTTCACCTATTCATGGGATATTGCTATTTTCTCACAAATTACTGACCCCTATTAATTATATGTCAAGGAAAAAATCTTTGATTATATTTTCTTTGCTCACCTAAAAAGTAATCAATATATATATATATATATATATATATAGTTCCATTTTTTGTTCATTTTCTTTAAAATAATATTGATTTTAAGACACCAACACGATGAAACGATGAACACCATTTCAATATATGTCTGTGAGTCTGAAAATCTGATGAACACAGTTTAATTTCTGACCGAAAACTTTTCAAATTCATACAGATAATGGATCAATGACATAGATCTAATTATGAACTGAGAAACATGAATTTACAGATGTGCGAATTTTAGTTTCTACGTACTAAAAAAAACCTACTATGTCATGTGACATTGGTATGATTGTATGTGGGTTCGTCAGAAGGTAGGATTGTTGACAATTAGCATATATTATCACGATGTTGCATATCATATGACATGTGATATGATATGCACTAAAGTCACTGTGTGTTTGTGTGTATGTGTGTGACTGTGGCCTTACCCTCTTGTAACCCTGGCCAATTTGGCATATATGACAATATGTAAACCTACTCACCTAGCCCTGGTCTAGGTCTACATATTGCTATGCCTATCACCTATGGCTATGCCATGGCTATGCAGTATGTTATTGTTACTGTTGGTTTAGTATCATGACATGAGTCGTCCAAAGGCAAACAAACCCTTCGACCTACCGTAATAACGGCCTTCGCCAGGCTGACGGCTCCCCGGCAGCCGAACGACGTCTCGGTCTCCGACTTGTAGTAGCTGAGCGTGCCATCCTTCAGGACGATATACCTATCCTGCCAACCGTGAATATAATTCGTCCATTTACACAGCGTGTCGGCCAGCTCGGGCAGGTGATAATCGTCGTCGGTGTCGTCATCGTTGTCATCGTCCGACAAGCTGAAGTTGTCTCTGGTGTCTGCCGCCATTTTCTCCTCTCGCCTGACCGCTGTTCGATTAAAAGCGCCGTCCAGCCTGCGTGTGCGAGCGTCCAGGTAAAAACAGACTAACTGTTTTCGCGGAGGTGTTCTATCTCCCTCCCACCAACCGCCATGTTTACTCCGATTATTACCTCACTTCCCTTGGCGTTGATTGGTCGCCGTTGACTGGTGCTGTCATCTAGGGATTGAAATGTTTGTCCGCAAGAGGGAGCCACCGGGCATATGCGGTTCGGTTACCTACACTGCAAATTCGGGATGAACACGTGCCGTAGACGGTCTTATGTGTTGGTGTATGACGAGAGTTAGGTTTAATTGATGAAGTAATAAGTGAGTGCAAAGTGGAGGATAACAAATTATTCATGATTGTACACTTTCTTAAAGGGGAGATATATCTACCTACTTTGACTTTCATCCCCTAGAAGTTAAAATATATGCTCTAGTTATCATAATGCAAATAATACAATTTTACGAGAGCAGTTTGAGTTTATATCCACATTCTTTTTAATAAATATACACGAGTGACTCGCACTGTTTCTCGCAGTCGACTCCTCAAGTTGCACAGTAATTATCAACGCTGAGTGGTCGAAATCGGTCGTAGTCGAGATGGCTGTGTAACATAGTATGTTAGCTGATGAAGTTGAAACTTGAAGAGCGCCGCACCTATCTGATGCTTGGTCCAATAAACAGCAATATCAAAATCTGACACATTTTTTGGCAAATGTTTTTAGCCGCTGCAACCATTGGAGGAGGAGATCCAGATTACGATGATTTAAGCCATCCATGTCAGCAGTATTTTCACATAGATCTACATATTATTAGAAAATGTCTAGACCTAGAATGGCTAGATCTATTATTTTAATTCCGATATAGACTCTATTTTGACACAATGACTGAATGAGTTAAATGACTTGAATGAGTATGACAGTTGTTGTCTTTTTGACGCAATTTCACGTGCAAAAAATGTGTACGGTCACAAGCCATCACTTCCAATAAATTATCTACGTGACAATTAATTTGCACATATTACATCATTGGTTCGCCCCATTTTTAAACCGCGTAGGTCAAGAGCTCCCCACATTTAATTATGTTTCAGATAATTTCGATCACATGACCGAACGTTGTTCGCCCATTGACCTAAATATACGCCTTTTAAAGATTCCATTCGATCATTTCCTACGCACATTATATCTACAATTAACTGAGTGCAGTTTATATTAATCACCAATATAAACTTACGCGCGCGCTGAAGGCAAGAAATTGGTAAAAGTAATAACACTAACAAGTGTATATTTTTATTTTATTTTACTTTGCACGAATAATATGGAGCGCGACATATATAATTTATAATACAAGACAGTAGAAAACAAATAAAAAATATATACATCAAGCTATGTGTCTGTACACACGTTAGTACATTATGTCATAAAGTAGACATTTTGAACAGATTCACGTACATCATTTATGAAAAACTGATATTCATTAAGTCTGTGATCGAATTTACCCAGATATTGATCGAAATTGATCACTGTTAACTTTATAAGGTGTTTCCATCTGATATATATATATATATATATATATATATATATATATGCATGTGTTGTCGTATTCCAAAGTGATCCAGGTGTGGGCATATCTGAAGGTTGTTTCATCTTTGATTTCGCTTCATTGCCATTGGAGGTTGCTCGGTCTATTTAGCCTATCATGTGTACAAATGCGGCCGTAAAACATCAATCAATCATCATCATCATCGTATTCCGAAGAGGGAGCTACGAAACGAAAATTGAGATAATGTATAATACAGATAAACAGATGTGAAATCGTGGGATCATTGGTGTAAACTCAAAAAATCCCTGAAGCCAATACTGATCGAAATTCCCCACCACCCCTCCCCCTGTATTAATTAAGATATCCTAAAGGGACACACCATGACAAATTATACCCGGTAAAAGATCAATACTCGATTTGATCGTCTGGGATGTGTTAAAAAAAGATATCATTGTTATAATAATAATAATAATACGTGACATTTATATACCACCCTATCCAGCTAGATAGCTGCTCTAAGGCGCTTTACAGTATTATTATCCATGACCTAGACCTGTTCCAATCCATCACATGTCTCAACTCCAAAGGGAGCAGCATACAACGCACGCCGCCATTTTTTTCTGGTTAAGTGAACCAGTCGCCACGTGACAGCCATCCAATTCCGGAGCCGCGAACTCGGGACCTTCAGTTACGAGTGCTACGCTCTAACTAACTGCGCCATAATGGCTCGACATGATATACATGTTATGCCAATGATATACATATCAGGTTTTAACGGTATAGGCGTTTACATTAGTTAAGCCAAAATTGTCATAATTCGAGAATAAAACTGAAAATCTACATATATCAAGGTTGGGTTTAGTTATATCGAAATTGTGTTGTTGTACGATTATTAATAATGCCAGCCGGATACAGAACCAGGAAAATCGGATAAAATAACCGCCTCTATGTTCTAGTGGATAAGAAAGTGGAACTTTCTTACCCATGGTCGTGCTGTGCTGGATGTGAGAGATTCGAATCCCCACTATGACATTATAGTCGGAGTTTTGTCGTCCAACCAGGCAACTGGCAAGGTTTTCTCCATCGAATAGGTCATAGATTGTAAATGTTAAATATATTTAGAATTAGTCGCCGTGGTGAAGCTGTAAATTACAGACCATATGCGTCTCCCTCATTTGAGGTAGCTAAGCCACTTTAAATAACTGCCATTTCGGCCATTATTGTAAGAGGTATTTTTTGATAATGGCTGTTTTTCCAAATGGATGAATTTTAAAGTTGGCGCCATTTGTAGATTTTCACAACAAGTATATGCATGAATGCTTCCATGGCTTGATTTAAATCGCAAATAATCACTTTCGTGGAATGTAAAAAGGCTTTACTCTCATCACTTACGATATGTTGTATGTCGTGTATTAAAGTTCATACAGCATAAATAAACCAAGATATACCAGACTTTAGTTCCAGTCCGAATATCATCAGTTTTACCACCAAATTGATTTACACACCTTAGCCATTCAGTCAATTGTTTTCTTGATGTAGTCGACCAAATACATCACCCCCACTTGATAATTCCAAACCGTTTGGTGAATCAGTGAGTAAGTGAGTGAGTGAAATAAATTCAAACAGTATCGTGCTGATGGAATATAAATGAAATAAATAGCATACCCATGCACGCACGCACGCTGAACAAACCAAGCACACACATACCATCACCACCAGCAACATTGCCCCCATCATAATCATCACCAACACCATTATTATCCCACATTGTAGATGCCATCAGATGCCCACTTATACCTCACACAAATATGTCTCGCTTATATACTAATATAGACCTATCAAGTATCATAATACGGGTTACAATAAGTAATCATTCTTTTTCTATAAATAACCCAAATACTTGCCTATAAAAGTAATAATTTCGTGTTTTGGTTCTGTTTACTTTGTGTTCTCTTTCTGATTGTCACGTCACCATCACAAAAGTATTCTAAGCCCAACATAAACATTTGAACGCGACCATCTTCATTTTGGCCATCATATTAAACAATCGATATATAAAGACGCTAGGCCGCCAACATAAATACGAAATACTTACAAGTGACATTTGACCTAGAAGTCGGACATTGAGTGAAAGCTGTTGCGGAATTTTAAATCATTCAACCATGATCTATGACTCTTCTTGGTAAGTGAAGATCTTCACATATTTAAAATTGGAATTTAGGATTTGCTGTGTTTAATTCGACGTGTGACTGAATTGAAACCAGTGTCAGAATGTTGTCTTAAAGATGCGACAATTTTCTACGGCTGTCATGCTGTCTAAATATAGAAGCGCTCAAAATATGTGTATTTTGCGCTTGTATGTGTGTTATCTATATTTATAGAAGTTTATTTATATATAGATTTATAGATGTGTAGGTGTTGATGCTCTGAGCCAGTGCACTCACAAACGCGCGCGCGCGCTTGTGAGAACCACAGCTTTGTTTTGTACAACGAGAGAGCTAAGCGAACAGGAAACAGAAAAATTACTATGGAGTAGCTATTGAAAAGAAAATTGGAATATTAAAAACTTGGGGGAGAATATCAAAACCAACAAATGGGTCACTTGGCGCTTTCTATGGAAATAGACGATATTCTGGGGTTTAATAGCGTGGCCAGAGTATGTCAATCAATGAATGTACACATTCAAGTATCAACAATGGTGAAGGTCGAGCCACTGCTGCGTCAAATCAGATCCATGATAATACATTGCATTCATTCATAGAAACCAATTATTGATCGATTATTGACATTGTATTGTTCTTCTCTCGGATATCTGACCAACAGATTAGATTAGTTTTACATTGTTGAGGAGTTAACACGTGCAAAGCACATATTATGGGACACATCGGATAATGATTTCTGCTTCAGATATGACTGAAGCTATCCAGAAAATGGACATATCAGGTACAATTCTAAACGTGGCCATTGATCCGGTAGGGATGAACTAATGGGATTCCGTGGGTAGCATCAGAAACAAATCTCTTAGCCATATGTAAAGGTCTGACTGCAGTTGAAAATCGGGATTGGAGCGGGCAGTCAATGAGAATGTTCCTAGGACAGTTGTGATGGAAAAGAATTATGATATAATTAAAATATAGTCGAATATGCTGTCAGGTAAACGTTCAAACCTAACCCACCTAATGTAATGTCCGATAAAGCAATATCCCATCAGTTGAATACCACTCCCGTGTACTCGTCACATGGTGTACTGATCAGCTAGGACTCCCGTTGTTGATCAGGAGATGGCAACTTTCCACTAACGGTAAATACTGGAAATCTTTCAACAGATTATTTCATATTACAAGGAGACTGAAACTTGTATTTGAGCTGAACGATCTTGTCTTTCCAATCCAATATTTATCAGGATATATCCCAATTATTGAGCGGACCAATCTTTCCAAATGAATGACACAACTAAGTCTTCGTTATTCACCTTGACTCGTGGGGGATTGTTCAGCATAGTTGAATACAAATTAATTTAAATGAAGATTTTTAAAATATTTAATGTAGATATAAAGGACAATTTGCAAGTGTTATTTTAAACAGTTGAGATTTAAATGGTATCAATAAATATTTTCAAAAGTTTTGTAATTACATTCGAATGTTAACATTCCCAATGACATTTACACGTAGTAAACATTGCATGAACGGCTGATTTAGAAAATAAAACAGTTCACTTTCGATAAAATACTTTCATGTATAAATACCAATGTTACAGTAAATAGCAATCACCCAATGGATTGTACTATACATGTGATAACTGATTTTATCCATTCATACCGTCATGTCAGATGGCAAAGGTTCTACAAAAAAAATTTTTTTTTAGAATGGCCGGACCATGACAGCTCTGCAAATCGGACTGAAACGACTTAGTTTAGTGGCATATATCTATTGGATGAACTTTTCAGTAAGAAATTTATCGACGACTACACGCGTAAATGGCCATGCAACACAATTTTCGACTTCTTACCCGAGACCGTAGTGTGAGTTCCAGCCGCATGATGGCGCCAGGGTGTAAATGGATCGGTCTACGGAAGCCGCATCATGCAAATCATTCTCTAGATGGAACCACTAGTATCAATCATTGACTATATGGCAAAACAATGTATAATTACCGGTAGTCATCATATGGAATAAAATATTAGCCAGCAGACAATCCATGAAATCTGGCCAGCACAGCATAATCCTTCCACATGACGATCATTGATGATAGTGTCAAACCATTACTAATTTGAGATGGTACATTTTACCAAGTGACAGAGCTTAGTATTTTATTAACAAATCTATAATTTTACTAGTCACATCCTCGGAATTGTTCACCTTAATATTTAAGTAATTATATATATATATATATATATATATATATACATATATATACTGTTCTTAGGACCTTGTAATATTATGTACACATATTATATAGAATATTATACAAAATGCATGTATAATTTACACTAGTACAAGTGGTGTGTGTGAACTAAACACTAAGCCATATAGTACGTCAGTTAACCTAGAAAGTGGGAAATGAATTTATTATAAAGAACAGTGCATGCCAAAGTATTTCTACTACGTATGCATATTGTATAATACATTATATTAATGTTTAAGAACAATTACAAAAAATAACAATTAACATATCACAGAAATCTTCAACTTACATACATTATAACCACTGACAAATAAATAAAAGGATAATACCTGATGCATCCACCATTACCTGATGGCACTATTACTGGACTATGTTTGCATATCACAAAGTTTCCAGTACAGAGATATAACGGTACAACTCTACAATGCTATCCTTTATAGTGTAACATAACCATTTATGGATCAGCATTGTAGTCAAATATAATTTTCCCTATTAATTTTGCAATTAATTCTAAACAGGCTGAAACTGTAGGCAAAATGCATGAAACAACGTGTTCTAATACAAGCAGTAATACTGGATTTAATCGTAAATATTTACCAGCAGAACACAGGTTCACAACCTCTTGCAAATGCAGAATGGATCGCTTCACCTAGTCGGATGAAATGTAATGTTTTTTTGGTCTGCGATAATGAGTTATTATATTACGTTGTCACACATTTAATTTTATTCTGGTTAAGAAGTAGCATTCGGGTGCAAGGATTTGCCTACCAAATGCTTGGGTGACAACATAATGTGCATGATCAAATAGACTTGGCAAGAGTTTGCGTGCTTAATTCTTTTGTTTAATTCTAATGCTCTGTTACAGGTTAACAACTGGCAAATAACTCATCAGCAACCAAAATATTAATGAAAATTAGAAGTAAAGATTCAATTTGGCCCACAAGAAAAAAAAACTACTGAATACTAGCTTATGTCCTCTGATGAAGATGCATGCATGTATTGTTTGGAAAATAACTGACTCATCATATAGAAATAATTAACACACACACACACAACAACTAATTCCGCAACTGTTTTTCCTTCTTAAGAGGAGGTTGACCAGTGGATAATTAACAGACATGTATTGATTAAAAAGGTATCTTTCCACAAGGCTCCCTCAAAAGAGTAACCAATTTCATCCCTTTCTTTGCAAGAAAGCAAACAACACATTTCGTTTTGGAATAAGATACGCCTCTGTCTAAAATGCCAATATGCTGTCCAGTCAAGACATTAACAGTATCTAGTCATAACCAACAAAATCAGGTTAGAATCACTGATCGTGTTCAAGGAATGCATCAATGTGCCAACCTCTAAAGGTGGTCTTCCAAGAGAGTTTACTCTATAGTCTATGCTGAACACAAACACCTCCCCCTCTTCCCCCAACATCCACCATTTATCTACTGTTCTAGTTGTCTACCCTCGCCTTTCCACAGCTCCTTCAGCTCCACCTTGCAGCCCAAGTCTCTGAGGGCAGCCATCGTTTCATCGCGGCAGTCTTTGTGTGTTCTGTAGACGTGCTGCAGGAGTTCCTCGACATCCAACTCCAGAAATATATCGCAGTACTCTCTATTTCTTGCAACAAGATTCCTTATAGCCATGCCTGCTTGTTTCTGAAAGAAGCCATCACCACACTAGTCAAAAATTTGGTATTGTTCCAGCATACATGTTTACATTTTGAATTTCTTTTAAATTATCACATACATTTTTGGATGTGGAATTTAAAGTTTAAACAAATTGCGTTCATCAATTTGGATGATGATGATTGATGTTTTATGCCCAGTTTTGTGCACATGGTAGGATAAATGGGCCGAGGGACCTCCAAAGGTAATGAAGCGAAGTCAAAGATGAAACACCCTTCAGATATGCCCACTTTTATCAATTTGGAATTAAAATTGATAAATAAGATTACATCACAATTTTCATTCAATTGAAGGGATTAATGGATTCCTAAATACTGTCATGAAGGTAGCTATTTTGATGCTACCTTTAATGAACTATACAGTGAGTAGTATATTTATACTGTACATGATACAAGAATAACATAGTTTGTAATTAAAATGAATTTTGTGTCAAACTGATAAAAATGGAATTAGTGCCACATTTGGTCTTGCAAGCATATTCATGCTACTGAATGGTCTAGAAAGAGTTTGTAGATTAGGTAACATATCATCAAAGATGGGAAATAAACAGACATACAGACCTCTACACTAGCCTCATTGCTATGTAACTGTAACACCTTGACGAGTACATCAGCAGCTTCGGCCTCCATAAAACGTTTCGAGTGACTCGGATTACGGAGTACAATAGCAGCCAATGCTCCACAGCCAATCTGTATCAGAGTTAATAATAGTATTACTCTCCATCTCCCTGTATGTGCATGTGTGTGTGCGTATGGGCACAGAGACAAGGATTACGGAGTACAATAGCAGCCAATATGTATCAGAGTTAATAATATTATTACTCTCCATCTCCCTGTTTGTGCATGTGTGTGTGTGTATGGGCACAGAGCCAATGATGCATGCACACACATATGCATTTGAACACACATGCACATCCGTCCATTTAATAGACACTTACCTCGCAGATAGCAGAATGTTTTACGTGTTTTGTCAATGCTGTTACTATATTCTCAGCTCCACCATTGTCTATGATCGCTATCTTTACAGCATCATTACCAGCTATAGCCTTCAGAACACTGAGTACTTGTCTGGTAATACCCTTTATAGAAGATGAACAACATAAACACTATTTATTATATTAACATCTTAAATTGTTAGACAATCAAGTCATCATGATGATGATGATGATGAAAAGAGAATAACTGAAGTGTTTTGACGACCAAACAAGCTGTTGGGTAGTGAGCGAGATAGATAACTAGATTTTATTTTGCAATTTCCATATGCATTACAAAGATAATACAGACATACACATGCACACATACATATACATGCACACATACATATACATGCACACATACATATACATGCACACATACATACATAAACATTTGTACATAGGTATACACACACATCAGATACATACACACATGCCCATGTGTATTTACACAAGAACACATATGCATACATATGTGAAATTATAGTGGAAATTGCAGGGATCAGTGTAACCTAAGCTGTCTTCCCACTGGCCCCTACTTTGGTTAGCTTCTGTACTGGTCACACCAGGGACTTGTGGTTAAGGGATGACTGATCATGGAAACACCGCACAAACAGAAGAATCACTGATGTTCAAACCCCGATCTGGATGTTGGCACCACACTGCTCTAGCAACTGCACAATCAAAGCACCCAAAGGTGCTGAACATTGAAATTATTGTGATCACTCCAGTTCTAATACAGATAGCGGTGTTTATTGATTTGTTTATTCTCAATGCTGGTCATCCTTGGGACATACAGGTGACTATCTAGATGATGACGATAATTGATATTTTACGGCCACTTTTGTGCACATGGTAGTGGACTGAGCGACCTCCAAAGGTAATGACAAAACAACCTTTGGATATACACACACCGAGGTTAGAAAACAGGTGGTAGTGATCTGTGGTCCAACACGCTACTGTTAGACCACGGAGGCACACCAGAGGTGACTATCTAAGAATATTAGGTCATATAAATAAGGCCCCCCCACACACACACACACACACACACACACCAGACGGGAAACCAGCACTAGGATTTGAACGCAGATTGGTAGATTTTGAATGCAGTGAACTGCCAACTGCATTGTGGGGGTGCAGTATACCAAATCAGATGAAACAAACCTGATACATCATGTCTAGACTCTAGTATCACAAGGTCACATCAGGTCTAGACTGTAGCAGACATTGCGTCAATTCAATTCCGAATTGATTATTTAAAAAAAAAATGAAATTGTAATTGATACAAAAAACTTAATCCAGAAATTAATTTATCATTTAATGTTTTAATTCAGAAATAATTCTTCCATGACAATCCTACTTGGAATTCCATTTTTTACCTACTCTTTTTTTCATGAGTAGGTACTCCGAATACCTACCCCGAGTACCTACTTCAAATAGTTTATATTCCATGTATGATTGTCATGGAAACAAATTCAGAATTAAAAAATTAAACGGTAAATTAATTTGTGGATTGAAATTTTTTGTAACAAATTTCAACTCCAAATTGATCAATTCCAATAAGCCTGAAGCATGATGACACCAAAAACCCAAACAAACCAGCTGCGCTTTGTATTGTGGGATTTATATATAATAATGCTGAGCTGAGCGATAATACCGTGATAATCCCGCCATTTTAACCTTAAACATCAATGTTCCGTATCTGTTATAATCATGCCAAAAACTAACTTCTGCGTACAGTTTAACTCTGCTTCGACACCAAAAAAGCCGGCACTGTTGAAAAATTGTATTCCAAAACTGAAAATCAGATTATAACTATATGCTAATCGTCCGTCATTGCTACTTTATAAATGAGAGTAAAGTGTGGTATTCAACATTGTAAACCATAGTACAATAATATTCACTGCACATAACAAAGACTGTTAAAATGTGGTGTTCATAGTAAATCACACTAAAATTATATTTATTGAAAAGAAGTATATTGGTAAATTTAATTTATTATTTATGGATATAATAATATGGTAAATTACATTTTATTTACCAATATTATTATCTATGATCTGATGGATAATGATAGTGTTCAATTAAACCTTATTTGCACATTTCACTGTTTCAGTCAATCCTTACACTGACACTAATTATAAAAATGTGACTCGCAGATTGTCATTTCGAATTAAAACTGATTATAACAGATCCGGAACACTGACGTTTAAGGTTAAAATGGCGGGATTATCACAGTATTATCGCTCAACGGACGGACCCCCTATAAATCCCACAATGCAAAGCGCGCCTGGTTTGTTTTGGTTTTTGACATCATCATGCAATGGGTCTATTCCATTTTTTTAATTGGAATTGCCCATCAATCCCAAAATTGAATTGAACCAATGTCTGATCTAGACTGTAGTACCACAAGGTCGCATCAGACTTAGACTCTGGTACCACAAGGTCAGATCAGTACACTAAATAAACATTTCACAACTCACAGAATGTTCAAGATTCTTCTCCATTGTTTCTAATATCAGCTGAAGTCCACCAAGATCAAGAATCTCTTGACAGAACTCATTTCTGACAGCAAGACAAGCCAGTGTGGCAAATAGTTCTCCCAGCACAGTTCTGTTGTTTATGTAATCTGTAGTAATTAAAATATTATTCTTACGTCTCTCAATTCTTAGGAGGAATAGAGTTTTAAAAAGTCATGCTTTACTAAATAAGCCAACAGTGATACATTTCGATTGAAATGTGATTAGTTTATTAACTCAGTTTCAATACTTTAAAATTGTTATGAACTGATCTGGTCTGTTTTTGAATTTGTGTAAGTAACTGAACATACAGGCTCATACTGACAAAACGGAAGCACCATGGTCAACAATAATTTTGGTAAACAAACCTTTGCACATCTCCATAATTCTTCGTAGTGCTCCTGCACGTGTCACAATCAGCTTAGCATGGTCATGAGAACTACAGAAAGGCACGCGAATGTCATCGTCAAACGTCAGCACTCGGAACGTGGAACAGGCCTCCTTCACAATGCTGGCTTCATTCTTATACTGATCCAGAAGGTCAGAAAGGATTTGTATGAGATCATCGTCAACGTAAGCTCTACGGTTAGCTTCATGCTTGATGCACGTGTAACGAATGAAGTGAACCATGAGAAAGATGAGACCGGGATCTTGCTGTGTCTTGATTCGAGCTAGAATCCTTCGTCTACCGGTGTCTTCCAGAAGATCTGGTTGTCCATTACACAACGAACAAAGGGCCGACAAGATTGCCTTGTGGCTGCTGACATCATCTGTTTTTTCTAAGGCCGACATCAGCGTCCCATAGGCATCATTTTTACCTGCCAAACATCGATGCGCCAAGTCAATATCACATTGTGTTTTGATCACCTCACACTCCTTGGCCAGGATGTCTAAGTTGACTGGTGTGCTCTCCAGTGCTGATGCCAGGGACTTCAGAGCCAAGAGAACTGGATGTTCTGTTTCTCCCTGGTTCATAACAAAGTCTCGAACTATGTTGCTGAGATTAACCCCCTGAAAAGATGAAGAAGTCATCAACACTAAAATAACCGAATCTAACAAAATTATTAAATTCCAGTATTAACTACTGTAATTTAATAAAAATTATTTAGGATGGTCAGGTCACTGATACTTTACCCATAAACGTTTGGATCATCATCATTATTACCATCAAGATGAATATTGGGACTAATTTAAAGATAAAATGGAAACTATCCATGTTTACATACACCAGGAAACAAAACTAGTAAGAGATAAAGATGTTTTGACAAAAGAAATGCTCAAGTGAGGTGTACTGCCAATCATCACTGTGAGGATCTTCCAAAATCAGTTTAATTTCCTTGCCTTCCTAATGGAATGATTATATACATGATGGTCTTATGCTTTCAAATAAAACAGACAGATCAAAATTTCATCGAGTAGGCAGGAAAACATTCTTGATGGTTTTGTTATTCGGGGAGAATCCCCAGGCTGCCGCTTAATCAGCACAGCCTCTATGTTGGAGTGGTTGAGAAACCTCCTCCCCCACCACTCACAGGGGAGCAGTACGGAAAGATGGAGCCGAAATACCCTGAGGGTGGTCACTGCCAGAGTGTTTTACGTCCTCAGGGGGTTTTTAACGTCCCCCTTTATTTTAAATAATTCAGTGGAGACGGCAGCACCATTTAACGTGGTCAGCCACACCAGGCAAAATGTAGTAAGAGTTTTGAAAATGAATCTCAAGGAAGGTTACGACCTCTACGGAGGATTCCAACCTCGACCTTGCCATTCCAATGCCGAATGTTAACATGCTAGCCAATAACGGAGCTCACTAACATTCTTGATTTTTCCAAAGTATATATATATATAAAATGGTTAGGTTTTTCCAGGCAAAATTTTACTCTCCAATGATTTTAACAAATGTTCTCTGGGGTAATTACAAATTAGGGGTCATGACAGCCTTTTCAATAGCACCCAACGTCTGATGCTATACCATATACGTCATCTATTTTACAGTCGAAAAAGGGGTTTAGAATGAACGAAATACTTACTTTCCCGAACGTTTTCAAGGGAGAGGCCCCAACTCCACCCTTCCAGTGGAGAAGGGCCACTACGGTGTTAGTGTGACTACCACTACCACACAACCAGCCATTCAATAACCCCCCCCCCTCCATACCTCCCCCCAGCCACAACGGCATTGCCGTGTTTTTATTACTGGGTTGTCTGTTCTATTCACTACCGAAAAGGCTGCATGGGTCTACTTTAGATAAAACTCGATTGAAATATTATTTATGTCCAATCTACACCTGCAGTAAATCTGCTACTATTTGATACTCTTAATCACTACACCTAGACCAGCATCGTCTGCGATTTATGGAACAACCCACAACTCCGTCAAAAACCTGATTAATCTAGATCATCCCACTATCTGAAACCTCAGACAGAGATTTTGATACTGTAACTGACCAAACACAATCACTATGAACACCATACAAAGGTGCAACCAATTAGCTGAAAATGATCACTTCATGCTGAAGCACTTAAATTCACATGGAATCACTCTGACCTGCATGAAATATAATGAATTTATGCATGACTTAAACAAAACTCTCTCTCTCTCTCTCTATATATATATATATATATATATATATATACTTTACATAACTTTTCTCTGCCTCAATCATCAAAGTAATTTCTCCCTCCCGAGTTATCTCACAATAGACTAATCCCTCAGGTGAAGCAACTAGTGCACTTGCAGGCATTGTTCCATAATTATCTGATAGATAAACGACTTATGTAAATACCATCAGAAAATGTCAGCACATTAACTAACTGTTGCTGTTTACATTTTGTTAAAAGCTACTTCAAACCACATCCTAAGTTACCTGTGCTTGAAACTGAGTGACAGCATCTTCTATGGCTTCTTCTGCACTCATATCAAACTCTTCCATGTTTTCTTTAACAACAGCATCAAATGTCTCCTGAGAAATCTGCTTAGCCATGGTTGTCTGGTGACAAAGAAATACAACGAACACTTTAGGTTTCTGAGTGAGTGAATGATCAAGGGACAATTTGCTCTTGTATATTATTCACACTTAAAGAGGGATGTTTCCCCACTGATTACTGTAGGCGAATGAGTGCACTATTTAACCTTGTACTGGTCACACCTAGGACTGGGAACATATGGTCAGGAGCAGGATTGGGTCCAAGGTACTAATGTACGTGCACTCATTGGAATTGGAATTGAAGCTTGCTACAAAAAAAGTTTTAAATCCACAAATTAATTTACCAGTTAATTTTTTAAGTCAGAAATATTTCTTTCATGACAATCCTATTTGGAATATAAACTATTCGGAATAGGTATTCCAAGTAGGTTTTCATGGTAAAAAAAGGAATTTAAATTGCAAAATTTGATCAAATGGAATTGACCCTATGTCTGCACTGTACTCATGATATTAAGTACTCAGTACATCCATGAAGTACTCATACTTTCAGAAGACATCTAAGTACTTTCACCATAAACAAGTCATTGTTTCCAATATATTACTCCAATCTTATGTATGTTCATCCCATTTTGGTCACAAGCCAACTGAAATAAGTTGCTATCTTTTCAAATGAGAATCCCTGCACTGTGGCACACCATGGGGTAAATATGTCCTTTGAAGACCATGTGGAATTGTTTTTCAAAGGAAACTGTCTTCTGGATAACCTAACCATGAGAAAGATTATTACTTCAAAACTTGCACATATAGATATTAATAGCTTTCGTGTATAGCTTGGCTACATAATTTAATACTAAAACTCAAGAGAAAAAATTAATGTAATAATTTCATAGGAAGTTCTAGCCCAAATATTGAGTAGCCATCTTTTTTGTTGACCTGAACTAAAGTTTAAAATAAAAATTTTATATGGTCTAGCACATAAAGTCTGGTTTAGAATGAAGAATATATTACTGTTAAAGAAATACCATGTCACACATTTGAGCACAGTATCAATGTTTACCTTTGCCACAGGTTACCACTGATTGTGAATGCATGCTCTTGAAAAGCTAAGCAAGGAAACACTCACTGCATTTTGATTTGTCACAAATTTGAATAAAAAATTGATATTAAGAATGCAGTACACAGATAATAAATAAAATTAACAGAAAAGAGTACATAATTCTGCTATTTCATAAGTCATAAGAGATCTTAGTCTTACTAAATTTTGTTATCAAGTAACAAACGAAAGAAACCATAACATAATCTCCATCAGACATAGGGTCAATTTCATTTTTGTCAATTCTGCAAACAAATTAACCAATTCCAAAAGTAGAATTGACTCCATCCATGTCTGGCAAATTATGTAACAGGAGTAAATATTTGAAAATGAAAAACAAAAATAACTAGACAGCATGCAGATCAATGAGGCTGATGTGGAGAAGCTGCTAGCAATAATATTCAAAGCCAGACAAGTCACCTGGTCCACACCAGACATGGGGGTCAATTATAATTCCACTCAGTCAATTCCATTTCTACATCAAATTCATCAATTCCAATTTTTACCTACTACTTTTTACCATGAGTAGGTACTCCGAATATCTACTCTGAGTACATAGTTGGAATACCTACTCTGAGTAGTTTATATTCCAAGTAAGACTGCCATGGAAAAATATTTCTGAATTAAAAAATTTAATGGTAAATAATTTATGTATTAAAAGTTTTTTGTAGCAAAATTCAAATCTATTTTTATCAATTCCAATTAAGCATTTCCATTTCCGGAATTGACCTCATGTCTGGTCCATACCAGAGTCATCCACGAATGTCCAAAAAATGCAGCAGCATAATGGCTATGAGACTCACTGTTATATTTTGGAAGTTAATGAGTGAAGCCTGAAGGCCAAGTTCCCAAATCATGAAAGGATGTCAAAGTTACACCAATATACAAGAAGGGCAAAAAGAAAGAGCCATGTAACTACAGACCAGTCAGCCTTACCTCTGTTGTGTTTAAGGTCATGGAGAAGATGACCAGGAAACAGATTATGAGTCACCTTGACATGATGACACAGTATGGATTCAGAAATAGGGATCTAGTTTTACAACTTTGATCACTGGATGAAAGTAAATGTCTTGATGTACTGTACCTAGATTTTTGAAAGCATTCAACACGGTACCACATAAACTAGAGGCTTATGGAATCAGGGGAAACATGTTAAATTGGATAACAGTTTCTGTCATCAAGAAGGCAACTAGCATCAGTCAACAGCAGCTTATCCAGTTGGATAGAAGTACTTAGTAACATACCACAAGCCAGTATATTGGGGCTAGTCCTATTTATATTATACATAAATCATTAAATGACTTACCAGACTTAATTGGAAGATTCACTATGCTCTTCGCAAATGATACCAAGATTTACTCCCCTGTCAACATCATTGACCAATACAGAAGACCCCAGGAAGATCTTAACAGGCTAATTAATTGGTGAGACAGATGACAATTCAGCTTCAATGCATTTAAATGTAAGGTGCTACATTATGCATTTTCATTATTTGGGCACAGTTTTTTAAATTAGTATTATTCTCTAAGAATTACCATTAACTGTTACTGTGGACTCCAAAAGTATTAACTTTAAACTCCCATATCTCTTTTTTCAATTGAGCCATTTCAAAAAGTGAGGTATCATTTTAAAGCTGTTTCCAAGCTCTATCAAATGAAGTCTGTAAATGATTAGCCGTATACTTCACCAATTTGACAGGAGTCTATATATAATATAATTCTGATAGGTCTGCTTGAGTCCGTTCACCAGACTCCCGAGTGGTAGGGAGCGGTTATTTTTAGCTAAAAATAGATGCTTACGCTTCAGTGTGTTATTTCTATTTCACGATCATACTTATTTATACTCATACTGTCATACCCATAGCCATAGGAATAGACTAGTTCGGAAACAATATTATATTTATAACACTTAGTTTGCATTATCGCCCAATGAGCACGCATTATTTATCAAACTCCCAAATCACGCTCCAGGTTTTCGCTTTTAAGATAGTTGCGCATCAATATATATATAATACAATGGAACATGTAATATTAGATGTTAATTACTACCTTATAACACCGACTCTACCAGAAATTATATTTATCCGAAACAAGTCTAATCGCGACAGTAGACCAAATTTACGGTTCCGAGTACTTCGTCCCAGTGGAATATCGCCCGTGATCGTTTCGTTCTACTAACTTTCGAATCTTCGTCGCAATCTTCACTCCTGCTACTGGCGACTTCGACCCGAGCTGAGATTATTTAATTGAAATATTGGCCGCAGTTTAGGCTTGTACATATAGCCAAGATGAATGAATAGGCGTTTTATAACTTGCTTTGTAAGCTCTATTCGATGTATAGATTCAAAATAATGTTGAAATTATATTATTAGTAATTTATTGGTAAATCCCTATCCTAATTTTATTTTGCTTGTAGGGATTTAACCATTACAGAATATAAATATATGTATTAAGCATATAATATATGATCCCAGTATTAACAAATAAATCATGGGAAATTACCCCCCCCCCCCCAATTTCTAAAATACAGAAGCCCATTGATTATTATATAGTTCTTGATATTATATTCAAAGATACAGTATTTGTGACCGTCAGTCTGTTAACGCAGATATGATTCAGGAACCTACCAGAAGGAAACCATCCTAGAACTTGGACTATAGTTAGAGAGTTAGAGTGATATATATATATATATATATATATATATATAATATATATATATATACACAATATATATATATATATATATATAATATTATATATAATATATATATATATATATATATATATATATATATATATATATATATAATATATATATATATATAATCCGAAAATATGGCCGAATGGCCGAGTTATTATTGCCGAGTAATTATTGCTTATCAGTGGTCTCTTTAATTGTCTCTATACTATAGCGATATATATTTCAATTCAGTTCAATAATTACATTTGGAAATATACATATTCGATCCATATTTGTTCAATTAACTTTAAAAACGCATAGGCTACATGTCAAGAACTATGACGATCAAAAACATTCTACTACACAGTCACCGTAATAATGGTGGCCTAAATACGTGCATACATTTGTCCGTATGGAGATGAATCAACAAATATCTGTTGAGACGTTTTTTTTCTTCAGGATCAGCCTTATAATTAATAGGTTAATTGACCGATTAGTTCATTATACTCTAATTAATTTAAGCGCCAAAAATTATTCACCAATAAGGACCAAATATCGATCTATAAAGAAATATCGAACGTAAAATAATATAATATAATTTATCCAGTGGATCTAGATACAGCTGGAAGTCTTTATATTTAGAATATTGTACAGGAAATTAACAGTTACTTAGAAAATCATGAAATAATGACAACATCCGAAGCTCATGAACGATCGATCAAATCAAGGCTAATTCGAAACATTTATGTTTTAATTAGTCTATGTTCTAACAGTCCGCATACTCAATAGCACACGTTTATTTCTAATAGTCCACATATCCAATGGCACACTTTTATTTCTAATAGTCCACATACTCAATAGCACACGTTTATTTCTAATAGTCCACATACTCAATAGCACACGTTTATTTCTAAATGTCTACATACTCAATAGCACATGTCTATTACTAAAGGTCTACATACTCAATACCACACGTTTATTTCTAACAGTCTATACAAATAATCAATACCACACGTTTATTTCTAACGGTTTACATACTCAATAGCACACGTTTATTTCTAACAGTCCAGATGCTCAATAGCACACGTTTATTGCTAACAGTCCACATACTCAATAGGACACGTTTATTTCTAACAGTCCATATAAATAGTCAATAGAACACACGTTTATTTCTAACGGTTTACATACTCAACAGCACACATTTATTGCTAACAGTCCACATACTCAAATACTACAACGCATACAAATTTCATAATATTCAGTTCATTTCGGTATTCACCTTAAAACCATACATGGTAAGCTCGCTTCTTAAAGTTGTCGCTGCAAATGAACAATCTACTACTATGAGCATAAATATACGCTACAACAAAATAAGTCCAAACCTCTTGTGTAAATGTTGTGAGAAAATTCACCAACTTTAATATATCCCTGTCTTTCTCACTATACTTCAGTTCAAAGAGAAATTCTCAACATATAAATGGAAGGACGCCTATTTGATACCAATCTATATACGGAGAATTTCCACACCAACTATGGAATCTGTCGCTCAATCTTTCTTATTCGCCGAGTTAAGAAATCGATTGTGTCTTTCTGAACAAGATTCGGCGTCTGAATTCTCGCAACAAAATTATTGGTTATCACCAAAATTGTTTTCATAGAGACTCCTCCTGTATTATAAGATGATGATGATTGTTATTTTACGACCACTTTTGTACACACGGTAGGCTAAATGGGCCGAGTGACCTTCACAAGTAATAAAGCGAACTCCAAGATGAAACACACTTCAGATATGCCCACGCCGAGATTCTAACTCAGTTGGTCCAACGTGCTACCAACTAGGCCACGAAGGCGCCATTTCCTGTACTGTACCGATTCTTGGACATCGCAATGACCGAATGGATCAGTACTCATGACCATAAAATAATTACAGATGCCATTTACTTTGATTTTGCCAAAGCATTTGAAACTGTCTCCCACAAAACTGTCTTATCCACAAATTGGAATTATTTGGTATATAAAGAAAAGTTCAGAATTAGGTCAGAAATTTTCAAACAAATGTTGCAAAATCGATTACTTTGGCCAGTAATATTCCCATTATATATAAATGACATTCCCTATATAATTTCTTCCACAGCTGATGACACCAATTATATAAACTCTTTGCCGATCAGTGACAACATTAAATTGTTGTCATCAAATCCAGCCAGGTTTGGACCAAGCCATTTTGTGCACAAAATAGGTTAAATGGGCCGAGCGACCTTCAAAGGTAATGCGGCAAAGTCGAAGATGAACCGCCCGCCACACATGCCCACGCCAATGTGTTGTTCTCCATATCAACCCTTATTTGTTGTTTTAAGTATCAAATAATCGCCTGGTTTCGTTTATTTTCTAATTGGTCTTCTTTTACAACAGAAATAACCTACCTAATAGACAATTTCCGCGACGCATGCGTAGTCCGTGATCCAGACATCTAATGTGGTTTTCGCATTGGTTTGCGGGTCAGTGAAGCTGTTTATATAGTGAAATAGCATGGAACAAGAAGTGTCATTGTTTGTAAATTGACGTTTTGGAGGGATTCATAGAGCTAAATCGGTCTTCAAGTTATTTTAGCAGTTTCGTGTTAATTAAATATAATGTAAAAAAAACCATTGCTAATAGATAAGATTATTTGTATGGGGAAAATCAACTTTCATCATTCAAGACGGTTGAAGCTGGATAGTAATGACTGTCGGGCTGCAAGTCAGATCTTATGGCAACAAACTGAAAATATCTGCTAAAGAACAACATGAATTCAAACATTAGGAAAATATGATTATCTTAAATATTTAAGTTTCAATAGAAGTGTTTTGTTCTAACAAAACTGTTGTTGTTTAAAATGATTTTATTCAGACCTTCCAGTACGCCACATGTGGTTAATGACCATTCATTTTTCCAACGGCTGTCGGAGTTACAACTTTTAACTCATACACTAAACGTTACATATTAAAATTATGGGATGGCTAATTTGAACCTACAGTCGTGTATGCAACCCATTGTCTTTTAGGTCAATGATGCAATTAAATAGAGTTGACATATTGTGATCTCGGTGATCTCACTATTGGTAAAAGGAATGTTTTTATCAGATGGTTCCGCGAGCCCGCAAGTATAAGTCCAATGATGAAAACATATGGTAAAATAAGTCAGATATGCTCTTTTGAAAGTGCACAGTGACATTGCTGAGACTCTTGACGAAGGATCCATGACTGTATTAGTTATGGTAAAATAAGTCAGATATGCTCTTTTGAAAGTGCACAGTGACATTGCTGAGACTCTTGACGAAGGATCCATGACTGTATTAGTTATGGTAAAATAAGTCAGATATGTTTTTTTGAAAGTGCACAGTGACATAGCTGAGGCTCTTGACGGAGGATCCATGACTGTATTAGTTATGGTAAAATAAGTCAGATATGCTTTTTTGAAAGTGCACAGTGACATAACTGAGGCTCTTGACGAAGGATCCATGACTGTATTAGTTATGGTAAAATAAGTCAGATATGCTCTTTTGAAAGTGCACAGTGACATTGCTGAGACTCTTGACGAAGGATCCATGACTGTATTAGTTATGGTAAAATAAGTCAGATATGCTCTTTTGAAAGTGCACAGTGACATTGCTGAAGCTCTTGACCAAGCATCCATGACTGCATTAATTATGCTTGATTTATCCACAGCTTTCGACTTAATCGATCACCTAATTCTACTGAAGCATTTAGAATGTTCTTTTGGAATCAAGGAAATATCTTTAACTTGGGTAAAGTCGTATCTCACCGACAGAACTCAGTGTGTTTCAGTGGCCAATAAAACTTCGCCAAATGTAGGTCTTCTGTTTGGTGTAACACAGGGATCTGTTTTACGACCAAAGAATTACTTGTTGGTGAAATTATTAAACGGTATAATATTAAATATCATTGTTATGCCGATGATACACAAGTGTACATGACCTTGAAGCCATGTGATAAATGGGTTGATATTTCATCTTCAATTGAAGCTTATTTTGCAGACATAAGTATTTGGATGAACAGCAACATGCTGAAAATGAATAAGGACAAGACATAATAAATAGTTTTTTCATCCAAGCAACATGTAAAGAAAACTGAGAATCTTCCCATTAAGCTAAGATCCAGTTATATAAATTATTCCATGTATGTAAGAAATCTAGGGCTTTTATTAGATAATACTCTAGGAATGGAGAAACAGGTGAATTCTATATGTAAGTCCTGTTATTATCAAATATGAAATATAGGACTTATTCGTAAGTACATAAATGATGAGACATGCAAGACTTTAGTCCAAGCCCTTATTATTTCTCGACTGGACTATGGCAATGCATTGTCATATAATATCCTCATCTATCTCTGAGAAACCTCCTATAGCGAGTGCAGAACTCTGGTGCACGTCTGGTGACACGCACCCGCCAAAGGGAACATATAACACCAGTTTTGTGTCAGCTGCACTGGTTTCTTGTACGTTTCAGATCATTGTACAAGATCCTGTTTCTTACATTCAAAGTACTGAATGGAACAGCACCAGTGTATGTAAGCGATCTGATCGAAAAATATATACCAGTGAGAATGCTCCAATCTGAGTCCTATTCACTTTTGAGGGTGCCATACAGCAACGTACGGAGAGAGATCCATCCTTCCGAGCATCAGATCCCAAGCTGTGGAATGAGTTGCCAAACCACGTTAAACACGCAACAAGTAGAGACATATTTCTTAAAACCCATTTATTTAAATTGGCGTATTTATAATATTAAACCAGTTTATTATGTATGAAATGCTACTTGATCTATATGAGCTCAGAATATGTTTTAATTGTGTTTTAAATGTTAAGCGCCTTATAGCAATCTCGGTTGAATAAGGCGTTATATAAAACACTACTATTATTATTATTATTATTATTATTATATATCTAAAATAGCATTGACTTTGTTGCCTTTATAATTGGTGGTGATTTCAATACCGAATTCGTTATTTTCGGACTCTGTTACTAACAAATTAGCTAAGTCGTAAAAGTCTGATATTTTGAACTCACACTCTTAATACTAATATATGTCTTATACCTATAGTAACATTGGCTGTGTAGTTCTGTAATATATATGTATCATTTAATCGTTTATCAGAAAGTGATTGTCAATATTGAAGGTGAAAGCTTTTTTTATCATTCCCCGATTGTTGTAGATAATGGATGGGTATGTTCAGTATTCACATAGTGATAGGCGATGTTCTAATCGAATGCTATCACGAACGTCAACAAGCAAATAAATGTCATAGAATGCCAGTGATGTGCTGAAAAAAACATTAATAATCTAAAGAATGTGTCGCCTTGCAACAGTTTTCCATAAATATCTCTGATAAAACTGACCGATATTACAAAAATGCTATGTATAAGTGTTTATAGGCCACGCACATGTATATAACAAACATATGATTAATGATGTATATAGAACAGGTTGGACTAATGGTGTAAAGCACATAGGAGTATGCTCATCTGCCTGTCAATCGTCGAGCTTTAAAACTTGTAAATGTTAACCAGGCTCCAATAAAAGTAAATATAATAGAATCAACTTTGAAATTTCGACAAATACGAGAAACATCTGATATGACGTCCAACCTGATTATGCAAATAGTTTTAATATGCTTATGTTGTTGATGAAGTGTATAGCATATAAATATGAACAAACGTATAGCAGTATATCGTATAATGTTACGACACACACACACACACACACATATATATATATATATATATAATAGAGAGAGAGAGAGAGAAGAGAGTGTGTGTGTGTGGGTGTATTTTTGAAGAGAGTAAGATAAATTATTATTTATTGTCATAATTTATGTGAAGCTTTTCATGTGATTAAAGCAGATAGTGTCAAACGCATTCTGAATCTTCTTATTGATAGTGCTTGTGATAAAGTCAGTCACGATATACACGAATTGGCTTGGAAAAGCAATGATATTATGACTTGAGAACTCTTTGGCAATAAAAGCAATATTTCTATAGGTAAATAGTAACATGCTGCTATGTTAGACAAGAGTGACGAATTGTTAATTTATTTTTAATGTTAAACAACAATTGAAACGCAACAAAAATGTAATCTACACAATGACTTCAATAGACATGATTACGTATTGACTCTCTTATATTATTCTTTATCATTATATCTACATTATGTTTATTCACACACACACACACACACATACACACACGCACGCACGCGCGCGTACACACATGAGGGTGACAATTTTTAATAGGAACAATGATTTTTTAATTGATAAAACTCAGTGCGATATTTGAATACGTTTGATAATAATATAGATTAAGTTTTAATGTGTAAGTTATTGTTTGTAACATAATGGAATCATTTATTTTTATCATACATGTATTTATTATATCCTCATTATATAAGACAACATTGTCCTTCACATCTTCACAGCAACCAGACGAGACTTCAGGCGGTGTATGATGACACACGTACACGCACGCACGCACGCACGCACAGAGGATAGTTGGGTTGGTTGGCATGTTCATCAAGTAGGCAAACAAGTGGTCTAGGCCAACCAACTGAGTTATCAAGATATAATAACAATATATAACTCTGAAAATGTATATTTTTAAGTCTTTGTACTCTGAGCCGATGCCATCGTACACACGCACGCACGCACACACTCACACACATACATACACACCCAACACACACACAATCGTGTGTGTGTGTGGGTGATTAATTAAGACAATCTCCGAACCAATAACACCGTTATTTTACATAGGAGACAACTAGTGAGAAGGCTAACATCAAACTGTCTCGCTGCAAGGGACGAACAGGATAGGTCCGTACAGTTCCCGGCGCCATTTGCTAAGCTCGTCAAATCGGTTGAATTTTCTAGCAAAATCGGCTCATAAACTGTGAAGTTATCCAAACCAAAATGTCCGGCCGAGTGGTCCCGTCTGTATCCCACTCCGTCATATGCGTGGGCGAGGTGTCGGGTGGTTTGAATCCCGTAAAGGAAGTGACGTCGCCCGGTATTGGCTTCCCGGAAGCGTGCACGAAGGAATCGCTTCGACCGCTCGCATATCCGCCATCTTGTACTTGGATATCGTCGCCGTCGTCGGCTAAAATGACAAAAAAAACCAAAAATACACACAGATAACACTAACCCATCATCATCAGCAACTGAGCTAAGTAGCGCGAACGTTCGCCGACAGAGATGCCCCCCAACCTTTATTAAAAAAAAAATTTTTTGAAAGGAAATGAATATTTTTTCCGGTTTTAAATTTTTTTTCCCTAGCTAGGTCTATTCAGTCAGTCAGTCACTGAATTAATCAAGCACTCAGTCCCTGACTGACTTACCGACTGACTTACGAGCTAACTGACTGATTGACTGACTCAGTCAGTCATATCGTCACTCAATGTATAGAGTTCACAAATAAAAATTCTATGAGATACGCGCAAAAGATAAATAACAACAACAACAGTAATATAATAATAATAAAAATAATAACATAAAATAATAATAATAATAATAATAATAATAAAGTAACAATAATTTTAACCCAAAATATAAAATTGTTGCCTTACCTAATGTCAGCCGGACAGAAACTCGCCGATACATTCCCGCTGAATTTCTCGCCTCACAGGAATACCCTCCCAGTTCGTTGGCAGTAATTTTATTGATGGTTAGAATGCTTTCGGCGTGTTTGTGTATGCCGCTAGAGGGCTGCGTGTTCAGGGTGTACTTCCTGTTGGTCTTCACGTAACCGGAAGTCACGGCGTCGGCCAACCACCGGATTTGGGCGATGTCGATCGGAGGATCTGCGGTGACGTCACAGCTCAGCTGGATCTGCCTGTCGAGTTTCATTGGCGGCGACAGGGAGTGGAATATCGGGCTAACGAACACCTGTAGAACACGTGGTTCTGTTGGAAATAGGTATAAAACAGTTAAGCATTGTTCATATTCGACCAGATCGAGCCCTGTCAGAAGCCAACCAATCCTAGGCTGGATCGGTTAACACGCTGCTGGTACGGGGATTAGAATATCAATCAATCAATATATTTATTTCAAACCGAATCTAGAATTGCATTACATAAATATACACTAAATGAAGCGAGTACATGGTAGATACAGCTTCGGGTTACACCGAAGATATTAAATCGATGCAAGGATGGAACCCGACATATTTTCAGAGAAACGACAATACAAATATATACCCGATGTATCTTTCGGCATATTGTAAGAGGCAACTAAAATGAGGCAATGCCAAATCATTGTTTTGCACCCATGAGTTATTAACCCTCACTCACTAGCATCATTTAGTATTTACTAATACTTTCTTGTTTATTCGGTAGGGGTCGCTTATGCGACTTCATAGAATGATGATGAGATGATGATGATGATGATTGATGTTTTACGGCCACTTTTGTGCACAAGGTAGGCTAAATGGGCCGAGCGACCTCCAAAGGTAATGAGACGAAATGAAAGACGAAACAACCTTCAGATATGCCCACGCCGGGATTGGAACACGGGTGGTAGTGACCGCATAGGAGTCAAAGGTTGAGACGAACTCGGTGTACTTTCTGTGTTCTTGTCCTGAATAAGAAATCTGAGATATTTCAGAAGGGATTTTCCTCTAGATGGGTGCCTTATATCCGACATCATATAAATAGCTAGGTGACTTGGACCAGGGTTTAAGAAACGGAGCCCACTGTTCTTTCAAAACCACCTTTTCATGTGATTAAAGCAGGTAATGTCAAACGCATTCTTGGTCTCTGTGTCATTTACTAAAAATCTCGAGTAAGTGGTAGATAGTAATGCCGATTTTTTACAGTAACTTCTACAAAATTTACATCTGAAGGGAATTCCCCAAAGCTAGGGGGTCGCTTTGTTACCCTGTCGTTGTCCGTATAATATCTGAAAACTGAGAGCAGGTTCACTGGCCGAAGATGATGATGATGATTGGTGTTTTACGGCCACTTTTGTGCGCACGGTAGGCTAAATGGGCCGAGCGACCTTCAAAGGCCATGAAGCGAAGTCAAAGATGAAACAACCATCAGATACGCCCACGCCGAGATTCGAACATTATCCGGTTTCTGTTAATATCACACGAGCATGTACAACTAAATTTGTACATAGATTTTCCAATAATACTAATACTTTTACATCCAAATACTCAGTGGGTCATATTTGCTTTCAAATTTATACCGGAGTAAAAAAAAGGTCATCATTGTTACAAGTGGAGGCGTATACTCGTCGGGGTTTATTTCACTTCATTGACGTCACACGCAAAATGACGCCATCGGGCGAGATTTAGATCAAACGAATAAACACTATGGGACATTTTGGTCTTTTATTAGCGAACGACAAAGGAAATAAACTCCAATAAATTTAAGGTGAATTCAACTTAATTTAGGGCTTAATTTGTAAAATAAATTGTTTAAATTTCGAATCACTGGATGAATATGAATATGATTACAATTGAGTACCTTAGGACCGGTGTTCCAATTTACCAGTATAATTCTATTTGGGGAATATTCGTCAAGTAAGGGTTTCTTTTAACGCCGTTTCTCTTTGATTATTTATTATCCTTCTAATATTTTGGTATATTTTCCAGTTTCTTGGCGTTTACCGTGAAGTAACGTATAATTGGGTTAGTAATTGGACAACTACAGGTGGGCCGCTAATATTACATATATGGGTGTAATTGGGTTAATAATTGGAGAACTACAGGTGGGCCACTAATATTACATATATGGGTGTAATTGGGTTAGTAATTGGACAACTACATGTGGGCCGCTAATATTACATATATGGGGATTTATTCGTGAAGCGGTCAATACAAACTAAATTGAAAAATTGAGTAAGTGTGTGATATATTGATTGAGATGAGTGAGTGAGTGAGAGTGAGTGAGTGAGTGAGTGAGGCCTGTCACACCTGAGATATAGATGTTTGAACTCTGACTTGGAAGCGTGCAGCGACAAACCATAACTGTGTTGCTCTGATAATAAACCTACGACACTGCGTGCACCTTGTTTTAATGCTTCCATTATTATTTTTCAACGTGTCACAGTGGATAATACTGTAACCAACCAAATATTAGCGCGACATTAACATCGCGAGATTTGCGCAATATTTATGATCGCGAAGATTTTACAACAGATGAATAATTCATCGAGCTGATCTATTATGTACGTATATTATTATTATTATTATAATACAATGATGTAAATGCAGTTAGAGTCCCGGTGATGAGTAAGCCACTGCTCCGTATAACCTCTGTGATGGCCCAATAATGAGGGGCTATAGACCAACTAGGCTAATACTATGATAAAACCGAAGTCTTTTAGTGACAACAATACTGGGATTCAACTCCACGACGTAGAGCTCTGCAGGTTGTGCGCTATCAACTACAATAGTTTTTCCATGAAACATCTACTATTTGTTCGTTTATATCAATATAATATTTGGCCTTTTTTACAACAACACGTATATATATATATATATATATATATATATATATATGTATATATATATATATATATATATATGTGTGTGTGTTTGTGTGTGTGTGTGTGTTAATATACCTGACATCCATACTTAGTAATATAAATATTTATATATGTAATATATATATTGTATGTATATATATATATATATATATATATATATACATATGTATATGTATATATATATATATATATATATCAGTCATTCGTTTATAGTTCTAAGTTGTCGTTGCTGCTTTTTTTTAAACATGAAATATTCATATACACAATAAAGGACGAATTTCGGCCGATATTAATTTGTTTTTAAACCCACAAGGATACCGTATAAGAAATACTGATAGCACATCTATTTAAACCAATTACAACAAGATGTAAGTTATTAAGAAACAGGAAATCTGCATAAAATCTACAAATATAAAACTGTTAGCTATTGATGACAGCCATGACTGGACGTAATGGGTATGAATCTGAGTATGCTCCTTTGGGAGTTGAGGTATGTGCTGGATTGAAGCAGATCTGAGTCAGGGATAATAATAATGATGATAATGTATAGTTAATAAAGCGCCCTTACTAGTAGGAGCCGTTTAAGGGTGATGTACAAATAATATGTAGTATAATAATACCCCAAATAAGATGTCTGAAAAAAAACCTGTAAGTGATTTAAAAGATAATAATTATTTATCTGTGAAAGCGACATTAAATAGGTATGTTTTTAGACAAGATTTAAAATTTTCAAGAGACGAAACATTTCTAATATCTGCCGGCAACCTATTCCACAAAGTGGGGGCTGCAACACTAAACGCACAACCACCATATGACTTGAGCCGAGACACAGGGCACCTGCAATAGTATCTGACTGGATGACTCGAGTAATAATAGTGTGAAGCAAACCCCAGAACAGCACATCCGAATGTGGTGTTATATAAATCAATCAAACATCAATATTGTCATTATTATTAAACACTTGTACAATAAATCGCGATCATTATATCTGCGTGAGCTTAAATTTTATATCCCGGAATGCATTCTGGGAATTTCACAACTCGACTTCGATTTAAAGCAATCCCGATATTTATTTATCGGATGAGTGGCCGATATCAACTCGAAACGACAACAACAACAACTACGACGAACCAGCTGATTTGCTATCTCCCAAAAAATTCATCTGTAAGCCAATATTCGACTCTCGACCCTTGATTCCGTGTTAGAAAATTCTCCTGCATTCGGCAAGCTTAAATGCGATTAACCCGACTGTTCACGTACCTGCACTGCCCAGTTTCCAGACCAAGAGGAACAAAGTTGATATTGTTAGGGTCATCTTGCTGGAATTCGCACATTGGTAGCGCGGTGTAGCTGTCGGAATGTCGTCGGTTTGTTGACACCTTGATTGCTATATCGCCATACGAGATGACACCAGTCATGTCAACGGTTAGTCATCAATGAACACCTTTCGCCCGGGAAGCGCGAACTGCCGCTCTACGGTCAGTTGACTCCCGGAAATAATTCGCACAGGGCGTCCAGAAAGTTTGGGTCGAGTCCAGCTCGAGGAAACAGCGCCCAACATTCTTCTTTACTGTGGCGTGGTTTATTTGTTTTATTTTGTTTGTTAATGTTTTGGCAATAACTAGTTCATTTACCTTGTTTTAAACAATGGCAGTCCAAGTCAGAAAACGCTGAATATTTCATTGGAGATTGTTAAATTGGATTGCGAAATGTATTCGGTTTAAACTTTCTGATTGATGGTCGTTTTGCATTTAATTTAGAGTGAAAGTGGAAGACAGTAAAAATGGATTCAGCTATTTAATTTGCGGATTGCTTATTACGAAACCTATAATAACACCGAAACAGTGTATAACGCCCTATATAATCTGCAAAGAGATTATATGAAATTGCGTGGCTGGAAAAATAAAATAATAAACTGCCGGATATAATAAATTTCACTCCCAAGCACATTTCGTAAAAAAAGCCAGCCCGCCATCTTGTCACACCCCATCAACACTGGCCTAAGCCGCGATGTAAACAAACGGCGATACTATTTGTCACCAGGACTTACAAGGTCCGTTGCCAAGGTAAAATATGACGTACACAAACAGGCGTCGGTGACCATCTGTGAAGTGTGTATCGTTCGAGCTGCTGCTGTCATTAATTAGCGACCTCCAACTGTCTGTTTTCTGGCAACGTACCTCTCTATACGCTCAACAAACGGCATTGATGACCACGCCAGCAGACGATGCGACGCATTCGTGGTGCAACTCGCTCTCGGCTTTTCTTTCCATGGCGGGCTCTAGAGGTGGGCGAAACTTAAGCAGAGACTGTTTCGTGAGCGCAAACGCATTCCTCGACGAAGCGCGCCATCTGCTTTACTTTAGTTTACGCGTAGACCGCTGCCGGATGAGAAATGGACGAGCAATGAGGATCGCCGTTTCCGTGTGATGGGTTGAACATTCCCCTGGCAGGAAGCCCGAGAGCGGGAACATTTCTGAGAACAGCGAAGTTAAAATTGCTGATCTGTTGAAAACCAGCTGACATTCGCTGTCACATTGCTATCCGCCATGTAAAGGCCAAAAGGTTGGCGTTTTATTTCCACTTTTTTGTATTCAATTCTTCCCCGAACCGTACGCTGTAGATCACAAGTAAACACGGGCAGCGTGTGTAATCGCCAAAGTCATAGTAATATTTAGTCATAAAAAACTGGTCAAGACGACTGATGTTTTGTTTTAAAGGTATTCCGTGCAAAAAGCTCATAACACTTCTAACAGCATGTTAATCAGCCAGCGAGCTTCGAACTTCCGGTTTACAATTGGCCCACTTTTTCCAGTGTGTCGTAACAGGCGGTTACAACCCTTTTGCACCGATTTGTGTTTAAACCCTGCTTTGGTCACTCACTCACTCACTCACTCACTCACTCACTCACTCATGTTAAAGTCCCCACTGAGAAGCAAAAAGAATCTGCCAGTCAGCAGTCTGAGATAATGTTCGCTCTGTCTTTATGTGCTGCTTCGTTTGGGAATGCTTCACTTCAACTCTTGAACAAACATTTATGCACACATTTATGCGCGCGCGCGCACGCACACACACATATAAACACACACACAACACACATTGGTTACACAACTGTAAAGTGAGTGAAATAGTGAACGAGTGAGTGAATTAATGAGTGCGTAAATGAGTGAGTGAGCAGTGCTTAACACAACTATAGGCGCGTTACTTTTTGTAAATAATATAAGCTAATACAAATCATCTGCTCATTTTATTTTTTTAAATGTCATACACGAAAATAACGCCTGAAAATTTAAACACAACTAAATACACGTGCGGTTATTATTGTTCTTAATAACAACCTGAACCAGAAAATAAACTTTTGTGACACAGTGTATTTTTTATTGTTTACACTAATTGGTAAGACCGACATGAAATGTAGTTATCAATCAATCAATCAATCAATCAATATTTATTTCGAACTGTACAATAATACAATATTTTCATTCATGGGCTAAATGTTCTATACATATGTGCAGTTTGGGGTCTACACCGAAGATCGTTTGATCTGTTTTAGTGGCGAGACCGATGTGCCTACAATAAAAATCCACACTCGTCTTGGTTCCGTAGATTATAAAATATAAATATATGCAATAACAATTAGCATAACTTCACAATATTTCAAACCCACTTTTTACAAGACCGATAAAGTGGCATGTAATATCGTGTAGACGATGAAAAAATGGCGATATTAATTATTCTAGTATTGAGTTATGAGGTGTTTTTTCAGGCAATTTGTAAATGATTTGATGGAATTCTTTATTCTCAGTTCAGGAGGCAAATTTGATAACAATTTGGGCCCTGAATGTTTTTACGATTTTACTCGTCAGCCTTTTTTGCACGTGTGGACCTAATCATTGTCGAGTATTAAACTCGCGAATTTCAGCATTTGTAGAGAAAATTGTGAACAGTGGGGTTGATAGTTTATCATGTACGTAGGGGTACATCAGTTTGCACAACTGTAATTCATACATATCTTCTAATTTAGCTTGTCGACTGACTTTTATTTACGAATAACTGATAAACTCATATCTTCTGGGATAGCAGCAGTCACAGCGGATATATTGAATTATTTTAAAGAAACAGAGCCTTCGCTGTTACACTTTACCTTATTTAAGGAAATACAGCCGCCGAAATAGGACAATTGTGGAGATTATATACAGGTCTACTGTTATAGACAAGCGACTATGGCTAGCATAAGAGAAACATAGACATAAGTCAAGGCAAACATAATATTGGATTTGTGTATAGAAACAGTTTAGAGTTAGCACCTAAATCATCTATTGCAGATATGTCTTTATTACGAGTTATAATCAGAGAAACAAGTGTTTTTGATCACTATCGTTCAGAGTTGTCTAGAATTTATTGTGTTTTGCTAAGGAGATTTTAAGTGATACGCATCCATGAAAAGAGATGGATAAATCAGAAAAATTATTTTTCGCAGAGATAAGAAAGACACCCAACACTGTTTACGTTTCACTGCAAGACTGCATACTTCTATTCTAAACGCATACTTAAGATTTTAATTGGCCATCGAGAAGCACGTCTTACAACAAGTAATAACGTTACGCCATCTAACGTGAATTTATTCATCACAATATGAATAATCGTGAATATGTTTTCAAATATGTTTTACAATTGAGATAATTAATAACAGGAAAAGTTGCACTAATGATAGGTCATGATCTGAGATGCTTCACGCCTCGCCGACTTTCTCGACTACTATGAAGTGTTTGACAATAAAAAGCGTTTGCTGGTGATGTTTCCCTGCTGAATGTGTCGATGTTGTCGGCGAAAAATAAAGTTTATTGGTCGATGCGTTGTTCAAGAAACTCTCGCAGTCAAACTAAGACCGGTTGTCGGACTCATAGGCATTCTTATCCGAAACTTCTGAACTCTCATTTTGTATGTGGAAATGAGTAAGCGGTCTGTTCAGCTTCGGTGCTAGTCACTCACTAGGACATATGACCGAGGTTCGACATATCTTGATACCTCATATACCCAATTAAAAGGCAATGCCTGTTATGGTACTCCGGTCCTTCTTGGTTGTATTTCTGGAGTGCATATATCTCATTTTATCATGGCAATCTATAGCGCTCCCCTTTCCAAAATTTGTCCAATTTTGACTTAAAGCTGTTCAGACTAAAACAATATATTACATGTTCAGGCAGGTAGTTCCAGTCGTGAATTGTTCTTTGGCTAAAGACGCTTCTCCTCAAATCAAGCTTGCATCGTCCCATGAACACTTTTTGACTGTGGCCTCTGGTGGTGTTGTTGTTAGGTGGGAAGATAAAGAAGTTATGGGGATCTAGCCTGTCCATACCATTAATAATCTTAAATACATGGATCATATCCCCTCGTCGCCTTTTAAAATCCAAAGATGGCAGCTTTAGGAAGTTAGGCCGGTCCTTGTATTGGAGATGGCTAATGCTTGGGATCAGTTTAGTTTTCATTCTCTGTACTTTCTTAACCTCTAGTTTGTCTCCTCTGTACCTCGGATGCCAGATCATGTTAAGAAACATATTTCACAAATATTCATACCTTGAGTTGATAATAATCGAGAACCCGAGGGGTTTGCACCCGAGTTCTCTAAACCCGACACTATCAACGTGCCCTTCACTGTCTGTGTGTGTGTGTGGGGGGGGGGGGGCAAATATGACTTCTGGATTATTCATAAGAATAAATTTGAAAGTAAGCCTGTCGTATTTTTCAAATATATAAACGAATTTAAACTGACTGATAACTCTTTAGTAACATATTGCGGGTTTAATTTTATATATCTTGTGCATATAACAATGAGCTAGAATAATAAAATACTGATTGTTTGATATCTTGGCATCTGGACAAATTGATTGCTTAGTTGATAGACAGATTGATAAATCAGTTTGTCTATTGATAAATGTATCAACAGATATATAGATTTATTTATTTATTGATATATGTGTGATAACCATTGTCGTCTAAGTCAGGTGTCCAGTAAAAAGAATTATTAAAATAATATATTTACGACCTTAAAGTAGCATTTTAAATTGTTTTAGCAAACCAAATTAATTCCTGCACGAACCGAACCACGTCTTTTGTCTACATTAACTTCTCACAATTATGTGATGGTACCAGAGTTTACACTAGTATAAAGTTGGTGGGGTTTTGCCTATTAAATGTTTGAGTCGTTGTTGTGCTATTGTTGTTATTTTGGTTGTTGTTGTTGTGTTGTATAATATTGTACCTAGTTGTATGTATATGGACTTTTTGTTTGAATTTTTTAAATCTATATTATTGCTGTCACACATTTTATGACCGATATGAAACATATTTAAATGATAACTTTATTAAACTGGAACTCCTTCCCTAATATCTCGTTGTCACTCTCATCAATTAATATAGCAACTGAACAGATGGTTTAACAATTTAGTATTTACTAGTTGCAGTTTCACCACACATTGTAATAGAATCGTTTTTCATGAATATATAATAATGCATAACCTGTACTAAGACGTTTATGATAGACAGACAATGTATCCAACAATCCGAGTTTTCATAAGAATTAAGAACCGGTGAGCTTTAAATATCAATGTTTTTTTCCTTGAACCGAAGAAGTGTGTCAATTTACCGAACATTTTCAGACAGAAATTGAAGCAGAAATGAGCTGGCACATCGATGACAAGGGTGGAAATTGTTGATTCTGTCGCTGATAGTCTAGATATGATGTGTTGATGAAAGACGATATCGATTTTAAAATTCGTGCATTAATTTAATAAATGTAGGAAACGTATTAAATCAAATATAAGCGCGATAGGTTGTGTTATTTTTGGCGATATTAAGTTAATCATTCGGATAATACGAATAACCAGCATAACGCCTGTGAAAATGTTTGCATTAGAGCCGGATGTGAAGACTTCAACGCCAAACGATTACAGGAGTTTGTATAGCAAGAGTTTGTGTACAATCATTTTCTGTAATCCTATTCGCAGCGCGTAATGAGTACACAGTAGGGCCGTGACGATTCAAGAATTTCTAAATCGATTAATCGAAATCATAAAATCGAATTGCATCCGATTAATCGTCAAATAGATCATAATTCATTTTCAAAGTTGATTCTTGAGTCATCGAGTTTAGTTATGTAATATTAGCGCTTATTGGATATTTAGTTACGGAAATCGCCTCCTTCGTATATTTCCTTTTTCGATGTGCACCCTGTTATTGTGTCAATTGTTACAATCAAGCTTGCAATATAAAGCACGGAAAAGACAGGGAAGTGAGCAAGTTGAGGCAACTGATCAGTCTAACATTATTTTCTGGCACAAAAAGAACGTCACAACACATTTTACATTTTAGAATGCTCGAGATTGTTGTAGCTTTGAGACGGTTGTCCTATTTCGTCTTCCATTAATTGCAATTTAAACATCACAGTTCAGAAAATAATCACAACGAATGACGATTATTTAATTTCAATAATCGATTATTTGCCGAAATCTAATCGCATTCGATTAATCGTCCGCCCATCACGGCCTTAGTAATGAGATCGTTTGGTACGAGTTGCCCTTGTAATTGGATAAACTCTACAGTGTGAAGATAACTAAATTTCCATCCTTAAACAACCGTTGATAGCCATATTGCACTATATAAGATTATCTGCATTTGCTTACTGTAATATGTAAATAATTAGATGTCTTCTTTGTTTTACACGGCCCATTTATCCTGCCATGCCCACAAAAGGGGCCGTAAAATATCAATCATCATCATCATCATCATCTTTGTTTTACAATTTTTGATTTTTTCTCAATGCATACTGAAATCAAAGAACGGTAAAATATATTCTTTCTCGTTTACCGTGACAATTATTCACAAACACGACTTCAGTACTTCATGTTAGCTAGCAAATACAAGTATTAAACTTAGCGTCAACGGATAGTTACCATAACTGAGGCAACCAAAGTTCGAACCTTTGCAGATATTAATTTACTGGTTCATAACAACGGAAGTGGCTTACTATATTAGATGGAGCTGGCGTCATACTAAGCTTATCCTTTTCAAGTGAGATGTTAAAGTCTCTTTGAGGACGTAAACGTTCTATCAGTGACCTACCTCTCTCTTTTTCTTTTCCAATTTTCTTTATCGCTTTCGCACGTGCGGTTGAGGGTGAGGGCAGCTTCAGCACTGAAAATACGTGTTCACACTTTCATGTGGTCATCAAACGAAAGAAATCCGAAATCCATACATTTGCAGGTATGCATCAAAAATCCAAAATATAACACGAACTATGATCAATGGCCATTTGAAATTCTTTGTCTAATCTAAATTCACCAGGGAGAGCATTTTTGGCATGTAAATATTTAGAATTGTAAATCGTTGTTATTTATTAAACAGGTCATCAGTAAAATGATTATATTTGTATTTCCTTTGGCTTCGCCTAGCAGTTGACTAATATAAATGGTCTTAAAATATATATCTGTCCGTTCTTTCATTGTGCCTACTGTCACTAACTGAGGATACGTGAAATTCTGGCTTTTAAGAATAATGGGGAGTTTTTGTTGTTGCTACATTTCACGCGATATTGCATACTTAGCTTCTTTCGTGTATTCTATTGGGAGACTTTCTGAGCGGATTCTTCTGGTCGCTCGGTAGGTGGCAGCAGCCGTAACCGGGCCTTCCACACGAGTACAATTACAGTGTCGGTCACGTACAAAAAATGTCTAAACGAAAAGACTCAAAAGATTATGGAGAAATGACAATTCCTCTGTTGAAGCAGGAACTCGGGTTGAGAAAAGCAAAGTTGTCAGGAAAAAGCATCAACTGATTGAAAGGTACGTTAATTTCTTGTAAATAATCTTGGAATGTGTGGTAATCTTTTGAGCGATAATACGGGAAAATACAATCGCTCCCATGCTGTATGACTGTGTATAATGTCTACGAAAATAATAACAAGTATATTGGCAATGCTTATTTTATGATAAGACATTTCTTAAAATAAATTACAGATTTTGTCATTCAGAAAATGTTATTTCCTTGTTCAACTTCAGGCTGGAATCCTATGATAGGAATGACAACTTTGGACACCAGCTGGTCCAGGCTGAGCAGTTCAACATGAATGTGCCCGAGCAGTCTGGGTATAAAGATATCAATTCAGAGACACAGGTAAATTGCTGGAATATTTTATTTTGTTTTAAATGTACGTTCATTTTTTTAAATATTAAGCTTATACTGTGTAATCTTTTCCAATATCAGAGCTAACAGGCTAATGATGTTATAGTTTTCAATCCATTTTAGCTGCAGTGAATGTGATATATTAACCAATTTTAAATTAATAGCCATCTTCTTAAATGATTTTAAAATTAAAAGTCACAATTTTCAAATGAAAAATGTAATATCTAAATACTAATATGGTATATTTTCAGATACCCACAGTCACTGAAGAACAGGTGAAAATCTACATGGATCTATATGGCCAAGATCTGAAGGAAAACAGCAAGGTAATGTACAAGGCAAAGTTCCTTCGCTCCATTAGACTTGCCAGTCAGAAAGAGAATGTCTACATATGTGGGCGTGTCTCCGCAGAGATGTATAAAAAATGCATCTATAATGTGGACAAACAGGAATCGATTGAGATCAAGACTCGCGGACAAAGAACCAACAAGTTCTGGAGGGAAGAACGTTTGTTGCGTTTGCATGCATCAATGTTTGGGAGAATTTGCACTGCAACAGACAGAACAGATTTCCTGAAAGAAATCAGATTTCATATGAATATACAATAAAAATATCAAACTAATAACATCTTATGTTTTAACTGAGTAATAAATTATAGATAATCATTATAGTTGATTTCCTAATAGTTATAACTGAATTTCTTATTTAACCTGAAATAAGCACACACACTGTTGTAATGACTGATAAGATTTAAAGCAAACCAAAAATTAATGTATTATTGATTGTGTCATTTATATAAGAAACAGCTTCATTGTAATCACAGTCGTGACTGCCTAACCACACACAAATGACCGGCCTCCTACTCACACAGTCTGTATCTGGTTCGGCCTACAGCTACCAAAACGAATGGCTATAGCATAGGACGTATTCATATGATCAAATATATAAATTAATATATAAATTAACGTATCATACCTCTGACATTTGTCGTTTTGTAGTCATTTGCTTTGAAATGTGACGGGCAAACCAAACTGTTTTGACTTGGCCACCACAATCTTCCTGTTTTATCAGCCACTCGGCAGATTGCAATAACCCACAATTTACACATGTCCCGGTCAGATTGGAATTGATGGCTTCCTCTATTTGAACATTCGGGTACCGAACAACACGTTGAAGGTATGTTAAGAAAATTAACCTCTAAAATAGAGTTATGTTACATATATTTATGAATCTGATGAAACTGTCGTGTTCTGAATTTGTCTATGGAAATGCCTGTACACAGTCAAGAAATAGTAAAACACGCGATACCTTGGCCCCTCACGTGTCGCCATCTACCGGCATTGTGTTGCAAAACGGTGTTGCAACAAAAGTCCCTGATTGTCTTCTTAATACCGGGCTTTCTTTGACATACAGGTTTCTTTGAAAATTTTGGTACAACGCGTACAATATTTGTCATATTATTAATTTTTGATCTGAATAAACGAGATTAATGCCCTGACAACCTTTCACAAAATGTGAAATGTTTTTTATTTTACGGCCACTTTTATATGCACAACAGGCTGAATGGGCCGACCGACCCCCACAGATTATATATATATATATATATATATATATATATATATTAGGTACATCTCAAAAGCAGTTTTACAAAACAGTCATTTGAACAAGGACACACACCAAATACATTAACAGTAACATAACGTATAATACAGGGGCATACATTATAATACTCTAAATTATTCACATTCTATGTTGTACAACATAGAATAGACCATGTCGGCATCAAAACATTCAAGGGTGTAAGCACCATTTTTAACATAAATAAGATTTTCATATTATATACAAGTGCTGGTTGGTACAAAGTACAATTGTGTGCGTTTCTAACACGTGTAACATTCGCAGATAATTTAATTGGTGTAATTAAGGATGAAACACCCCTGAGACATAGGTAGGTCGGGATCGTAAATAGAGGTTTGTACCATTTATGAGGAATCTTCTTAGACCATCGGACATTTATCTTATCAATGTTCCTCCCCATCTGACCTAATAGCGACCAATCCTGGATAATTAGTTCATTCTCCTCAACCCGTGATCATGGAACTAGACTATCGATCTATGAAAGTCCCGTATTGGTTCTGTTGTAGCGCTGTATGACAAGAAACTGATTTCTGTGGCGCATTATGACAGCAAAGATGTGTTATAATATTTTTCATGACAGGCGGATATTATGTACGTAATGACTGAATTCATCCGTGACTAATACTCTCCCCCAAAATAAAGCAAAATAGTGTTTTTACTAGACATTCTCCTAGTAGTGAGTATACAGAAGTTATTACTAACGGATAAGTCATTAAATCTCAGTTTGAAGACTTCAAAAATCGGGGATGCTGAATCAATGTTAATAAATATGGTGATATTTAAAAAAAGATGTAAAGCGTACGAAACACAATTATATATAATAAACGTGAATAAAACACAAACAAATCACGTGTTTGTGAAAATGGGTCAATTGCCCTTAAACGTCGTATCGAGACAATGACGTCACAGTAATTATTGACGTCACAAAAGATCTGGCTCCAAAATATATATTCTGCCCATGTACCCACTTCCGTCTAATACCCATATGCGCATATTTGTTGCGTGATATAGCTAAAGTAGCGCAGTTTGTTGATATATTCAGTTTATCATGTTTACACATATCAAATGTTTATAAAAATACGTAGAGTCGGGCAAAAAAATAATTTGTCCGTAGATTGGAAGAGGTGTAAATAATCCGTATAACAGGGATTTCCCCGTAGATTGGGCATCCCTGACACATACTTAACTGTCTTATGGTCACATCCTATTGTTATCATAACGTTTTCTGGCAACATCTATCAGTCTGGAAGCGTTTCAGTGGTCGAGCTGGTATCGCCGTTGTTCACAGGCGTATAACATCAGCGTTCAAATCGCGGCTTAGCTATGCTTGATAAGATGTCATCTAGAACCCAATTAGGAATTTGAACGATCAATGTGATTTATCAGTGAAACCAACGTTGAACTGGCGAGGTTTTAGAGAGAAAATTAAACCTTTCAAAATATTTCATCCCCCAGCGGCAACTTATGTCACCAAGTAGATCCCTCAACGCTAAACGCACACTCGCCATATGACTTTGTGCCGAGAAACAGGTTCTAGTGATCATATATGTCGGATGGGATGGCCTCAGGTTTTGAGATAGCGTTTGGATGAACACCAGTTCGGATAAATAATCAGATCCTATGCCTTCGATTGATTTATCAGTAATATACCGCTTCTGTGGCCTCATACGTAGAGCGTGGAACTATTTACCCGTGGTTATGGTCATGTCGTGCGGGAGGTCGGAGGTTCGTATCCGGGCGTGGTGCTTATCAGTTTTAGGACCAGGCCAGAAGGTTTTCTCCACCGAATATGCGATCTACTGTAGATTCTAAATTTATTTAGAATTATTTCCAGTGATGAATCTGTAAATTACAGACCATTTGCATCTCCCTCATTTCAGGTAGCCAAGCCACATAAATTAACTGCCATTTCGGCCGATTTGGAAAACTGGGAAATGTTCACGTTGTCTTACCGAAAATCTGTAAGTTGTTTTTAATTTGAGCATTATTATCATACATCTAATTATTGGTCACTATGCGATCCGTAATGTTGTGATTTGGTTAAACGATTGATGTTATGATATGAGATATGTGAAAAAAATGCCGCGGGAAGGGATAACATAATATATACAATATGTAACAACGTTATGGGTCACCGTAACAAGTGTTTGTTGGGTCAAGAATGGCTTTATTTAGTGGGATGTTTTAAAGATCGCATCAATCGGTGTTACAACACTGATGCGATATATTCAGTCATAGTATAGTCTTTTTTTAAATAACCTCTGATTAATTAACGGTAATAAATGAATTCAATTGTGCATAATTCCTATGTTGTTAGAGTTTTGACACAATGAGGCGAGACAAATAAATAATTGTTTCATCAACATTTAGTTTAAGAAGATTCTGAGTTATCGATAGTCGAATATTAGGAAATAGCGTTTCAGATTCTCCCTACAAAATGTCGCTGTTTTACGGCCACTTTTGTGCACAAGGCAGGCTAAATGAGCCGAGCGACTTCCAAAGGGAATGAGACGAAGTGAATGATGAAACACCCTTCAGACATAGCCCGGCCGGGGTTTGAACCCAGCTGCTATAGATCTGTGGCCAATAGCGCTACCAGTCAGGCCATGGAGGCGCCCTAGGTTCTCATCAGAGGAGCTAATATTAAATTATTAGTCATCTTCCAATGATATATACTACTGTTGTGTCAAAAGCATTACAATGGATATTGTGTCAATAAGTTGACATCATAATATAATTCGTCCCCAGAAGCAAGGCTATTTCCATGTTGTAATCGATCTTGAAATGTCGACTGTGAGATAAATCCTTTCAGATAATTATTTAGTAGATATTTGTTTACACTGAGAACAACGAATGTTTAAATAATTTTAGGCAAAAATGTTAAATTTGAAACATTAAAAGTCTAAACTGGAACGTTTGTTTTTAAACGTGGTCTAACTGGTAGCACGTCCGATCACAGATCACTACCACCCGAGTTCTAATCTCGGCGTGGGCATATCTGAAGGGTGTTTCATCTTTGATTTAGTTTCCTTACCTTTGGAGGTCGCTCGAACCATTTAGCCTACCATGTGTACAAAAGTGGCCGTAAACTTCAACCAGTCAATCAATCAATCATAACCCATTTTAAAGTATATTTATAAATAATATCGATTTGCCAATTTAAACGACTACAAAAGAAGCCGTAAAACAACAACATATATGCATATATATATATATATATATATATATATATATATATATATATATGAGATCATGTAGAACTTCAACATGAAGGCTATATACAATAAATAACAAGGATACGACAAACGTTTTGTTTTGTCACTTGTTGAAATATTTTATGCTATTTTCCCGACACGCAGCACTTCCAGTCTGTAATCCTTCGCTAGCTTTCATCTATATGAATATGTTACTCGTATGTTTTGACATCCTGGTGTCTTATAGTCCGGCATCCTATTGTTTCGACGTCAGCTTTTCGGATAATTCGATATTCCGATCGAGTTTTAAGCTCCTCATTCATCCTCTTCTTCGGCTTCGATAGTAGAAATCGTGTGTTTGATAATTAGACTTATACTGTACTTGTAGTGTACTTGTAATGTACTTGTAATGTACTTGTACTAGCATGTCGAAATCGAACATCGACATTGAAGGTATGGCATACCGTGATATCAGATATGTCTTCCTCGAACTGGCACAGGAAGGTTGCTTCAATCTGCCTAAGCTTTGGCTGTTAATGTGTGTACGGAAAAGATCCACGAACAGCGTTCGAGTCTACGTGCAAGTAATTTGTTCAGCCTCGGTAACGGAAAAAGCCCAACAAACACAGGCACCTCGGTTCGATTCCAACCTCGATCCGGAACATCGCACTACTGTTATTAACCACTGTTTATGTTAATTAACACTAATGCGCATTCCACCGAAGTGCTTTTATCTTTTCCTCTAAAACCATTAGATCAGAACTGCTCTTAGTTCAGGAACTCGGTGATTGGTAAACAGACCGATGTCCATGGATCACCCCTAGGCTCCAGATCCGGTGTATGCATGGACAATAGCACAGTTAGTTAGCGCGTAGGACTCGTAGCCAAACGGTCGCGGGTTCGAGCTTCCGGAGCTGCAATGCTGTCATGTGGCGTCTGGTTCGCTCATCCATAAAAATGAGATTTCGACACAATGGTGTTTTTATTCTTCATATTCAATTGTTAAAGATGAAGTATTTGATATGGGAGGGGGGGGGTGCTGAACTCCCGCATTTGATGACTAATGGCGAAACTCTACCGTTATTATTAAAACGGTTCTGGAATATTTAAACTTGTTAATGAATCCATGCATTAACCTAAATATAAAACTAGACCGAGCAGTCGGTAGTATTTGAATTGGCCGCCATGACCAAACAGAGCTGACTTCCGGCAAGGGAAAAAGCAGTGTCGAAGCGGCTGCGCTTCGAGTTTTGAACCTACGAATACGGACATTTATTGTGATGTGTGCATTATAATTTTGTGTGTGCAGACAATCTATATTATTGCTCTCCTATTATATGCCATGAAATATATAAAAGTCGTTTCATGCAAGTCGGTAGATCTAGTTTAATTGGGATCAAACGCCAGAGATAGGCCGGGGGTTGTCGTACAGGCTAAATATAATAACAGTTAAGCTTAATTTCACGCAAAAACACGCTTTAACAGCTATTTTAAATGTGTTCCTTATACTTACCGATGAAAAGACATCCAGTTTGTATTACTATCATGCACACGGCTTATGCAACCAGCGATACAACAATAATTCACCACATTTATAAACCTGATTTTTCCAGTCTGCGTTCCTATTTCCTCGACCGGAAGTTGGGACCTGTTTGCCATCAAATCGGCGGCCGTGTTGGGTCTAGTTTTATATTTAGGTCGATGAATCTATGTTTATGTTTGTCGTAATTCTGATTTCTCTAACATAAGGTGAAAACTAGCGTTTGAAAAAGATATCCAATTGTTTAGAAGATCAGGATGTAGAAATAAACGACTGGATGAGACAGGGATGTCGTCGGTAAAGATGTCAATGAATACGAGGCAATAGGAAGGATGGATTACCAGATATGTTTTCTTATGGGTTTACTTTGTGAGGTTCTCATTCCATGGGGCTACTTAGTTATGCCATGTAAATACGTGTATATATGCCGCGGGAGAATACCCCTTTTTGTTCAACTGGGAGAAAACATTCCCTCTCTGTTCAAAAACGGCTTATATCGACGCAGCGCCTGGCCCGAGAACAAAGGGTGGGTTTTATTGTTCTCTAGGAAACCCCCCCCCCCCCATTTTCTTATCTTTTAATATCTTTTAAACAGAAATAAATTAAACAGTCCTCATATGCATAAAGGTGTGTAGATCGATCATAAAATTATTTAGTTGAATGGCTATATCTCTCCGGAACAAAAAATTAAATTCTATTGTGAATGATCCTGGAAATACCACCTCCCCCATTTGAGTCTGCTCGGCAACAAATGTTATGCACCCAGGTTTTAGTGTAGTACATAGTAGTCAACGTCTTTTGGGAGATTGGTATTAACGTGGTTACCCAATTACAGAGCAATAACTGGGAACGTTATGACGCTTTTCTTGGTTCCGGTTCAAGGCGACAACGGCAATGCAAAGTTATGACTAGGATCACCGACACACACACACACACACACACACAATCGTATTTTTGTCATGTGTGCTGTTATACAAGTCATTACAGCTAGATGACATATGTGTAAAATAACTAAGTAATTTTGTGTATTTTTTACTTGATAGGTCTTTATAATAGGTTGGGATGAAGCAGTGACCCCCCCCCCCTCATATTGTACATATAAACTTACTCCACTGGTATTAGATATATTAATTATTAATTATTACAAACTTCTATTGCGCCAATATCCTAGTACAGGACAAACTCATAGTCCAGACACAATGCAAAGTTCATGAACAAATGATCGGATGCAGTGGAAACTTAGGAAGGATATAGGCAAGTCTGAAAAGGCGAGTTTTCAAGTGGTGACGGAAGGAAACTATGCTATTTGATAACTTATCGTGTTCAGGGAATGAATTCCAAAAAGTAGGGACAACAACTGAAAAAGCCACGAGTCCCAGCTTTAACCCTGAGAACAGACAACAAGTGAAAACTAGATAAACGGAACTCTCTGGTTTTGGGTGCTAGAGAAAGCAGGAAAATAGATGCGAAGGTTCTCCAGAAGAAAGATTTTGATAGGCAATTGTACATAATTTGAAAATGATGCGAGATTTAACAGGGAGAAAGTGAAGAGATTTCAGGAGTGGGAGAGAATGGGAAACCGTGTGACAACCCTAGCCAAGCAGGTCTGAGCACACTGAAGTTTTAGAATATCCTTAGATGCAATGTTATAAAGGAGAGTTGGAGTAATCAAGCCTACTAGTAATGAGAGCTATAACAATGGTTTTGGCGACTGAAAGATAAATAAAATGACGAATACGGCGAATGTCACGAACATGGTAGAAACAGCACATGTCTGAGAAATATGTTTTCTGATGGTATGATACTATGACTAAGGATGTTCGTAGGGAAGAAACGAGTAAGTTTGCTGCGTTGTCTAGATGTACATATAATGATGAAATCTGTTCTATTCGCATTGAACCTAAGTCTACTGTTTCTCATCCAACCAGAGATAGCACTGAGACAGTCATCTAGCCGTGCAAAAGAACGATATGTGCCTACTGTATATAAAGATATGTATAACTGGGCGTCATCGATCTGGATATGAATGATGATCTAATTTGTGGCTGTGAATAAGAGAGGTTATAGTGGTGTGGTAGAGAGAGTAAACCGTAGTGGTCCAAGACCAAGGCCCTGGAGAACACCGCAAAACAAAGGCGCTGCCTTTGAAAAACAGTTTCTTATCTTTATTGATTGAAATCTATTTATTAAGAATGAGCGGATCCAAGTGAGTGTTGTGCCCGATATGCCATACCAATGGGAGAGGCGATATCTTACTGTTATTATTTGATCATCCCTTTGTCGTAATAATAGCGTTTATCCAGAGATAGTATAGCATCTAGTGAAACATCAACGACCACGGACAAAGTGGATATATCAGTTTAATCTAGGAGAAAACCCCCAATAGCCTAGGACAAAGCCTCTGCAACAGGCCTCTCTCAATATGTATACATGCTGGGATATCCCGACCCAGAATGAGGCTGTGGGGGCTTCAGGGTGAATTCCAAACATATAGCATCTCTGGTAACGACCACCATATACCTGACCAGTAATCCAGAGCATTTCAACTAACTACTTTTACTTGCTACTTTCATTTATTTAGTCACAACATGCCCATAGTCATAACATAATTATATAGATACGGTTGTTGCAAATTATCATTACAAGTTGTCACCAACTTGTGTGTCTTTGATGAAGTTAAGGTAAACAAATATATTTTAATATGGTCTGGTATTGAAATGAGTTTTCTAAGAATGCTGACATTTGGTATACATGTTTCAGCTGATACTCACTGATATTCAAGAGTGGCCATAATTTTGCCAACCTATTTCTGAAGGCTCAGTTTGTTGTACAGTGTTTCAGCTAAACCCAATTGTTTGATTACTAAGATTCATCGTAATAATATTTTTTATCTCACTGGTCATGATGACGATTGATGTTTTACAGGCACTTTTGTGCACTTGGTAGGCTAAATGGACCGAGCGACCTCCAAAGGTAATGAAACGAAGTCAACGATGAAACACACTTCAGATATGCCAAAACCGAGATTCGAACAAACCCGGAAGATAGTGATCTATGATCCAACACACTAATAACTATAGACCACAGACGACACCAACTGAAGTTGAACAAGGGCTGTCTTCAGTGAACTGAAGGTGGTAGCACTTCTACATGTTGTGGATGCAGTGAACTTAATTAAGGTGGAAGCACATGTCTGTGGACGTAGTCACTTTTGTTCATTCTTGTGCACTGTGTATTTGATCCTCATATTTTGGGTTACAATAAATTTTATCTACTTCTTTTACTTCAGTTACTTTTAGAAAGTAGATTTTTACCAGTTTACTTTTACTTCTACTCAAGTAGTTTTGAAGAGGCTTACTTTTACTTCGACTCAAGTACAAAATAAAAGTAGTTCAGTCACCCCATAATACCGTATATGAAACTACTCTTGGTTAAGGCTTAAAATAATAATATATTGTAGGCGTGGCAATATATATTAACATGTTTGATTACACTACCAACACATGTTATTATGATCGCAATCAATAACATTGCACATGATATTATGCCATTTACATATATGTGCTCTGCAAAACATCCGTAAAGTAGCCGTAGACAGGTGTCAATTGGATATGTTTTTTTTTATAAGCAATATATCACTGATATTGTTATTTCTTTATATTTATCAAATACTGTAGTATCTTCCAAAAATGGACAAAAACACCAAAATTAAGAAGCGCCATTATAAGTAAATGATGCAAGACCACCAAGGTTAAACGTTATCCGATGTTAAATTTAAATATTTATTACCTTTTCCAATGTAAACATCACCAGAAGCTTTAAATTTGTTCTTATTCTTGATGTAATTTTCAATTAAACTATACGTAAATTCTGGAACTTTAAACAAATCACAGTCACTATCTGTACGTCACTGTTCTAGTATACGATTCAGCTATAGCCTAATCATATTAGTGATGTTTATAAAAATGTCTCGAAAAATATTTCCGTTATTTATAAAGTTAAACACATACTTGAAAATAACCACTTATACAGGTTATACTGTTCATTATTACTTCTCTACGTAAGTTACGCATGTGAGTTATGGGGAAATATTGACAAGTCTGAATTACATATACCTTGATGCTATTACAAAAGAAAACAGTCGGTAATATTACCAAAGTTAGTTATTTCTATCATACTCATCCATTGTTTGTTCAATATTAGTGTTTGCAATTTGTAGATATTGTAAAATTAAAAACCTTGATTATAATCAATATATAAAGCCAAAAATAGCATGTTCCCTATCAATCTACAAAACATGTTCATAACAATAGAAGAAATACATTCGTTAGATACCAGGTCTTGTAAAAAAGGAAATTTTAATGTAAAATTTTGTAAGACGAAAAAAAGGTTAATGTCAATTAGTATTATAGATGTTAAATTATAGAACCAATTAGATGCAAATGTTCGCAATGTTAAAACAATTAATATTTTAAAGCATAAAATTTAAAATATGTTCATTTCTTTATATGACTGATACCGATGCTGATACAACACATATACATATTATACACAATAATATGTTATTGCTACAATAATTAATAATTTCATTATTACTCTTATATGGATTTTGTGTTGTTTCATAATAACATATATAATTATATGTCTAGTCCATATTTATTTATTTTTAAATTTATCATGAATGTTTTAATGTTATGTTAATGGAGCAATGCTTCAATTAAGCGTACCCGTTTTCAACATTCTATATCATGCGTTTGCTTTTATTAAAATTCTGAATGTTTAAATAAACGAATTGAATGTTGATATTTCATGCAAACTATAATTCAACCCGACCACTGACCTATATATATATATATATATATATATATATATATCATGTCAATGTATCCGAAAGAGCCCCCATAGCCTGGACTAGGGTGTAGCCATGAATATTCAATAAGGATTCCTACGATTCCTGAAGTTCATTTTGAACTGGCCAATCACAGACTGGCTAGGTTTTCTATTTATAGCAACATACGTCTTGCATGGACCTCCAGAATCCGGTTGAACTATTTTCTTCTAGATCATGTTCCGCCAAGATGGCCAGCCACACTTCAGTTATAAATTCGGACCAAGCGATGAAAAAAAGATACAATAAATGCGCTTTTCATGCATGCTCATCCAGAGGAAATTGTTCCTTTCATAGAATACCATGGCATTTACCAAAACTACGTGATAAATGGGTTAAAGCTATAATGAAAAGCGGAACTAAGGCTAGTCTGATAACAAGAAACAGTCGTGTGTGCTTCAAACATTTTCCAACCGAGAGATCTCGCGAATCTATTCCATATGCATCGGCACAGTTAGATGAAGGTACAAAGTGACAATATTATTATTTTACTTGCCTAAATATTCCAACTATATTGTTTCGTAATGATTTTCAAATAAATATACTATTAATGAACTAGGATTTGTGTAAATAGTAAAACTAGCCCAGGATTACGCTAGTCTTGAAGGAGGGAGCCATTATTTTCACACAGTTTAAAAGCCAAGTATTATTAGATCTATAGATTCTAGTAAATCTAACGGTGTTTGTAGCGCAGGATACTCTTTACAGACCTGTTTGTTTCAGGAAATGGTGTGGCAGACGATGTGTTAAAAACTGTTGAACCATTGAAAAGCGGGATTACGTTTGATGTCAGTGAGCTTCCTTCTACTCCTACTAGTTCTAGGTCCAGCCCTGAATTGCTCAATTTTAACCGACGTTCATCCTGCTGCGTACAGGTAACTCAAATTCCAAAGAGAACCAAGGCATCGTGCACAATTATAACTCCTCTAAAGAGTTATTATTCTAAGGATAAATGCGTCGGCAATCACTTGACTTTGGTATTTAAAAAGTAAAAGCACACGTGACATGACTTTGAGTCTGTCAGCAGCCCCTCTATCGACATAATTAATCATGAACTCAGATAAAGATGTGCGATACCACACTGGACTTGATAGTTATGGATTATTTACAATCTGACACAAATACACAACAGCTATGTGTGATCCCGACTGTGATGAAGATGTTGAATTCTATAGAAACCCACCAAATTCTGTACCTAGTTTTAGGTTAGTTCTACTACTACTAGATTCTGTCATCAGAAAATTAAATGTTGTTAACATTATATAAACCGAGATTAAATCCCACAGAATATCTGATTTCAAAACAAACGCCAGTCAGCTTAGGATCAGTGCCAGAAATCTTACATTTCTGAATACATCTAATGTTTAGAAAATTTTAAATAATCAGTACATGTTCACCATTACAACAACTCCGAAGCAGCATGCCAGAAGAAGTGAAACGAGACCACCCCAATCTCAGAGAAATATACGACTGCACAGATCTAATTATAAACAGCTTTGATCTAATTATAAACACTGCCATACTATTGAAGTTTTGATTGGGTGTGATACATCAAGTGTTGCAACATATGTGAGTGAGGTATATGGGGGCTCTATATCTGACAAAGAGGTACTTATCAAATCTAACACCAAAGAAAGGCTTGATAAAGGAGATGCCATAATGGCAGGGTTGATTCAAATCTAGCTTTTGTTTTAAATTGAGAAAATCAGATTTAAATTTTTTTAATCAGGTTTTTTTCACAATCCATAAAATCATTCAAAACACTTATATATGTTTGTATTGTGCAGTTATAAAATATTAAATAGTCATGATATATATATATAAGGATACATTTATTCAAGCTCTGCATTATATACACTATAAGTATAACACATACATAAAATTAATCACTTTATTATACCAGACAAAGATGATTTTGATTTCTTGTTTAGCAGCTTGTATTTTTGAATGAAAGTTTTGAATGAACTAGTCCAAATGTGGAAAATACTCTCTCCATTCCAGCACTGGATGAAGTGGCACTAAATTGGATCTATAAACGTGAGCAATCTGTCACTGTCAGTTAATTGCTCTGATTGTGAATGCCACCAGGCAATGGGACTAACTGAATTCATTATTTCTGGCACAAACATGTACTGGTGGAATGGACCTGTCTTTGCCTTATAGTTTATTATGCTGGCTATCAGATCAAGATAGTTTTTCAGTGTATGTTCCATGGCCTTATCTGTTTCCTGAAAATAAATCATTGCCTGTATATTGTGGAGCTAACAGATTGGCTAAAAATGGGAATCTGTCATTGCTTGATTGTAACTGTCCTTTACGTGTTTTAGGACGCTGACAGGTTGATCGTTCTCTTCGAATGTTTACTCCAGGTCCTTCCAGATCTGCACAGTCTCACCAACCACACAAGTATCACTTTGCACACGATCAAGTGCCACTGAGATTGGCTTCAGTCTGATGAGGAAATCTTCTGCATTTCGCTTGATGCCGAAATATTTTTGACTTTGTTGGCAATGTTTGTATCGATCTCGCCCCGATGTTTCTACCAAACATGGAGGATAATAGGCCAGTTCTGGTGATAACTTGCCAGGCAGTCAGCCATTGTGTTCCACTGTACATCTTGTGGCATGACTAAGGCCTTACCACCGGCTGCTTTGTACCATGCAGCTGGCATGTGGGTATTACGAAAGTATTTAACGATATGCACAAGATTGTCCATCACACCTTTGACCTCTACATACTTGGCCAACCAATTGAACAGGTGCACACAAAAAATCTAAACCAGTGATTTTTTTAGAGTGATTTAAATCACTTGATCAAACAACCATGCATAATGGTTGATAAAGGCTTTTTAATATAATATGTTCTTCAAGATACTGGTGTTGAGATACTGAGACCACCATTTTTAAAAGCATATACTTGGCTGGAAGCTGGTAACCGAAACCAGGGAATGAAGCTAGCTAAACACTGTTCAAAGTGCAATAGAAATAAGAATAATGTACATTTGATAAAGCGCTCTTACTAGCAGGAGCCATTCAAGGGTAATGTACAAATAAAATGTAGTATAATAGTACCCCAAATAATATGTCTGTAAAAACCATATAAGATATTTCAACGGTAATTATTATTTACCTGTGAACGCATTCTTGAACAGGTGTGCTTTTAGATTGGATTTAAAATTTTCAAAGGGAGTATGAAGCGAAGAGGAAATGAATTTTTTTTGCTAAGTGGACATTTTAATTTCCGGGGCTGTTTTATGATGAGACAACTGATGAAATGTTCTGCAAAGCCTATAGCTAGGGGTGTCCTTACTAAAGCCAGATCTCGGACAAGTGATTATTATTTTGGACAAGCAGAAATGAAGTGTCCTACATGTCAAGTGGCCAAAAATATTTATGTAGAGTCCTGCAACCCTGAACAGGTGTGTTTTTAGAATGGATTTAAAATTTTCAAGAAACGACACATTTCTAATAATATCTGCCAACAACCTATTCTACAAAGTGGGGGCTGCTACACTAAACGCACAATCAACATATGACTTGAGCCGAGACACAAGCACCTGCAGTAGTATTTGCCATATCATTAATAGATTTATAAGTTATTAATAAAATCTTGAAAAGGATACGCTGTCTAATTGGTAACCAATGTAGTTTTTTGAGAATTGTGGTTATATGATCATATTTTTGAGTATTTGTCACTATGCGAGCTATACTATTCTGAATTCACTGAAGGCGATTGATGTTATAATCAGATATGCCATATAACACTTTTACAGGGAGTTACAATAGTCTATACAAGATATAATGCATGGACTAAAGTTACAAGTGCTTCTTGTGTCCAGAATGCTTTTAAACAGTGGATGTTCTTAAGATGGTAGTAGGCAGCTTGGCATACTGATGTGACATGTTCATACATGTTAATACATTGATAAAAATAACCCCTAGATTTCTTACTGACCCATTAGGGGTAATCGAAGATGCACCCATCTGTAATGCTGGTGTCTTTATGGATGATGCCAAATATTTAATATTTGTTTTATTATCATTTAGTTTTGAGTCATCCATAGCCTAATACCAGCAATACAATGTTCTAAATTCTTCAAGGAAGAAGAGAAATTTAACTCATTGTCAGAACCCAGTGATATATATACAACTGTGTGTCATCAGCATACAAGTGATATTTAACCCCATTTCACAGCACAATGATCCCAAGAGGATGGGTATACATTGTGAAAACCAGTGGACCAGGAACTGATCCTTGTGGTACACCAGATAACAAAAACTGAACTTCAGATAAAATACCATGAACAGACACTCTCTGGGAGCATTGTTCCAGATAGGAGCGATACCATTCAAACATGTTTTTTAATCTAGAGAAAGGTATGTTGTGGTCAACTGTATCAAATGCAGCAGACAGGTCCAGAAGAACAAGGAATACTGGCTTACCTTGAACAATTAACATCATAATATGAGTTTTTACCCGAATCAAGGCTGTTTCAGTGCTGTGACCACTTTTATAGGCAGACTGTAGTGATTCATTAAGGTTATTATGGATTAAGTATTTGTTTAGATAGAAAGCAGCTGCCCTTTCTATAAATTTAGAAAAAAATGTAAGATTTGAAACAGGTCTGTAATTGTTTAGAATATAAGTCCACAGTGTTTTTTATTAATGGTTTTAAAAGTGCAGCTTTCATAGATCTTGGGAAACACCCAGAGATAATGATTTATTAACTATATTTGTAATCAGGCTTATCAGAACATCCAGACAATCTTTCACAAGCCATGTTGGCATAGAGTCAACTGCACAGAAAGCATTAGATGACCTTTTCAGCAACTGTCTGATATCAGTCTCCCAGGGTTACCCTGTGATAAGGTGCTGGAAGGGAACCCACTATGTATATTTAATATCTTTTGACAGAAGTTATTAAAACAATGGGCCACATCTTTATCTGAGTTGATATTATTTGAAGGGATAGTTTGACTTTTATGTAATACTTTATTCAGTTAAACACTGAAATCAGTCCTTTGATTTCCCTTGGATGCTTTGATCTTTTTATGTAAAAGTAATGTCCAAAAATGAAGTGTTTTAAAATACTATCAGTATCACATGGAATACCACTGGTATTACCAGTCACACTTCTCGTCTTCTACCACTTTTAAATTAAATTGTTTTTATTTGTACATTCTTAACATCATTTGCTCCTCCATAAAATATCTCAAGCACAGGCTCACAAATTACTTTTATTTTATAGTCCAAGCATATATAATCTAACAAATTAATTAATTAAATCAAATGACATGTGTGTAAACTTCAATGCCGATGGTGATATCTCACAGAATCCCAATTAAATGCCTAATCAGGCTAACCGCCTAATCATCTAATCATACTAATGCAATGGGGATGGACTATCGTGGTGGTTGAATTACTCCTATAAGCATTTGTCAAATATAATCGATATTTCTTATGCATGTACACCCAGAAAGGTAACGTGTGATTTAATTAAAATTTCTGATTGTATCCAGAACAAACCATAAACTGATGATGTATGTTGATAACGCGTTAAACTATATAACGGTGTATATATTAGCTACCCTATGCTGGCTCTGGCAGCATACTGTTTTTTTTTGAGCGTGCGCATGCGCACTCAATGACAGTCGGCAAACGAAAATGGCGGACGTTACGGAGTTAAAGGTATGGTACTGTCGGGTAATTTCAAATGATGTGCCTAAAATATGTAGGTTATAACCTCTATCCAGCGTGTATCATAATACACTTAAAGACATTTACTTGTATCTGTTTTGAAAATGTATCTAGGGTTACTGGTATTTTGCGATTCCTATTTTTCACACCCAGTTCCTCTGCTAGCAGAAAAATGACCTGTGGCTGGGTGGAATGGACTCGGTACGAAATTTTGTGGATTTATCGACAAATTTCCGAACACTCATCGAACTTCGATATGTGTATCGGATCGATGTTTCTTGTGTTGTTCAAGTTTATATCTCCGTTTAATGTGTTATATAATAGGTCGAGGGAAAAGGATAGGTATTTCGCGTTTTACACAATAAATAATAATCAAAGCATGATGATGAACATGATTGATCATTTGATGATCATGATAGGTTCCGTTTAGTCTAAACTTTAGATCTAATGCTACTAATTTTTGGTTTGACGAGTGGAACAATTAAAAACCCATCCAATTCTTAATACCAGAAAGACATTATTTCGTCAATGTGAATGTCGGGTATAGAATTAGACCAGAACTGCCAATATTTTCATATGGTTATATATTTTTGTTTATTTTGGATAAAATTCAAAAAGGTTTTTATATGGTTGATCAATCTCGTTTGTCAAATAAGACTCAATCATTGAACATAGCACTCGGATAGTGCAGTGGGTAGGCTACTATCTGTATAGAACAGCCTTTCTACCATTAGATTAGGGTAGGCTAGGTATGATTGGTGATATGATTAAACTCACACATTCCCCCTTTTAAAGACTTTCATCCTTGTTATTAAATACCTTCTTATATCAATTCTTCTTTCGACTGACATAAACTTTTCTGTTCATGATTCGGACTGGCTTTTGCCAGAGTGCTACTGGAGTACCGAGTAGATATCTGAATGGTCTTGATATCCAGATGGATCCAATATACATTAATATTCCATTGTTTATAAACCCAGTTTAAAGGGCACCAAACTTGTAGCTTAGATAAATCCAGATGGATCCAATATACAATAATATTCCATTGTTTATAAACCCAGTTTAAAGGGCACCAAACTTGTAGCTTAGATAAAATGTCAACACCAAGCCAGTTTGGATTAAAATATAAAGAACAAAGGATGTTTATAAAAAGAATTCCTCTAGATCGATACCACCCGCTGGGCTGGCTTCATATATTAGATACCAGTCAGGCAATTATTTTACTCCTGATGTGGCGGGAACTTAGTTTACCTCCTGTATGAGAGATTGCCCCTGGCAGCAAGAGAATCACTGAAGAACATAAATAACATGACAATGACTGCAACTTTACAAGTTTCACATAAAAGTATTGATAATTAATATAGCTGGATAGAGATGACATCAAATACTGAGGGATGCCAGCGTTCTGTGGATCTGCAGATTTCCATGTTTTTTTGGCCTCTTCTGGGTCATTTCTGTGGATTATTTGCAATGCACTCCAAATATTTTCTGGTTTTCCATTGGCATCCCAGAATACTACATTGGTTGCTGATTAGGTCTGTGTAGTTCATCTTTTGATTTGTCTGTCAGTGGCATTGCACTTGAATATATACACATATAAAATCATCCTGATAACTTTTGTCATCCAGTCAAATACTGTTCCATGTAATTATGTCTCTGGTTAAGTCATATGCCAGTTGTGCATTTAGAGAAGCACCCCGACCTTTGTCAAACAAGTTGTCAATGGAGAGTAGAAGTAACTTGACTCTTGAACAAAAATTTATCTGTTGAAGGTTGTTTTCATCAATAATTAATATCTTTATCGTTCAAATTTCTTATCACATTTATGTTCATCTTTTTGGAGTTAAGTAAACAGCACATATTAATGGGTTTGGCTTTTTATAGTGCTTATAATCTAAATAATATAACTTGATATATTTTCTGTAATTAGTAGATTACAGTTACCTTTTGTTATTTATATTATAATAGTTGCCCATTTTGGAGAAACCATGACTAATAATAATATAACATAACTGAAGGGAAAGAAATATACTTGAATATATGTATGTTTGTTGGGTGGAAGAAAGACATATTGGAATGAAACAACTGTTATGCTTTCTTTCCCCCTCACCACCATTCTTGTAAGTTTGTATATATTGTGAGATTTCATTTTGGTAATCAGTAGTATGTGGGAAGATGAGACCAATTCCATCTTCTTTGCTGCTCCAGCAATGCACTAGTTTTATAATGCTTCTGACTGACCAGTGGGGCTTTGAGGAAGTAATTTCTGATGAACAGGCAGGGTTAGAATATAAATAATGATTAGGGGGGGGGGGGAAATTGAATAAATCAATGAAATATATTCGTTTGATTTTTTCATTGTTCTCGACAAATCAGCAAGTGTAGTTCTGAAAATAAATAAACTTATAGAATATCATACTATACCCAATTGGCTGAACATTTTATTCCTACCCTTTATAAAGAATTAAAACAAAGTTAAATACAAATCTAAACTTGATTTTTAAATGTGAACAGTTAAATCAACTGGCAGTAGCATGCAAAATCAAAGACAACCGGAAAAATCAATATTTGGATTTTTTTCATGTTGATTTAATCAGTACCAACCCTGTGCACAGCGTGTAACATATTGTTTGCACTGGAGTATAAAAAAGTACTGTTCACCCAAAGATGCATCTCCAGTACAGAGCAGCTCAGTGAATAATTTAGGTCTAACTGGTAGCGCGTAGGATTATAGATCACTACTACTCATGTTTGAATCTTGGTGTGGGCATATCTGAAGGTTGTTTCATCCTTGACTTTGCTTCATTACCTTTGGAAGTCACATGGCTCATCTCGCCTTCCTTGTGCACAAAAGTGTCCGTAAAACACCAGTCGTCATCATCCTGGCTCATTGAACTCCTTGCCATTGTTCACGGCCCACCATCATTAGGGTGGTGCTGAATAACCTCGCCACTGTAGACCATCATAACAAAATTGATTTAAGTACGTTAGTTTGTTGATATATGGTTACCGTAGTGTTCTGATGCCCAAGTTTTGTTATTCTAGTGTGTTCCCATCTTCAGTAATGAGAGATAATGAAAATATGGTCTAGCAGAATGGCTGTCAGCAAAATCCATAGTGGTAGATAAATGACAGTATGTTTGGGGGGGGGGGGTCTTGACTGGATCCATGTCTATTGCTGTTATTAGAAAGTTTGGTGGAGATAATTTTAGCTGTCATGTTTCACTCTTCTGAAGCCATAAACAAGTACCTACTGAAGTGAACAAGTTTTGGGGTGAAATATTTCCGTAGAAGAAACTGGTTGCTGCATGTACCAGTGGAGCCTATGTATGCTGAAGGTTTATTTTATGTCATGGTCTTGTTTTTTTTGTAAACTTTAAATGTAGCCTTGTATCCAGAAAATTCAGCTAATAGTCCACGTTCCTATTCATCCGAAGCATGACAGAAAATTCCAATGAATTCAGCGACGTTATTCTTGGTGTTTAAAGTTCTAGTTTTCACATACTGAGGTGTACAAAAAGGTCTGATCAAACAGACTTTTATTATCTGTTCTTTAAATTGGTGATAGTCCTATTCTGCACTCAAGATCAGCATTATAGTGTGTGATCACACTAATGTGATAATTGAAAGCAAGCCACTTCCAAACATGTTGTACATTGTCCAGTTGGTACTACATGACAAGAACATAGCTTTGGGATGTCAGATCCATGATTACTCCTTGTTACTGCGGTTCAGAAACTGATACACGACAATAGATGGCATTGTCTCTTTAGATGGGGAAAAAATAGACAGGCAATAGATACTTCATCGAAGTAATGAATCTTTTAGTACACCTTTTCAGGAATATTTAATAATTATCACCGGATGTGGAATAGTCTCATCTTCACCTATTCCAGCCAGCAGCCACTTTGAATCATATGAGCACGACAAAAAAATTCAGTTGTCCAGACATTGTCTTAACACTGCTGTAAGTGCTATTATTTGGGACAGAAAAGAAAGAAGTTACCAAAGCAAACACTGAATGTCCTTGTCCACCACATTTTTTCCGAGCCTCATAGTAGGAGCAGTTTTTCATCCAACCAGACAAGGTTTTTCTCCCCCTGTTATGCCATATACTGTAAATTCTAAATTTATTTAGAATGAGTCCCTGCTGAGGTAGCTGTAAGCCATGTAAAGTGATTTCCATTTGGCCATTATTATTATTATATTACAAGGTTACTATTTTGGACAGAAAAGAAAGTTACAAAAGTGTCCTTGTCCACCACATTTTTTCCCAGCTTCACCATCATTTGATATCATCTTATCTGAATCTTCATCCACACATTTGCTTTTCTCGATACTAAGTAGCTGTTGTCACAATACTACTGCAAGACCTAACATTTAGTCTTCCGTTATATACTGGATGGCTTTTTAGAATCACCTCGGATGAGAGACATGCACAATAATCAATATTTACCTCTGTCACCTAGCAAGTCATCAGAATTGTGTCATTATTTACAAACACAACCCTGTATGGTAGACAGGCAAATATTGTAGTTTAATGTGATGTCGAAACATAGCAATTTGGTTGAAATAACCTATGACAGGTCACATAGAATTTTACCAAATTGACAACAATCTGGTGGGGTTGTTCCTTGTCACAGCTACTGGTCTAAATATAACAATCTGGTGGGGTTGTTCCTTGTCACAGCTACTGGTCTAAATATAACAATCTGGTGGGGTTGTTCCTTGTCACAGCTACTGGTCTAAATATAACAATCTGGTGGGGTTGTTCCTTGTCACAGCTACTGGTCTAAATATAACAATCTGGTGGGGTTGTTCCTTGTCACAGCTACTGGTCTAAATATAACAATCTGGTGGGGTTGTTCCTTGTCACAGCTACTGGTCTAAATATAACAATCTGGTGGGGTTGTTCCTTGTCACAGCTACTGGTCTAAATATAACAATCTGGTGGGGTTGTTCCTTGTCACAGCTACTGGTCTAAATATATTTGATTTACTACAGGTGTTCAGTTCCTGTTTTACCAGTGCAGACATCTTACTGAGCATTTCAATTAATAAATATACATGTTTCCATGGCTCCTTTCAATCTCTGTATGCTACATGTCCTTTAATGGATTAATAGGACAAAGACAGGGAATCCATGTTAAATTGATTTATTTGTCCTGTGATAAACATATTTATATTAAAAAAATCCACGATGCTTTCACATATCTATTGGTTAATGAATATGCAAGCTAGTATGGTGTCTAGAGCCTCACTATGACTTGATTATTAATGGTCAATTCTAGCAAATAAAGCTGTAAATATTATATACCACCTCTATGCCCTAGTGGGTAAAAGCGTGGGACTTTCTTATTCATGGTCATGCTGTGCGGGAGGTCGGAGGTTAGAATCCCAGACTTGGCACTATAGTGGGAGGAGTTTTTCATCCAACCAGGCAACTGGTATGGTTTTCTACGCCGATTATGTCATATATTGTAAATTCAAAATTTATTTAGAATTAGTCCCCCTGGTGAAGCAGTAGATTACAGACCATATGCATCTCCCTGATATGATGTAGCTAAGCCAAGTAAAATAACTACCATTTCAGCCATTGTTATATTACAAGGCACTGCAGTAGTGTAGTGGGTAGAGAAATGTACTGGACATACCTAGGTCGTGCTTCAGATTCCAGTGTTACCTGTGTTTGTGCTTTACTGGATGCTTTCATTGTGACCAGTTCATTTGGTAAACAAAGTACATACCCACTCGTCGTGTAATTTACATCCAAGTAATTTTTAGACATAAATGTTTCACAAGGTGTTGTATACAATCCTTTTGAGTGAAATCAGCTGGTAAATTAAAAATTTTGATAGCTTATCCTAATCATATGATGTATGCATAATGTTTGACCTGCACTTGAATTCCTTGTATTTCTTTATTGCATACTATTGAGTAGGAAATCCATCCATTGAATAATAAATGAGAGACATGTTTATATTGATTTTCCCACATAATTCAGTTTTTTCTCATGGCAGACAGCTATGCCTGTATACACCACCACCAGGAAAAATGGACCATGTCATTTGAGACCATTTATCTGTTAAGGTCTGAAGTGAAAGGTCAATATTTTCCCTTTCACAAGGGCTTAATTTGGTCTGTATTGTTTCATTAAAAGAATTTAACAAGTTGGACATCTCTAACTGGCTGCAATGTTGGACTTTTCACCAGAGTTTAAATTCTAACCAGCCTGCTTATAGATTTTTGAAGGAGAATGACTGATGCAAGTCATCCCCAACTCACCCTCCTTATTTTTGTAGCTGCTACTTAGCGATGACATGAGTGGATGATGATTAATTCAACTGAGCAGAATTGATACTGTGTTAAATAGAAAATGTGATTACTGTTGATAAACCTGTCCCTGAACTAATATATATATATATATATATATATATACCACCCAACCTTATGGGCTTCCTCAGATGTTGTTTTCGGTTGTCTTGTTACAGTGATATGCTTATATAGCAATGGGTATACATGACTGAGCGAGATTGATTTAACGTGATTGTGACTAGTTCTATCCTGATGTTTGTTTTAGGATATGATAATGAGCTTCCGGGTATCGGAGCTCCAAGTTCTGCTTGGATTTGCTGGACGCAACAAAAGTGGAAGAAAGCAGGAACTGCTCTCCAGATGTCTGCTACTTATTGAGAAAGGATGCTCAACAGCTATACACATCAAGATCAAAGATCTATATCGGTTAGTTGTTTATGTATATATGTAATATATATATCCCTTCTAATAGGTGTAATATATATATATATATATATATATATATATCCCTTCTAATAGGTGTAATATTATATATATATATATATGCACACTCCTTTATTTCATTGAGTCCTTCATTTCTTTGCATAGATTAGTAAATGAATATAACTTTGTACCAGTTATTGAAATTTGACTGCCTGCATTTTTCATTTGCAAAACAGATTTCTGTAAATTTTTCTAGTAAATATCAAATCATCTGTTTTTCTAGCTACCAAATGCATTCCTTTCATTGTGTAATTTAACTATTTTGTGACTAGAAAATGCAGTCATTAAGTTTCTGCATTTGTGATGTTTCCATTAAATGAACATAGTACAGTGAGTCAAAATAGGCAAGTGTAACTTTAAAAAGGTTTACCATATATGAATATGTTTGTAATTCAAAAATATAGTATTAGGGTAAATATTCTTAAAAGAAATTTCCTATGTTAAATCAGTTCCGATTTACAAAAATCCCACCCTTTTTGTGTATTGATTTTGAATATTGGCTTCTTAGCTGGTACTTAGTGATAGTCTGAGCAGGTACTAGTACATTGGTTGAGGTAAAGATGTTGGCTAGACATGGAGGAATAAAAGTGATATTTTAAAAATTGCCTTGTTGCATTCAAATTGTGAGATGCAAATCAGATTTTGGAATACAGTGAAATTAATTGTTACTTGAGCGGGATGTTTATATGCTTGCATTTATGGTAACATAGTCTTAACACGTTCCATACAGGCGGAGATTTCCAGCAAACAAACCAGGCATCAGTCCAACTAAGGCTGCAGTGATGGCTGTGGGTGATCCAGTTTCAGACTCAATATCATCGACAAAACGAGGTAACTTTGTGACATTTCTGTTGGTTCACTTTTAAGCAAATGTGGCACCGTTTAAAACTAACAACAGTCATGGTTAGCTCTCTCTCTCTCTGTGTAATGTTCTAACTTCAATGGTGATTGGTATTTGAAAAGCTTGGTGATAACATTTGTTTCAATTCAGATTTGAGTCAACCAAGGGCTATTTTACTGTATTCACTGTAGCATAAAGACACTTGTGATTAGTCAGTATCGGGCGACATCCATCAGTTAAGATTAGAATATGATTGTCTTGCTGTGTGAGTGTGCACCATATAATCGAATTATTGTAACTCTCTTTGGTGTAAAGCTTTATGTGATTGGTGTGCTGGGAGCAAGCAGTTTGGAATGGAATTTGTCTAATGCAGGCATGACAGAATTAGTTGTTTTTCCGATTTCTGTTTTTGGTTTCAAATTTGTTGTATATATGCAACTTTTAAGTGGGTTAGAGCCTGCTATTACTCTGTTTGAGGAGTATGTCAATGAAATAGACCAGAAATTATTGTCATTCACTGGGTACTTGTTTGTGGTGTAACATGGGATTGGTCCTTTTATGGGGGTAATGGCCAGCTCCTTTCATGTTTGACTTGTTCTGGTTAACTTCATGGATCACACATTAGTTAAAAAGCTATTTAATGTGATTCCTGCACTTGTCACGACCGCAAGGGAGAAAAATTATTTTTGGGAAAGCCCGTCCACTATTTCCTCAATGGTTTGGCCGAGTTTCCTTCCCAAATTGGTGTCTCTGTTTGTGCTTTTCTCGTGAAAAGTGACATTTCTCCATGCTAATGCATCATGTCGTGTTGCCTTCCTTTACAGGTTACAATCCATATGGCGGCACATTGCCTTATGGTAAGTTTGTTGCTGGATCTGCATGATACGCCGTAATATTGCAGTTGTATCATATCCACGGCTGTCAGTTCAAACAGAACCTTTGTAACCTGAAGTTACAGCATTTTATTGTGTTGTGTTCCTAACCTGCAAATGTAGACAGTCCTGTAATGTCATTGGTGTTATCCTTGCTAGGTATATGTACCGAAATCATAACAAAATCTGAACCACAAATGACTTGCTTAAAGACATCACCGCTATTTATTTCATTTGTTTTCTCTCTCAGTGGAATGCAGACCCCAATCTTCACATGTATATATCATGTCTTTTTGGATGTGCTTTTCAAGAGATGCTGAACTTCGACACTCTTTTTTTTATACCACTCACTTGTATACTCTTTGTACTTCTAGTGTGTAGTTTAGCAGCAAATATGTATTAGGTAATGATTGGTATTCTTTAAAATAGTGGCTGCCTAATCACTTCTGACAGGAAACAAGTGCAAATCAACATCTACATTCATATTTTATCACACATAGAAATGTCACCGAAGATTGGGCTCTTTTTTTTTAGCTGAAATATTTATAAGCTTTACAGATGAGTGAATCCAGAATTGATGAATGGCCAGTTGCATGTTAGAAAATAACTATCCAGAATTAGCCTGTTGTACAGGTTGTATAGTTTGTGAAAGTATGTGGGGGAAAGCTTCCTCATTCTGACTGGCAACTAAATGTCAAAACCATTTCAAATATCATTATGTTTTTAAAAATACTGTATAAAAGCACCCTTTTAATGTTGAAGTTTTTCTACTTTCCATCTGTGAGGATGTGAAAGTTGTACATTTATTCCAATTAGATTATGCCATCCATTTTATATTTCCTTACTGTGCATCATCCAGAGTGTTCCATGATTATTTATTATCTTCTTCAGGAGCAGGCGGGGCATTAGACTTCTCGACAAAGCATGGCATTGCCTCCTCTACAGCGTCACCACCCAGCCAGGTACCCGTACATCCGGATGTACGCTTCAAACGTCTACCATTCTACGACATACTGGGTGAACTACTGAAACCCTCCAGTTTAGGTAAGCCAGCCTTTTATATGCAAAAACTCGAATGTTTTTTTCCCCCTCAAATCACAGCTGACCTTTGTATAGATTTATTACTGCCATGGTAGTCATCTGTTAACTGCCGATTCTTAGCTGTTACCCCGTTTCTCTTGGTTTCTATACAATCATGTTCTCTAACTGACTTATTGTCTACAAAGTTGTTTTGTTCTGGTAGAAAGCCTTTAAATGCACTTGGAGAAGGAAGTTCTCCATTAAATAATACGTTCTGTAGCAGCATGGGAGGGGGGCATTTTTTACTCGGAATAATAATTTTTTAAGGTGTGTTATGTCAAATAGGCAATTATGTATCACAAGAAAATGTTCTATTGAACTGAATTATATAGCCTAGGTAAAGTAATTTTGATTGCTCGGCTAACATTGGCTGAGAAAGAGGGCTCTATCCACTTCTTACCCCTTAGTAACACTCCCTGTTCCCTCGTCTTAGAACGATGTCCCCCCCCTCCTCGGCTCATGTGAATTTCCATCTAATGATAACATTGAAATCTAATCAGGTTTGGTAAAAGGTTTTAGTCATAAACTCCCAAAAAACTACTACTGGCGCCTCTGTCGTCTAGCGGTAGCGTGTTGGACCACGGATCACTACCACCCGTGTTCGAATATCGGTGTGGGCATATCTGAAGGTTGTTTCATCTCTGACTTCGCTTCATTACATTTGGAGGTCGTTCGACCCATTTAGCCTACCTTGTGCACAAAAGTGGCCGTAAAATATCAGTCATCATCATCCCCTAAAAACTAGTATTGTGACAAAAAGATATTTGCAAAGTTTTGAAGCACAAATGTTAGGACAATCTCGGTACTACAGTTGTTTTGCATCTGCTAGCACAATGTGAACGTGTACTGCAGATAGAGTAGTACGGGTGTACCAGAAGTTTAGTTAGATGTTTAGTGTGCATAAAACCCTTCACTTTCATCACACTTTATGACAAACCTTAACATGGGTGTGGTTGGAAATCTTTCACACACACACACCCACACACAGAGTACATTTTCCAAGAGTCACCTAAACATAGTCGCAGTGGTATACCCAGATTATATATACAGCTATCTGAGGCTGATCAATAAAAAACAAACACAACAACATCAACAGTGTGTATAAACCTAGTTGTCCATTTTGTATTGATTGATTAGCACTAATTAATGATCTACCTAAAACAGGTACCGTAGACTTTCACCCTCAACTTGGTTCCCAGTTCAGTTTATTCTGAGATTATGCAACTAATGCACGGATTGTACACACTAAGAGACAGCTCTTTATTAATGGCGGAAATAGGCTCAGCTCTGTGTATGATCGCGTTTCTTAGACAAAGCCAGGCTGACATGCACACTATACACACCAGCTACATCTAGCCACATGTTTAATACTGTCATACTGTAGGGAGGGCGGCGGCACTGCCTTAAGCGACCTGGTCCTTCATCTCACTGTGAATCTCACGCACACACACACACACACACACACATACCTGAGTGTATAACACTACCACTGGCGATGTATAGAAACATTACCTTAAATGACCTAGGTCGTAAACAGTTCATGCACACACACCCAAAGACAGAGTTATGCTTGCTTTAGCAGATAACTGCAGGGTTAGGTCATATCAATTGTCAGCATGATTCATATTTCTCATTCAATTAATGCCAGCTTTCTGACAAAATGATCACGTTATTAGGCCATCCGGTGACGTCAAGTGTAAAATATTAATGCCAATTTGGCTCCACTTCCTTCCGATTTTAAAGTTGTAATATATTCCCAAGCATGTTACCTACATCTCAGATGTCAGGGGTTGTCACTGTGGGAACTCCTCTAGATGGGTTATCGCAGTAACCGAATTGCTTCTATTGATGTCACAACAGCCAGGTGTGAAGTACTGCATTGTCTCCAAAGTCAAATTTAAAATATAAAATAGTGTTTCTAAATTTTCATTAAAATACTGTATTGGTTGAATTGGATTTCTAATAGATGTAATAAACAAATTAGCCTTCTTCCCATTATTATGATATATGATTGTGTGTATCATTCTGGAATATATTGTTTCCTTATTCAGTTATGGTAGGACATGTGGCTATTCACTATGTGAACAATATTTTGAGCTATTTATAGCATCAGCCACACCACAGCATGTGCACATGATAAATGGTTGGTAGTTTTTGCTTTGTTGGCTAGATGCCAAATATTTTTCCGGACAGTTTTGTGTAGTTGCCCGGTTTTTGTCTGCAATTTGTGCTACCGCCAAGGGGGGGGAGGGTTGAGGATATATATTAACCCTTTGTCCTCCACCTCTGACCTGTTTACTTAGGTCTCTGTACACGGGTGGGGGGTGGTTTGTGTACTTGGCAGCTTGCGTACTCTTTATTGGGCTGGAGTGGTATGTACCAGAGTGAGTCCTCACCGGTCTGTTAAGAATGTTTCTGGCTGCTTAGGAGTAGTTGATTGTATAACCAGCGTAGAGGTGGAATTACTTGTTAATACCTGTCTTGTTGATGTGGTTGGATAACACCCCCCCCATCGCACACCTCTCCCCCACTACAACTGTGTGTGTCATAGTGTTTGTTTGAGATCAAGAAAGGAGTGGTTATATTAATACATGTAGTGTTATTGTAGGAGTGGTTTTTGCTGTAGGCGCTGTTATTATAGCAGTGTTCGTTGCCATTGATAGTGGTATATTATAATAGATATGTACTGCATTTATTTTAAGTTGTTGTAGTTAGTGTTATTATAGCAGTTTACTGCCATGTTATTAGAGGGATGATTTTAGCTACGTGCTATGTTGCAGTAGCATTGTGTCTAGTGCTATTATTAGTGTTATTATGTGTGGTCATTTCGAGTGGTAGTGTGTTACATGAGTTGTTATTGATGTTGTTTTTGCTGTAGGATTTCACCCTCCCCCCTTCCGAGCAAGTAGTGTTATTATAGGAATGGCTATTGGTTCTAGGTAGTTCTACTAAACAAGCTGGTATTGTTATTGGTTATAGTTATGTATTGACCTGAGAATTTGTCACATAAATTTAGAATGCTATGGCTACCAATTAAATATTGCCACAGTATGACAATCTATGATGTACCAGCCAATTACAGGTAAACCATACAGTATTGATCTAACAGTGGTGACTCCCATGATATAGCGAACATCCCCATCTGGTGTTAATTAATGATACTATTTCCATCAAATATGATATAATATCTGGTGTACACAAAGCTTAACTGGTTATCCTGCGATAGCGATCTAGATCTGGTGTGGGTGGAAGGTCACAGAGGACGCAGCGGCCCATATCTGGATCTGTGGATGGATTGAATGTCATTGAGGTCACTGCGATATTCGGATCAATTAAATGGCGTGATGTCTGCATGCGCGCATAACTGTATTATGACATACGTACAGGTATAACTGTGTAGATCCGTTGACCCTTTGATTAGCTTGATTGTAAGTGTGGGTCATGCCCCACAAACCATTACCCGCCTTAACTTTCACAGCATGAATTTTTTATTTAACATTTTACTAGAATATTTAGGAGGTGTTACATTCAATATATTCATGCTGGCTAGACAGAATATAGACTTCTATTAGATATCCAACCGGTATCTATGTAATTAAGGAATTATCAGCTGATAATGACGGATAGTGATGGTCAAGATAAAGGTGACAGAAGAAATACTAACAACCATTTGCTAACCTGAGATCACCGATTGATAGAAAGTATTGTGCACATTTCGGTATTTACTTGATTTATATTGACTTGGTGTATAAACTTACATCTGCCAACTCATTAAGGTGACACTGTGTCCGGCTTGGAGAAAGGGATTAGTGAGGGTTATATACTAGGCTGCCTGAAGACCTTTTCCCATGTGCCATACTGCGAATGTTGTTTTACCTAGGACCCTGTGCCGTTTTGTTTAATGATGTCATCTGGATGTCATTTTTTCACAACAGTTAACAGTTTTATGAAATCAAACTCTCTCTTGTTCTCTCAAGGTTAAAGCTCTAACTTTAGCCACGAGGAGTAAGCCAAGAATACTGTGACGTGCAAAAATGATATAAAAATAGTGTTGACATTATTAATTGCACAATTACTGGTTACCTATAACTAAAAGTTTATGTTGTACAAACAGCTTTAGTCTTCAAGCATGTTTACCAATTGCTAACCGGCACATTGCATCAGTTTTTCTCAAATTAGTCGACAGCCCTTGGATATGCAATTGTTCAGTTGACTATAGTGTTATTTGAATGCAAGTAATTTCTATGAGTAACAGCCCCCCCCCGTTAATCAAGCAGCAGTACTCATTATTCAAATTTGTGTGAAAATTGTGTATTTTACTACTGATCAATATTTATTTATCCAGGATGAACGCCATCATTACCTGTCAGTGAGAAGGATGTGGTATATTTTATATCTCAATAATGCACATTTGTCAGAAATGTATTGTATCAAAAGCTCTGATTCTTGGCTGTGTTTTACTTAGCTTGAAAAACGAACTTTGTATAAAACTATGTGAATTGTGGGAAGGAAATGGGAAGTGTTCCGATTGATTCACACCTTGAGAACAGTAGTTAGCAGCCTAATTCTGTTGAATCAAATTTATGGAAGTTCTTTTGTAGTAAATATATAAAAACCCTTATCCCAGTTATATTTATGTTTTTTCTCATATTACCAGTTTGAATTAAGTGGAATGTTTCCGATCGTGTTTTCACCTGTGTTAGCCCTATAAAGGTGCTACAGCATTGGACCACAAATCACTACTATCCGAGTTTGAATCGCCACGTGGGCATATCTAAAGGGTGTTTCATCTTTGACTTCGTTTCATTACCTTTGGAGGTCGCTCGGCCCACTTAGCCTACAAGGTGCACAAAAGTGGCCCTAAAACATCAATCATCATCCTATACAGGTACTACAGCAAAAATCCATCATTTCAGTTTATCATGTTTGGCTTCATAATTTCATTTTATCAACTGGCATTACGGTAAAACATTGTTAAATGTGTATAATTTATGATTGATTATGAATTTGTTTTGTTTGGTTATCTGGTGCGAGGGAGTGCTTTATTTAACTTCGGCAGTGATCAAACCTAGGACGTATATCTGAGAGGTAGATCTCTAGCAATACATATGGGACGCCTCCGTCGTTCAACTGGTAGCGCGCTGGATCACAGATCACTACCACCTCAGTTGAATCTCTGGTGTGGGTATATCTGAAGGTTGTTTCATCTTTGACTTCGCTTCATTACCTTTGGAGGTCGCTTAGTTCATTTAGCCTACCATGTGAACAAAAGTGGCCATAAAACACCTATCATCTGGCAATAGGATTCTTGACTGGGATTCAAAGTCAAAGTCTAGGGAGTTGCTGCACAGTGTTCTAATCACTGAGCTGTCCGAGCACCACATTGTAACCTAGTAGTGCAAACGCTCCTGTTTTACGGCCACCTTTGTGCAAATTGAAATGGTAGGCTAAATTACCAGAGGGATTTCTACCAAAAGTAAATGAGGTGAAGTGAATGATTAATCAGACAGCTGAGGTTTGAATCCAGATACTAGAAGTGTCTGGCCTGTTTCCTTACCAATTAGGCCACGTCTAGTGTGGCTATCAGCCAGCGAAGTAGTGTATTTATATATGTTTGCGACATTGTGATATTATTTTATATTTTGCGCATGGAGTTTCTCTTTTAGAAAAAAATTGTCCATAAGCAACATTTGGTCCACGTTGAAGTAACCACTCCATGGTTAGGATTATCATTTCATAGTCTGATGGTTCACACCTGTTTCTGGCATAGACTTGTTTTCCTGTCTTAATGTAGACAGTCTTTGCCATTAATCCTATTATTTAATCATAAAAGATGTGCTTACTGCTAGAATCAGTTCATGAAAAAAGGAACCAACAACCCACAACACTTAAGAGGAAAATCAATATGGATACTGATGTTTTTGTCATCTGTTCGGGCTCATTGCTACCTGACATTGTTAATGTAGTAACATGGGTAGTGATATATATATATATATACACTGGTATATATATATATATATATATATATATATTATGGATTATGTTATTGGCCCAGTGATATGCCAAATATAGTGTATGTTAGGTTACTGATGAAATTTCGGTATGTATGTGTGTGTGTGTCAAACTGTTATTTCATAACAATCTGTTTTCTATTTAATCAGCTTTCAGACTAAGCTGATAAGCCAAACCTGTTTGCATGTTCTATTTCCTTCTGTTTTTATGTGCAACACTGTTACGGCTAAACACCTTGTAACATTTTAGTTTTTGAGTTCTTTAAAACACTTCTGTTGTTATTATTATTGTAAATATTTGCTTGGCCAGGAAAATTGTATTCCCATTGTTGTACTTCCATTACTATGTACAGAAAATTGTTCATGTACATTGAATACTTATAGAACAGTACTGAGGTATGTTGTGGTTTTAGAATGTGTATCTTTGAAGAATGTTTTAGGTTAAAGGCACCTTGTCTCCCGTGTATGCCCCCTTTTGGCATTGGCCACTTTGATATAACTCTTGTTATAAATGCTGTATACCGTGTATATGTGTGTGATTTGGGGGGGGGGTGTGGTGTGTAGAGATAGTGAGATAGTTAACATTTCGTGATGATTTACAATCATTTGTCGGTTACCAGTGTGTGTGTGTGTGTGTGCCGCGCACCAGCAGCAAGGCCACATTAAATGGCAGTCTCTTAACCTATAGGTGGGGGCCGTTTGAGATTCTGGTTGGACATTACATATTTATTTGGATGATTTATCCATAGACAAGCTGATCCACTTGTATCTGCTGTATGTTGGCTCATCTCTTTGTTCTATGACATGAATAGATGATTGGGTGGCTGGCTGGCATCTACGGTGTGTTGATTTATAAGAATGCCACATCATCATATTCATTATCATTGTTATTATCATTATCATCAGTAATGTAATATCGTTGGCACGTAGTCTACCAGACCATACACGCAAATGGACCACTAGTGTTTGGGTTTAGTTCATGCCAGTTCACACACACACACACACACATACATACACACAAAACCATTGTACAGCAGTATCAGTTGTTCAGTCCAGGTCCACCCACCAAGACACATACCACTTCTGCATCAATATGCCCCCCAGGCTCAAAACCAACTGAGAGTCTATAGAGGAACATCCCCCCCCCACTGGTCCACACATAGATTGAGGGGTCTACACACACACACACACACACACACAGAGAGAGAGAGAGAGAGAGACAGCTCTTTCTCATACAGTGTGTGTGTGTGTGTGTGTGGGTGGGTGGGTGTGTTATCAGTGTAAGCTTCTGCCCTTTGAACTCAGCAGACCTCCTGAATAAGACTGGAAAATTCAGTTAAGACCCCCCCCCTCAATGATCCCCCCCCACACAGCCACCCATATATGTATATATTGTGCGGCCACCCATGTGGCATGTGATATTAGCCAACTGGCTGTGGTACAGCCAGGCTTTGGTCAATATGGCTGTAGATTTGACTTGTAGTGTACATAAAGAGACATATTGCTGGGAGAACAATATGACTCTTGTCAGTTGGAAAGGTCAAGAAAATGTCAAAGTCAACGGAAAGATGACTTTCCCACAGACCATCCCTTCCGATTATGACTGGGTATGGTGTTTAGCTTGGCCTGAATTAAGTATGGACTGGAAGATGACCTAGTAAATGGGGGTTGGGAACTCTGTATTTAACAGGTACAATTTAACAGGTACAATTAGGAGGACCATAACATCCCCATGTGCACGTTCAAGCATGCAGTTCACACCTGGCTAAATGAAATGTGTGTGTGTGTGTGTGTGTGTGTGTGTGATAGAGGAAAGAGAGCATTTCCATTATGTAACAAGCTGGTGGATATAAGAATGTCATTTGTGATGCTGATGAATAGAATTATCAGGTCTGTTTCGACACAGGCATTCGCCAGAAGAAATCCCAGCAGGATCTAGATTTGAATGGGAACAAGACCGGGTCCCACATGAACAAAAATCAAAACCTGTAAGGAGAATTTAAAGGAGAAGGCTTGCAGCGTCGAAGAAATATATTTTGCAGACTATGAAACCTGCCCGAACAAAACTGATAATGATATTTTTTTGGATCCAATTGTAGTATGCTGGTTTTCAGATTAAAAATTACCAATGAAGCTGTAAATACTGAGTGCAAACTGTTTGTACATTGGTGTGTTTGACTCCTTATTCTTTTGCCTTTCTGTAAATTAATGATTCAGTCCCAGGAAATGTCATGCAATTAATGGTTTCCGTCTATGAGCTCAGTTCAATGTGGCGAATATTTCATTTGTTATTGTTCTGTATGACTGGTTTTTTAAATTATCAGCTGCGGATAGAAATTAGTATTCCCTCATCGAAAGCATAAGAGCTAAGTCCCACTTAATCATGAGGTATTACATAACATGATCCACATAGTATTTCTGCTTTGTCAGTTAAAAATCATTGAATTAATGAAATAATTATACTTGTTTAACACAGTATGATAATATTGAAGAAAGCAGTTATCTTTTTGTTTTTTGAGGAATAAAGGGTTGGCTGTAAGGTTTATATGGAACAAACAGCTACGAGACAACTGGCTAAATCCTATCGATATAGTGGCAGTGGAATAACATTATTGTTTTTGTGACTTTTAGAATAGCATTTAATTTCATTCTGACTGAAAGATGTTGCTATCGCCTCAATATGTCACGTGAATGATGAAATACTAAGACATATCGCTAATATGACAAATACATCAATAGTTGGGCTGTTTAATGTTTCGTCCGCTCGAAATTGATTCAGTGTGTGTTATGTTTCCATGTGAAATGGCGTAGAATTAAACTTGTTAACTTATGCTATGTGTCAGACAGATGACTGCAGGTTGTCTGGTTATTAATGTTTATCAGCGATAAACTGTAAGAAAGGAATCACTTGAATAGAAGTCCTGACAGTTTCCAAATCCAATCCATCTCACTGAATGTTTGTCATCATTTGATCGCGAATGCGGATTGCCATTTTTTTGGTATTTTTTTTATGCTGTCACACCAGGATTTACTGAGCAGCTATATCCACTTGATTGCTTTACATGTACATGGTGTTAAATATCAGCCTCCATGGATGTAGCCAATTTGTTAATTGGTATTAATGGAAATCCCGATCAGCATTTCATTTCTTATTTGTGCATTAGACTCGCACAGTACAATACTTTCATCAGAATTATGAAGGATCAGTCTCTTGAATCAAATATCGTCGACCGAATAAATTAATATATTTGATATTTTTCGCTCTTTTACATCTACTGATGCTAAATTTGATGGCAGCACAACGAACACGTTGGCATTTTATATTTAACAAATTGCAGGATATTTGTACAAATTGTGAATGCATTCAGAGAGCTCACTGTAAGGCCACTACCACCCATCCAAAAATTCCTGTACCAAACATGCATTGAAGCTAAATTATATATTGCCAACGATTAGCTGTATGTAATAACATATCTGCCTACATGCTGATGAGTTTTAATATCAGTCATCCATAGATACGCCGTTAGTGGAATCAGGGGCTTCTTCATGGTGCTGGCAGCATCAGACCTGGTTCCATGGGTTCTAACCATGGCCAGACTATATTTGGAGGATGTTTCATCTTTCATTTCATCTGGGATGTCCACTTACCCAATCTGATCCCAGAAGTATGAAAGTTAAATTATTTCACTCAAATTAGGGTAATGCTTGTCATGTTCCCTATTTCTATATCAAAACAATCCCTCTGTTATTCTGATGATATTTAATCTTATTAGGGTATTTCCTGTTATTAGTTAATAATGAATGTCGTCTGTAAATAATTAACAGTTGTTATCTTGCCTGCTACTGACTGTAATTAATAGGTCATCTAACAAAGACTGGTTTGAAATACTGTAATATACCACAGATCTCACAGCGCAAGAGCTATGTAGACTTAAGACTGTATGAAAATATATTAAATCATTGGGTTGATTATAAATGGATTTTAACCAGCATTACTTGTTAGATACTGCTGCGTATTCTGGACCATATATAGCCATGTATTCGAGACCAGATACTGTATTCAAGATGGAGTATATTATATGCTAGATACTGTAGTATATCAGAAGCTAGATACTGTCGTATGTTTATTACTCTGTCATAGTATAACAGTGTTGCTGAAACAGTTTGGCAAGGTGCCATAGATGAAGGAAAATAAACTAGTTTTGAACTACAAAAAAAAACTGGATTGTCAAATATTTTTCTGTGAATTACCTTTTTCCTATCTAAGTGAAACAGAAATGAAATGAAAAGAAGAAAAAAAACCAACGACACGATGTGTCAACTCTTTGGGTATATGCCATAATAGCATCTGTTATAACTAACTTCTTCCAATGTATGATCCAGGTATGTTTTATAAGTATTTTTTATCATCATTATGTTTTAGGTTTTAGTACTAAATGGTTCAGGCTTTGTGTGTGTGAAGTCAGCAGTATTGCTGTTGGTTATACAGTGAACTGAACAATGAAGATTGAACACACCAGCACATAAAGAGTTTATAGCAGTGACTTAACGACAACAGTGGTTTAGATGGCTGATGTTCTCTTGTTGTTACCATGTCCGTTAGTGGATCGCAGCGTGCCGGTTTTGAATCTCAACGTTGCGTGTATTTGCAGGATGTTTCATTCATCAATAAAAGCCTTGCAGGTGTTGTCTTATTTCCGCAAGGAATAATCCTTTCGGCCATAGGTACAGTGCTGAGGCTAAACAAATTAGCTCATTCACTCATTCATTCATTAAGCCTCAGCACCATGAAGAATTGGGGCCCAGTGCAATGCAGCTAATGTGGGGTGAATCTGTTCATCAGTGTTTTCAATTTTTGTATATATGTGTGCTTAGTCCCTGCCATGTTGAATTATCATTTGGTTATGGGTTATCTTGAAATTTATTATCAGTTTGGCATTATTTTACTTTGAAGGCATTTTACAGAATTGTTTTGTGATCAAGGGCTTCATTTGTCTGCACCTTTTAGTATGGAACTGTATCATTTTGTAGCTGCCGTTTATAGATACATAATTCACATGACAATCCATCATTGTCCAAACTCGCCATTTCTGGTTAGTCCCTCTAATCACTGAGCCACCATGATCCGTGTCATTATGTAGTCTTAGGTAGACTTTGTTTACCAGCAGAGACAAATTACTCTGACATACAGTGTTTTTTTGGCTGGACTACAGGAAGTTTGGGATTCCTATATTTATAACTCAACCCCCTCTTATTGTGTGTGTGATATAATTATGACGTGGAAGATATATTTTCTTGATCATACACATTTGTGACCAAATGATTGCTGCCTGAATGGAAAACAAAAGCTATGTATATTAGTACATATACTAAAATGTATCTATAAATCTATTACCTCTGATGAAAGTAATAATAGCAAAAGCAGATATTGAACTAGGCCCAACTAACAGGACTAGTTTCAGTTGTAAAAACCTGTTGTCAATGCTTGTGTCAATGAAAGGTCAGATTTGATATCTAGCTCATGTTGTATTTTTTCTCTTTTTTCACTGTTGGTAGAAATACATTGTGTATGTGTGTGTGTGTGTGTACACACAGTAAAAGTTGGTTATAAAAACTGGGATATAACAAAATATAACAAAGTGATTGTTATCGATTGTTATTGATGTTGCGTTGGTAATAATAGGCCTATTTCATTTACAGTGATGTTAACAGCAGTCTTGGTTTAATAGAATTTGATATTATTTGCATTAATATTAGAATGATCCACTGTATTTCACTAAATTAGTTTTTATTTGCTTTTAATATTTTGCCTATCAAGAGTTTCCTCAGCTTTAAACAAATCGGTGTGCTCAAGAGATAGTGCTCTATCTGTTTTGTAAAGTGGGCTCCTCATTGGAGCACACACGGAATAATAATAATAGTAATAATATGTGACATTTATATAGCCTGTGAGTAAGGAATAAGACAAGTGTATATATGCACAGCTTCGGAATTTTTTTCATGAATGAGAGGCTGGGACCACTTGCTTGCTGGTTGTATGTTGGTTGGTATGGTAACTTATAGTTGTAGAGCAAGCTGAAAAGTCTATTTCAGTTTTACGGGGTTAAATGTACACCCTTTTAAGATTTTATTAGTACATGCACAGGTCATCGGTATAATATATTGCAGTAATTAATTTATTTAATTGTGGATTAATACTTGGTTGTACAGAGTATTTTGATTCTGAAGTTTCTTGGTAAAATATCAGAAATGCCACCAGCCATTTTGCTATTTCATTTGGTCTAAACCATGTCTTATTTTTGTTTGACCAAATCAGTTGTGTTTGTGTACCAGATGTGGCCACACCTCATACATGTTTGGCCATAGGGTGTGGGCTGTGGTGGGGTGCTGTTGTGTTGATTTTCACTATTTGGTATACATTTCACTGGTACCTCATTTATCTTTGGCCTATTAATCCCCCACAGTAATTATTTATTTGTTCACATTTTCATGACTGCCAATAATTTATAATTGTTGCCAATTAACAGTTGTATGGCTCCCATTAGCTGATTAGTATAGTATCTGGTGTGTGTGTGTCTCTCTCTCTCTCTCTCTCTCTCTCTCATATACATGTATATATGCAAAAAAAATACATTTTATGAATTACCTTTGACACAATTGTGAATTAATATGTCTTGATATGCATAGTTGTGATTTGCCAGTGAAATTTTGCATCTTACCAGCAAATATCAAAATCCTTGTTGGTTGCAATACTGATATAATATTCTATAACAATCAAATACTGTTATCTTTTTTGTTTGACATTTTAAAAGTGGATTAGTTAGTTGTTATTGAAAACATAATCATGTACTGCATTGTGATATTGATATCTCGGATGAAAAAACAACAACCGTTATTAAACTGAGATTTGTTCCACTGTCAAATATAATTTAAATTCATTTCTCATATATTTAAGGCAGACATCAGATATTTGAAAAAGAAGAGGTTTCACCCGAATAACATAACACATGAACATTATTTTAGTGACTGCTTTCATCACTGGAAAAGACTGGGTTTTCTGACTTAGATGAAAATAGTTCAGTTGGGTTCATGTCAGTGGTGCCTAAAGCTAGCCAGTCTCTGATTGGACATTTCTATATTTACTTCGTGAATCTTTGGAAATAAAAGGACCAATGCGTAGGAAGTGTTCAGGTTGAGACAAGTGACAAATTACACCCGGTGAACTTGGCCAAACAGTTATTGTTGTAATTTTTATAAACAGTGTGAAGGCAGAATTAACACATCAGTCTTATTAGGCCCTTAATGATACGATAATTAGTGCCCCCTTGAAATGACTGTCATTATTGCTGTTTATTCCTTATATTTTTTCCTGCTAATATTGTGTTTATTACATAACTGTAAAATGTAAATGCTGCTAATTTCTGTGAGTGGGCCAAGGAGCGTTCAAATGACTGTTATTATTACTGCTGTTTAGTCCTAATATTTTTCTAATGCTGTGTTTGTTGTATAAATGTAAATTGTAAGTGCTGCTATTCTAAGAGGACATGGTAGGCTAAATGGGCCAAGGAACATTCAAAACCAATGAGGCGAAGTAAATATGTAAACACCCTTTAGACATAGCCTGGCGATGGGTTTCTACATGTATTATGTAAAATATCTTGTTTTTAGGTTTTGCTTCAATATAATCTCACTTGTAGAAGAAATTCACTTCGTTTAAATTTATCTGTACAACCATTGCTTGATTTGTTCTCTATGCTGCCGGAGTCATGTTTTTCAGGTTAATGCAGTTACCATATATTATAATTACTGCTTAATTAATGGTCACTTGGTATGGGACATGGCAGACATACATTTATATATCATGCCTTGTATGAAGATAAGCCTGTCATTTGTATATTACGTTGTGGTGTGTACAGCATAACATTGAATGATTGTGCATGTTAAATTTGTCATGAATGTGCTGTAGTCCATTTGGAATACAACATGGAAAGATTTGATCAAACTATGATTTATTTTTTTAAATGCCTACTTTAGTAACTAGGTTTACTATGAAAATCTGCATTAAATGTAATCTTGATCATCAACCATTTTTGTATGCACAGATTAATCAAGAAAGGGCCACAGTATATCCACAGTATATCCACAGACAGTTTACCCACAGGGGCTTATTGCTTGGACCCTAATACCATATTGTTTGGGGTATTATTATATTACATATTATTTGTACAGCAACTTTGAATGGCCCCTGCTAGTAAGGGTGCTTTGTTAAATATACATTGTTATTATTATTACCTATAGTCTAAAACATTTCTTTTAAATATATGTAGTTTCTAGCAGAGGTGTTGTGTGATAAGTTGAACTCTATTCTGCAAGAATGGAAGCGTACATTTGGAAGCATCTCCATTGATATATACCATGATTCATTTGTCAAATGGCAAAAATAGTAAGATGTAAAATTCAGACAGAAGTCTCTGGAGTAAATTTACTTTAATCATACTTTTCACTGGGTATACACAACCTATGTACAGAATACTTGCTCATAAACACAATCACACATAGCATGTAACTGACGAAGCTACATGCATATGGAATTTGTCTGCATAAAACCATCTACGTTTTGTACCACAAAACACAGAATTATATAACATCATTTTTATTACACAACACTTACAGTCACTGTAATAAAATATGTAAATAACTGCCATGACTGTGTAAGGGCACCTGCATGGTCTAACTGGTAGCTTGGTTGGCCACAAATCTCTACCACCTGTGTTCCAATTTCAGCATGGGGATGTCTGAAGGGTGTTTCATCTATCTCTGCCTGAAATTCACTGGAAGTCGCTCAGTACAGTTAGCATACTATGTGCCCAGAAGTGGCTGTAAAACATCAAACATCATTATGGTTGTGTAAATTTAGTACAAGAAACTTCATTGTGATATTGCTGCCACCATAACAATCTAATAATTTTTTATGCTTTGCTGTGAATAATGAAGTTATCAAGACTCATAGAACCAAATGAAAATGATTTACACATTATCATGTCATTTTTTTAATAAATAAACAAGAAGCAAATATTTTAGCGTAGAAACTTTTTACTTTCTATTTACTCGCATTTTACAAGATACACAGACAAAAACCATCTTACCATATTCCCAAAGCACTCGAATGTTAATTGACAATTGTATTAATAAATTGTTTGCGTGGTCGGCTAGTTAAATCAACAAAACATGATATATGAGAGCAGTACATGTAAGCTGTTGGTTTCAAAACTTTCTTTATCGTGGACTGATTTGGCAATAAAGCTGAACAAATTACATTAAACAAAATTATTGATCATTTGTTCATATTAGCCAGATCCAATCACTTACTAATAATGATCAGCTGACCATTATGTTTGGGAGTAAACAATGCTTCATACTGCATGTTTTATGTCTGTTTCTTGCCTGTAATGGAGACAGCATTCCTCATTTTATATATCTGCTTCATTATGATGATTAAAGGATTTTTTTAAACAAAAGCTGTTTCCTTACATGAATAGAATTGTTGATAAAAATGTGTTCTCTGTTCATGTTGCAGTACCCAGAGGGCAGACAAGATTTCAAGAGAACTTTTTTGTGTTTCATCTCACTCCACAACAAGCACAGGATGTTGCCATGTCTAGGTAAGTGTGTGTGTGTGTGTGTGTGTGTGTGGTTATAAATCAGTCATATATGGTGAACAAATCTAAAATTTGTGATTTGTAATAGAAGTAAGATACAAGAAAATGGATCCTAGGTGTTTGAAAGTGTGTGTGTCTGTATGTCTGTCTGTCTGTATCTGTCTGTTTGTCTCTCTGTCTGTCTGTGAAATAAAATAGGTTTTGGTGCAGATGTTATGTTTCATCTATTAAAAAAAACACGAATACTCCAATATGTTTTTTAAGGAAAGAAATCAAAGTAATCAAACAAGATCCAGTAAGCCAAGTGTTGCCTGGAATACTACACTTAGGAGCAATTTAACAAAATTAATTTAAAGTAAATCAAACTGATGAAGTATGAAAGCTATGTTCAGGGATAGAAAAATTGAAGATTAAAAAATTAATAACCCTGTAGGATGAAGTAGGATGCATAAATATTTAATACAAATGAAAGAAAATTATACTTCAGTAAGGCTCCTCCCAAATCCAAATTACCATCTGGTCACTAGAATATCTGTGATCATACTGGGGTGTAGTTGGCAAATGCTGAACTCGACCCCAGGAGAGAGGGTGGGTATACGAGAGAGAGAGAGAGATAATCCAGTTACAGTTTGTGAATGCTGACAGTATGCTTGTTTTATTTTCAGAGATACCCATATTAGTGGTAGAGTAGACTATACAGTACAGATACAGCTGAGGTAAATATCCATTCTGTAATGAACTGATTTATTACTTTATAACTGCTTATTTACCGAGATATTGAGAGATTACAGAAATGTATGGCTGTAAACATACATAACCAATCCAAAGTTAAAACCACAGAGTGTGTGTGTGTGCGCAAATAGTAATAATAATAATAATATTTTTGTAATTATTTAGGTTTTGTCTTCTTGAGACGAGTTGTGAACAGGAGGACAGTTTTCCACCAAGTATATGTGTCCGAGTCAATGGAAAAATGGCACCATTACCTGTACGTAGTACCTTAGTGCATGGAAACCATGTCAATAAGTAAAAATCTTGTATGCCTGAAGTAAGTCTGAAGTAACACACACACAAGGCATAATGCAACAAACCAAGTCATAGTAGCCACACCCATTGTTCAACAGTGCAAGCATGCACATACACTGAAACGTCTTTATGCATCATGAAGCTCAGTTTTTATTATCTCCCAATACCTTCTGCCATTGGTGTCTCTTCCATAAAGAAATAATTAATAAGGCCATTTTCATGGTGGCGGGGGTATGTATCAACACGTTCTCTTCACCATAGTTGTTCCCACCATTGAGGCTTGTTAGACATTCTTTCAAAGGTTTGCACTGTATGGTAAGCACAGTACAACTTCTTTTAGGAGGCCACTCTTGTGACTGCTTCAGACTGGAGTTTTAACAAGGCTGACCTTCTCAGGCAGATTCAAGTCCAAGATAGTTGGAGGGCACACTTATCAGTGCTCTGTTGATGAAGATAGTATCCTTAGAAAAGTGGGGCCAGGTTTTACTGTGATGCCGTATGTTTACTTGTGGAGAGTGGCATTATGACGGAAGCCTTTCAATTATATTATATTACAGTGTGGCTGATGGCGACTTACGTTTTGTCCTTGTTGTTTGATACTGCTGGTGGATGGCTCCACGCACTGACTGGTAGCATGGTCAAGGTTGATCAAAGATCTATAGCATCTTGGTTCACACCCCATCAGATCTATGTCAGAAGGGTGTTCCATCTTGTAGTTGGCTTATTACCATTGAAGCTTGTTAGTGCTATTTAGCCTACCATGTACACACAATTGGTTGTAAAAGCAGCAGCATTAAAACATTCGGATCCTGCCGTTGTCCTGATTTTTGGATACAGCTGATGTCCTCATTGTAGGATGCTGTTGGCTATGAAGTATAAATACTTGAGGTTTTTTGCTATTGCTTTGCTGTGTGATAGCTTGGTGGTTACAGTAGTCAGCCATAAACTGTTCATGTCCAGTTAAGAGTCCGGTCAGCTACTGGCTTTCCACTTGCTAAGAGGTTGGTTCATCCATTGATTGGGATCCAGTGGGTGTTGGTGGTAAATTATTGCTTATGCTGTATATGTAGTAATTATCAGACGGTTAGAGATGGCATCCTAGTGTACAGTTACAGGACTACGTGTAATGATAAAAAAGTATGCATAAAATTCACAGGTATGACATAATTTGATGTTGCGCTATGAGAATTGTGTGTCAGTGTTTTGGTTAATAGTTGTTATCAGTGTATCCCATGTGGTTGTTTTATCTGTGTGTCAATTGGTACAGTTTGAGAGATATTCCACATTGGTAGTAATTATGATGCTAATTATAACAACATTGACGTTAGTACGACATAAATAATGAGAGTAATGATCATTTATGTTGTTGATGATGGTGGTGTTGTATTTTGTGTCCACAATTGTGCGATAATAATTACCAGCTGTACATATGATGTCACTGTTAAAGAGTGCATGTTGCTGTGTCGGTCATTAATGCTGTGCCATTAGGAGGAGAGACGTCAAACTGAAGTTAATTTGCTTTTGATTGCTTCTTCTTCAGAATCCAATTCCCACAAATAAGCCCGGAGTGGAACCTAAGAGACCTAGTCGACCTGTCAACATAACAACAATTTGTAGAATATCACCGACTGTTCCAAATCACATCAACATCTCATGGGCTTCGGAGCTGGGCAGGGTATGTCTTTGGTTGTTTACTGTATATAGGCATGGATAAAAATGCTGGTTATACTTGTTTGGCATACTTCTTAAAGTTTAAATTGTATATATGTTGCCTTCACAAAGCTCTGAATGAAAATTACCATACTTTCTGTTTTATGGGAGAAATGGGGAGATTTTCTTGACCAGGGTTTGAATGGATTCAAATCCTCTGTGTTTGTGGGTTCCCCCCCACCCCGTAGGGAGTCGCCACTCTTGCCATGTATCCCAGATGTTACTAGTACTTAGGTTAAACAAAGCAATCACTGTTGTGTGTTAGCTGTGAATAGAATATGTTAGATTTGACTAGAACATGCTAAATATATAGAATAACATATGTCTGATCTGTCCTTGAACAATTTCCACTGTTGTGTAAATTTCAAATATCAGATAAACAAAGTACAACAAATATCAGATATCAGATACATTAAGTACAACAATTTGTTTAATTCAGGTTGGTTTGTTTATGCCACTAAACAGTCATCAGAATACAAAATGTGTGTGCCAAAGATCAGTGCTGGTGGTCTTTTGCTGCTCACTCCCACTCTACACCCTATAACAGTATGACCAGACCTACCATTCTGCTTGCAGGCTGAAAAGATCGGTATACGCGAAAACATATAAATTAAATCTGCAATATTCATCTGGTTGGCCATAAAATGAATTGTTGGGTGTTGTGTCATATTACCTATCTGAAAAATCACATTAGGAACTACTTGCAGTGACTCGCTAGTCTATGCACAATGTCCACTTTCATTATAACTTTGTCAGTATATACTCCCAGGGTTTATCTTGTTGAACTCTTCAAAAAACCAGTCACACTAGAATCATCAAGTCAGGTTTTCCTGAACTGACAACAAAATTTTATGGATATTCACTGGATCCGCTCGTTGTTTTAATACATAAAAAGTGCTTCCGACAGTGATTAAAAACCAGGGGAATTTATGTATTGACAAGCTGCCATCATTTCAAAATGTATCAAGATAATTGTTCAGTGGGGACATCGTAATTAATTTTATGGTATCTATCTTTGGCTAATGTTTGTTTTATATGCAGTAATTGTTTTTCCTTTTTTCTATGGTTGTTTACGTCTATTGAATGGAACGTGGTGATCTCATGATAGGGCAAATGTCTTGTTACATTTTAGTAAGATGAGACTGGTGAGACACGGCTGGCATGAAAGGCCACTTCTCTTGATTTAGTTCCTTGATGAATCATTCCGAGTTCTCAAACCCTGCTAAATAACACACACACACACACACACACAATACACACACAAAAACCACCACCACCATATCATATTACTAATGGTTAGTTTTCATGTGGTTTTGCTGAGTTTTTATGTTTACTGTTATTAATCAAAACAAACTTCATAAAATAAGTAATTTGCAAGAAACAAATAAAGTTTTAAATGCACAACCAATATGATACAGCAGAATACAAATCTGCACTAAAATGTTTTTAATATTACTGTATTGTGCATTCCAATTGCTAAATGATATGTACCATACCCAATTCTAGATAGTGGCTGAAAATATGGAAATACCTCAACCATTGATTATTAAGTATATCACAGCACATTGACAGCATTCTGGGTCTCTCGATGAAAGATATGTCAGCTGTTGTTGGTTAAACCCGACATTATTGGAAAAAGTTTTTAATATGTAAATCTTGTATATCAAAAGAAGGAAGTAGTTTGCTTAAGGCAGAAGATGGTAATACTTCAGCAGTGATTCATGCTTGTTTGCACATGCCTAAATGGGCAGTCTGCAATAGTGTAGAGTTAGGAGAACTGCGCTGCAAACCGACAGATTATGGGTTTGAATCTGATAGGTAGCCATGTTTCTGGGACGTTTTCCTAGGAAATTGCTAGGTCAAACAAACCTTTCTTTCATCCGCATAACTAAATGGAATATCAATATTTGTATCTGAACGTAAATACACAGGATGCTTTGTTAGGGCAATGGTTGTAGCATTGTGCTGCTGCAAACCTACAGGTTGTGGGTTTGAATTCGGCTCATCCCTGTGTTTGTAGGAGTTGTTTCATTAGGGAGTTGTATCTGGGCCATATGTGACTAGTACCGAAGCTAAATAACTGAACGACGAATACATACATGTATAGGTTTAGATATTTTGTGCTTGTACCTTCGTATGAATATGGTCACAGGCCAAACTCGACTCCGGATGAAAACCTGATGAAAGCATAAGCTGATGTGTTAGGAAAAAGGGTTCCCGTGCTTCAGAAGCTCTGCCACATACTTTTAATTCCACGCTGATAATAACAAAGTATGTACGGCATCTGGATGAACGAGTGCTTACGAGATATGAATAGTATACTATAAGCCTAATTTTAATCGTAGGGTTCTCCAGCTTTTATTGTCTTAATCTAGTTGATTCATCAGTATTATTTTAAATGTCTCCAGTTATTGCCATTATTTTCTTTAATTTTGGCATGTTCTAGTTTCACCATATATATATATATATATATATATATATATGGTGTATTTTTTATATATTTGTAAAGCACCTTTGAGCATAAATTTTATATTACTAATAATAACCATAATAATAACGAATGTGATTAAGCAGTCTGTTCGACAACACTGCTTAAATTCCTGTCTTAGGATGTGAATTTCACTTTGTTTGTATGTACATCCTGTAAAATGCGTCTCATTAGCAACACATAATAGAAATGTTTGACAGTTTTTAAACAGTGGTGTGTTTTTTTACATTATTTACATTTTTTTACATTATTTTCTTATGTGAATGTTGTTATCCCGTTTCAGAGTTACTGTGTGGCAGTGTACTTAGTAAGGAGACTCACATCAGATATACTATTACAGAGATTAAAACAGACAGGCACACGTCATCCTGACCACACAAGAGCACTCAGTATGTATACATTTATACGTGTTTTTTATGTATAGAAATTGTAATTGTGTGTGTGTGAAATATTATGCACATTTGTTATTTGTATTAGTTTCATACATACTGAGACACACAATAGCCTACACTCTGTAATGTTGCTCCTTTCACACATTAATATGACATATTTTTCCCATAGTAAAAGAAAAATTATCACAGGATCCAGACAGTGAAATAGTAACATCTTCATTAAGAGTGTCACTTCAGTGTCCAGTAAGTATCTAAGCATTATTTTTCAGCCAATTTAGGATATATATATATACAGTTGGGCTCCGATATACCATGATCCGCAACTGACCGATAAAATATTTCAAAATATTTTCACAGTTTCTAATTCACATGTAAAAACAGCATAAGTAAAAAACATAGCCAACGGCCACAACGTACCCACATGTATATTTATTAGCACAAACTTAATTACACACCACCTTGGTTCAATCAAGCAAACAAACAGCCCAATCACTACTCTCAATTATTGTGACTCCACCTACTAAATTTATGTTCTATAAAATTGTTCAATAAAATATGATGTTTTCACTTACAAAAGAAGATACACAAAGAAATATATTTTCACAGACGTTTATTTGTGCACATGTACCTATAAACATTCATTTATTGGTTCATATAGTTGCTACCTTCATCTCTAAAACAGTGTTGCTTCTAAGACGCTTTTTTGCGAGATTCCCTCAATATTTTAACGTATGGCGCAAACTAAGTGGGTCGTGATAAATGCCAAATATTTATCATCCGATAGTTTCCTGATCTGAAATAATGTCAAAATCTACTGCTGTAGCCATTTCAAATGTCATATTTACAAATTTTTACTGAATATAAGAAACATGCTTGAAGGATGGGAGAGATTTTGGTGGGCTTGGCTGGTAAACATCCATTTTGCATTATGATGGTCACGTGACTCAAATACTCTCCTGATTCACCAGTTATCTTTGTTTACATTAAATAGAAACACATGGTCTTGTTTATATGATTGATTTCTCTGTCCCTCTCCTATATATTTGTTTGATCACTGTTTTCTTTGCATTTTATGTTAATATTATGGTATAAATATGGATTTCATATATCATATTAACTGTATCCATGCTTTAGTGAAAGAATTATATGCAGTTTTTGGTAACTTAATAATTGTGTTTCTACCTTGAACCTCTGTCTATCCACTGCTAAGTGTGAGAGGTAGTTCTCTATGAATAGCATTAAAACTTTGTTGAGGAACTCCCTTGGCCAGGAAGATCTACGTGATTTGATGCTTATTGCATGTGATGTCCCGCTACCCAAATAATTTTTTCCATGCCTATTGAAAAGTGGCTGGTATCTGGTAATGGTGGTCTTCAATGTGTTGATGAAAATTAAAACATCAAAATGTTCTGTGTCTGACTTTGACTATGAGTTAGCTGTAAATATGTGGAATGAGAAGAAAGCCTGTAGAATATACAAAAATGGCTCTCATCAATAAGATTTTGAAGCTTTTCTGTAGACTTGTTTTTTCATGTTACAGATATAAGTGATATACATACATTTAATTATGCTTACCCTGTAAAACTATGTGTGTAAATACTTCAAATAGGATGCAAATGTCATAATTTTCAGTTCAAATATTCCTGGGGTATGCGTTTGTACCCCTAAATGGTTTTCATGCCAAGTGCCCATGTTATATTAAAATCCCCCACATTTTTAAAACCTAAGGGGGAGCTCCTAAGGGGCTAGATCTTAGAAGCAACACTGCTAAAACATGCACTATTTCTGGCAGATGAATATCACCAATCCAAAATGGCTGCTCAATTTTGCAGAAACATTTTATTTTCCACACAAACACTGAGGTAACATTTATATTTAAGTTAACAAATGATTAAACAATTACTAGGAACATTTATGAAATAAACAGCTATATATAATCTTAAAGGATGGTGCAAAATGAGGTGAATACATGGACTCCCTATTATCGCCCACCCTGATAGTGCCCCTCTTGCTTTGCAGTCCACCTATAACACAGTTGACAGGTTGTTGAGCCCAACGACCGTGTTATAATGGGACCCGACTGTATATGGATCATTCCATATAAAATCAATCAATGCTTCCCACCTGACCTCTTCAGATTGTATTATTATATATATATATATATATATATATATGAGGCCTAGCACAATTTTTAACTTTCACTAAAAATATATTTTGGGTTACACTATTTTGAAGTACCACAGGGTAACTCTAATTATGCTGCTTTCGAAATTGCATTTAATTTTTATCCCTGTTTGAATCCTGATAACTTTTTAATTAATTGGCACAGAGATTCTATAGAAAATTGCAATTAAAATGAAGTTTATACATTAGCTTCATACAGATCTATCCCAAACTGCAATAAAATAAAGCTAAAGTAGTCATCTGCTTTAATCCTTTACTGGTCTTACTACATGCATGAAGGGTGAGAAAGTCACATGACTTGTATGACGTATAAGGTGAAAATAAAAAGGGAGATTAATTTTGTGAGAAAATAACAATTTCTTGAAAGTGATTACTTGTATTGAAATTGGATTGAATTTGCAAAACGGTAGGGGATTAGATTAAGTCGCCCCACTGTGTAATTATTACAGCATTAAAATCATATTTCTGCTATGATAAAACAGGATTCAGTCCATAGTGATTGTAGTGTATGAAATAAACAGTGAGTGGAACATTTGTTGAGCTGATGATTATAGTTTGAAAGCAGCTCCCAGCAATGGAATGTCAGCTTGGGGTAATTCCGTAGAATGTTTTATTTCAAAACCGGAAACATTCTGCAGTGACATATTGATTACGGTACTATAAATATAAAACCAGTAAGCACTGATGACTGGGGATGTTTGATATAAGAAGAGTTTGATCTTACAAAAGTCATACAGTTAGGATAGGGTAAGGTGGACAGGGAAACATAACTGCTCGGTCCTGTAGTAGTACAATGACATCAGCTAATCTGGATTATGGGCTCACAGATAATTAAAGTGGAGCTGAGGATTCACATCCAGAGATGGGGAAATGGTGATGGCCTCCATCCATCATGGAGTATGAAATGAGAACAATGATTGTTATGTCACATTCAGAGTCATCCATAAGTGATGGCTAGTAGGCTATCGCCAATCACCTACTGTCACCTATCAGTATTCAGTCCACAGTGACAAGGCCACCTATTGTCATGAATCAGTGTTCAGTCCTAGGTAACAAGGTCATGTACTCTTCTGCATCAGTATTTGGTCCACAGTGACAAGCCGACCTACAGATAGTACATAACTTGACACATAAACACGTACCGATATATAAACAATGATACGTTCACATCCATATAGTGATCTTAAATGACTGTCCGATGGAAGCAAATGAGTATGTGGTGTGTGAATAATGTTTTTGCTCTTTGGAAGTTGTTATGCCAGATGTAGCACTAGGAAAGAATGTCAGCATGATTACATACACAGCTGGTAGGGAAATAGGTTAATGGAAGGATATGGTGTGGAAAGGCAACTGCAGAATGTTTTAATGGCTGTTGAAGGAGTCCTTATGACTTAGTACCCAATAATAATAATAATAGTTATAGTAGCAGCTAGATTTAGTTGTTTAACTGACATCTCTGCATCAAGTTGATCCGTCTAAAGTAGTTTTCAAATGATTTTTTAAACTTTCTTGCCTTTGATAACCGGAATATTGAGTGGTTTTGAAGCAGTGTCTCTCTTTGATTCACAGCTCGGCAAGATGAGAATGAAGATTCCAGCCCGTGCAAGCACATGCACACATTTACAATGCTTCGATGCACCGATGTACCTGCAGATGAACGAGAAAAAGCCAACCTGGATATGCCCCGTTTGTGATAAACCAGCTGAATTCGACAAACTCTTCATTGATGGGTTAGTTCATATTTAATTGTTAGATAATTAGCCACGCGATTCTCTAATATTAAAGTCTCCCAATATTGAAGTATCAGTTTATAAAATGACAGTTTTTATTGTCATCATTTTATGTTTATGTATTCAAGTATTTTATGTATTATTACATTTTATATGTCAGTATTTAAAACACTAAATTTAGTATATATGCGTTGCTAAAGTGAGAAGGATCTATTGTCCTTCTGGGGTTAGTCATTTCTATATAGTAATATATTGAGTACTCCAATAGTCAAGTGGTAGCATGTTGGAGCACAGATCACTACGACGCGTGTTCGAATCTTGGCATGGGCATATCTGAAGGTTGTTTCATCTTTGGCTTCGCTTCATTACCTTTGGAGGTTGCTCGGCCCATTTAGCCTACCTTGTGCACAAAAGTGGCCGTAAAACATCAATCATCATCACATTGAAATATTGTGGATCATCTTAAAAATTTACGGTATTATTTATCAAATGGAAGTAGTGTTTTACTGATCGGTTTAATGTTGACGGTTGTGTTTATTTTGTTAATATACACAGACTCTTTACGGAAATATTACAAAGTGGCATCGACTTCAAGGAAATCAAATGTACAGAAGATGGCATGTGGCACCCACTTCACGAGAAGGAAGACAAAAACGATTCACATTCACCCGTTATACAGTCAATAGAAGGTTAGTGTGTGTGCATGCGTGCCTGCTTGCTTAATTTAATCTACAGTATATATATATTTCTCCTTGAACTATTCTCCTGAAAAAAAATAGATGTAAAACTACACATCCTTATGATGATCTGAAACTTGCTAGACCAAGGTAGGTCTAACGTTGACCATTTTGTGGAAGAGGACACGACCAAGTTATCTCATTCCCAATATTTTACTCATTTTTCTGTAGCCATTCGAATTTGTTTTAATGATGACACTCGATCCGTTTTCAGATTCTCCAAATCCAACGAAGCAAGAAGGATCGGTAACTTGTTCCGGTAACGACGTCATCGATTTGACGGAGACCGACGACGAAGACGACGTGACGATGGCCGTCTCGGTACCGGACAGCAACAGCTCGGTGGGCAGCCCATCGTCACCGAGCTCGACGACGTCGTCCTCGGAGAACGCCCACAGCCTGTCGTCGCCGTCGGTCATCTCGCTGGCGCCGACCACGTCGGCCGCTTCCGGATCCTCGGTGCCGTCGCTGATACCCTCACGGTGCGTCAGTCCACCCGTCATCAGTCTGGACACGCCGCCCCGCCTCTCGGTCAGCCCCCTGAGCCTGCCCCGCAGCCCGCGCCGCACCCCGCACTCGAACCCGCGCTACTCGCCGTACGCGTCGCCGCTCGTCTCGCCCGGCACGCTGTCTCCCGCCGGCCGCACCGTCAGCTCGGCGGCGTCGTCGACGTCGACGCCGTTGCACCATCGCGGCGTGTCGCCGACGCCGAGTCCGCCTCCCGCTCATTCCAATGTGTCCAGCCTCAGTCTGAGTAGCCTGATGGCGCCACCGTCGACCTCGTCCGCCTACGGCTCGCATCCCTTCTATAACCCGATGTTCGGCAACCATCTCGAGTCGATGTCCGATACCGACCTCGACGACATACTAACGTCGTTCGCGTCGAGCGGCTCCGCCTACCCGATGTCGTTGATGAGTTCGGGCATGTATAATCCGTACGGCGGCCCTTCCATCCCTTATTCGCTGGCCTCTCAGATGTCGTTCGCCGATCCCGCCAGCGCCAAAGATTCCCTCTCCAGCCTGTACGGCCGCGGCCTGAACTCGAATCGGTCGACAACGACGCGTAGCGGTACCGCCGCCGCCGCCACCTCGAACTCCGGGTCATCGGCGACCATGACCGCGTCCGCCACCAGCCCTTCCGGTAGTCCGAGCTCGCACTTCGGTCGGTGAGACCTCGCGTGGTCTTGGCTCGTTCTTTGTCCATTTACCAACCCGTACGTACGTACGCACGCTCGTGTGTGCCTGTCGGGTGGACGTGTGTGTGTGCGTGCGTGCATGTGTGCGTGTGTGTCCGCGTGCTGGCCCTAGTCAGAATGGCAAGTGATCTTTTGAATCACTGACCACACCTCCTTTTTATCGTTGATGAACTGAGCCTCGCGTTATGGTTATATATATATATATATATGATTATTGTTTTATAACCAGAGTCGCTGAAAATGCCGTGTCAGGGAGAGTGGAGCTCTGGTTCTTATAGATGTGACGCATTTGTACAGTGAACCCCACCCCGTTTATTAACCAAAGTTTATAACCCTGGTGTGTGCCAGGTCTCCATGTAGAGGAGCGTATTCTCCCGAATGTGTGAATATTGGTAGATGTGTGGGTAGATGCGTGCGTGCGTGCGCGTGTGTGTGTTCACATCGGTTTCAGTGGCAGCTGTGATTATCAAAGATATATTAAACATACATAACAGGGTATACACAAACCGCATTATGTGGTCCTCTTTGTGTGTGTGTGTTCGTATGAAAAATTGTTCGTCCACGTGCCGTCTTGCTATATGTACACACCTGTACTATGTATGTACAGTAACTGCAACTGTTCAGCCTGTGTCAGTGAATTGGCGACGAAATAGCTAGCAGATGATGGATAACACCAAGTTATTGGCTCAAGTTATCAGTGCTGAATACGGAGCGATTTAATCGGCGTGTCTGCACTGTGGTTGCTAGGCCCGGGTCGCCTGATGTGGATACGGCCCCCGGCAATACGATCCGCCATGCCCCGACACACACAAACCTCAGTGAGGTGACCTCAGACATTTAAGTCGCTGATCCGTGAATTTCTTCACCTCGTCCATCAGGCGCCATGCGGTTTCCTTGCAGTCGGTGCGCTGGGGGTCTTGGCTCTGGTTAATCCATTCCCCAGTGTGATTGGTTCGTCGGATGTGTGTCGCTTAGGACGACGTCTTCTCGGGTTCGCTTTCCCTTTCCTTCCGTTGCCGCCAGAGGTCACCACCGTTTCAAAGCAGCCAATCGGCGACGATTTACGTTAAGCTCTTATTTAGCGGTTGTGTCTGTGAAGCTTAACGAGTACAGTTTTATCTGCTCCGTAAGGGTTTTTGTTGTTGTTGTGAAGACTTTTATCTCCTGCTGTTGTTTTATGTTGTGTTGGCATTTTTGTTCTGTAAAATGGTAAAAACAGGATGCGTTTACGATGTGTTTGAATTCCCGACATTTAGTTACGGATTTTTTTTAGGATTCATCTGCTTGTAATGTATGCGTGTATATATGGAGACATTGTGTGTTTGTGTACAGGTGTGTGTGTGTGTGTGTGTGATTTCAACAGACATGCGTACATACGTATATAGGTGTGTATGTGTGTGTGCGAGTGGTATATACCTTGTAGATAAACGTTGTAGATACCTTGTTTTTTTTGTTTTCCAAACATTGCCAGTGATGTGTTTGCTGATGTAGGTGGTGATGATGATGATGATGTAATGAATGTAATTTATTATGTTGTATGTTATCTGGTAATGTTTGTCGTGAGCACCAACTCGTCAAGACTTACTAATAGAACTCTGTGCCGTCGTGCTCTGTGGTGTTTGCCTTGTATGCCTGTGTGTCAGTTTGCGACCGTAGGTGGACAGGCACAGGCGCGCACACTTATATAATATGTATATATTACGAGTATAATGTGTCTGGTTATGTTGTACAAGGAGAATTGTCGACTCTGAACGATGAAATAGATATTAAAAGTTGTTTTTATCACCTGGAGTTGTTCTGTGTTGGTATTGTCATTTGTTGATTGGCAGTGACTGCACAGAGACGCTCTGTGACAAGAATGACTGTATAGATAAATGTGACCTGTCGTGGTGTGATCGAGGAGTACGTCGCTGTCGAAGCGATTTATCGCATGCGTGAAACACCAATCATAACGTTCGGTAGCCACTATGTTATGCTATCGGTAAATGGTGACGTTATGCTTGCACTTTTTTAAAGGAAATTGACGTCGATTGAACACGCACGGTGTTGTAATATTAGTTGTGGATTGTTCAAATTTTAACATAGTTTTCAGTTGTGGTTTGATTATTTAAAATCTGAAAATCACAAATGTCATCACTTAATAGTAATTTTGGTAATTAAATTTGGAATATTACATATACTTTGAGAGGCACACTGATATTTGTAGTCACTTTATCCTAAGCATGTTGACATCGTTTTTTTTTTGGCTGATGCAGACACAGGGGGGTAAACGTCAACTTCCACAAGCATCTGCAACTGTTTAAGCCAGGTACACTGGTACCTTATAAAAGTCATTTACACTGACCGTCCAGGTGTTTAATTGCAGTTGAGAAATCTGAGGCAGGTATAGGGCAAGAGGTAAAAAATTCTTCTAACTTGATCGCACAAATCAAATACCCATATTCTAAGGTTATTCTTGGTTTAACATTCAAACTGTGATAGTTTCCTATTTGATAATCAGCCCTTAAATTGGAGATTCTTCTTTGAAGCATAATTAAACGGCTTCATGCATACCCACATTCACAAACGTTTGTGAGGATGAAGTATGAAGAATCACACCGAGCCAACAAAGGATGAAACATGATTCTAATGAAACATGATTTAAAATCTTTGACCTTTGAAATGGGTACAGCAGGTTGTTGAAACCAGACCACGAAGTTTCCTCCAGAGTGTTGGCGTATCTGTGTGAGAGATGCACATTTCAACAGATGAAAAACATTACAAATCATGCAGATGTGGATAAAATATAAGGCCATAATATGATGTACTGGTAGTTGGTCAAAGAATGTTGGAATCTTCTGGGGGTTGATCGAGATTGAGATATAGCTCATAGAATGGGGGGGGGGTGAATATTCCGATGGTGGAGTGGTTAGAGCACTGCTTTGCAAACCTTGGAAGTATTGGGCTCGAATCTTGCCAATACTTGTGTTTGTGGGATTTGTTTGCTTAGGGGGGTCAGTCCTCTGCCGTATGTTCCTGGTGTGACCAACGCCGAGGCTAAATTACTCAACAACAACATCAAAAAGGGAATTGAATCTATTATTCAGATGCCAGTCAGACCTACTGCTGAAGAAGCTAGCATTCACTATTCAAGGATCACTGAACGGTTGAGAGCATTCATTATTCAGAAAGCGCTGAATACATAAACATCCACAACTGAATCACAACAACCCAGTGTTCGATATCCGGGAAGGTACAAAAATTCCAGTCACTCCTACCCAGGAAGAATGAAATAACCCGGCATACATTACCCGACAAGGACTAAACAATCCAGTGATCCCGGGCTACCCTGGAGGAAATTAACAATCCGGAATGAACTAAATAACAATAACAGAACGAACGAAACTATTAGGCAGAAAAATCCATATATTTACTACTTAGAAAGAGCTAACTAATCCATCAGCCATCCAATACCCAGGAGCATCATGGTTGGGTATGGATTCTTTAACACGATGAATATTGTCCTCATATTTTATGGGTCAGTTTACTTTGACATGATCGGTTTTCTTACCGAGATTGTCAACCACAAATAATTGTGATTTAATTTAATGAAAAATTATATCTTGTGTGACTTCTATTTTAAAGTGAATGTCGTAATTGTGTTTTGTGTGCGTGTTGTGAAATAATAGTACGTCTGTTTTTACATACTCCATATCATCTTTGTGTGAGGGGCTTACTACTTCTAGGTTTTGCGATGAGTGGTCGACAACTTCGACAAGTACTTAGTCTAACGTTAACCAGCGAGTGCCCCTGTTTTAGCAATCGTATTGATTACATCTGGGAAATGAGATGATCAGATTCGGGCCTTTTACCGAAGGGTCAGATGTCCAACAGATACGAGCAACACCGAGATTTGAACCCATGACCAGAATTTCTCCAGCTCAGGACGTAGCTGTACTTGTACTCTGTGACATCCTAATAAGGTTCAGTTTGCAGTAGTCTTCCAGCCTCAGAAGTTGGATTCGGTTCTCTCAGAATATGACTTCGTTCCCTTTCGGTCTGAAGGTTGTTGTATTGTCTGCGTGTTGGCTTTTGAATTCCTCTTCTTAAAAGACTGTACCTGGTTCTAGTCTGGTCTTAGATAGTCATACCTGTATCATGATTGTCGTTATTGTTGCGCGATCCACCTTCGTCTTACTTCGGGTTCTGGCCCATTTAGCCTACCATGTCGACAAAAGTGGCCGTAAAACATCAACCATCATCATAAACTGAATAATTTGTAGGCATCTCACATATGGGGTTTCACTGTACAGTGCCTTCATGTGGCTCCCACGAATATCGATTCACCACCGTTCGGTCTATTATCATAATGCACTTAAAACATTCTTCCACATCCACACTGATCGTGTCTTAATTTCTAAATAATCCGAGCTATTTAATAAAGCGCTGTAAACCGGTTGTCTATAGCCTCACAATCTATAACCATCTTTTGATTTCTTACAGGATTTCCCCTCTAATGATGCCAAATTTACGATCTGCCTTTGATGGTGACGTTTCGCCAGTCTACTCGAATTCCCTCCAGACATCCTCATATCCAATGCCGCTGTTGCCTCCAATGACTGACCATCACATGTGCAGACCAGAGGGATCCTTAATGGGCAGTCAACCACAGGGTATTTATTCGTTTATTGAATTAAGTCCGCCAAATTCGTGCTAGTCCTGGGGAAATTAAAAAATATATATTCGCAAATATGATCAGCAAAATTTAGGCATATATTAAGAGGGTTCTCCCGTTTTGTTTAATTACTACCTAAATGGAACATGGAAAATTCCTCTAATGCTGTGGTGTTAGCTCCCATGCTGAATAATTTTTGCACGTCGATGTTATTGTTCTGCACCTGTAATTTCAAATACCAATGTGTAGTGTGTTTTTTTCAATTTATATTTCTTTGAAAAATTATAAATATAACACCCAACGAAAAGATGTTATTTAAACAAAAAACTAAAAAAAGAGTCACTACACCTAGAATCAAGTGATTCTACACCTTTTGTAGAAATCTTTGTTTTCGAGATAGTAATCAACTTGGTGGTTGAATAATAAAATTGTGTTTCTGCTTCCATCAGACAAAACCTGCATCAGCCTGGCTAGTTATATAGTCGTTGCCAACATAACATTAAAGGAACAGTTCACCCTTAGATAATATGATTTAAATGTGTAATGCAAAATCCCTAATAATAATAATGGAAAAAAGTCATGTTGTGACCTGATGGCATAAGGATTATGCGTCCACCTAGATCCCGATCAGGTCAGGTCACAGATGATCTGGCTTAGCCATTCTCATCACCGTACCTGATCCCTGTGCTCAACCTAATTATTACTAGCTGATGTTGTTGTCGGTTCATTTCCATAAATCTTACATCTCGGTAGATGCTTCTTGTTACAGGAGTGTAAAAAATTGTCTTAAGAAATTTCACCACATAGTTTTCTTTAGCCATTTCAGTAAGATATGAGGCTGTTTGGACGAACTATACTGTAATATTGGTAAATAGGGTTTTGTTATGAAAATACCGGCTTGGGCGAGCCCTGTTTATAATGATATAACCAGGTAACACGAAGCTTGTATTAAATGACCTCAGATTTCAGGAGCGTCCGATCTATGTCTGGTTTCACAGACCACCGATTAACCAGAACCTTGAGCCGGATATTTAATATGTGGTTGATCATAGTTTGATATCATTTATAATTTGTGTGACCATAATTAGTTCTGAAATTTTGAAATGAAGGTGAACTGTTCCTTTAAGGAAAAATATTAATCAATTCAATTGAAAGTAGTACATACATTTGAAAATGAAATAAGACCTAATGATTTTACTTGAACTACCAGTTTGTTATGCAAAAATTTTGGAATAAAAGTAATTTTCAAATCATTGTTTCACAAGCCTCATGTACGTATTGTTCCCGGAGGATGCCTCTCGCTAACTATGCCATCTGGAAACATTATTAGCTTCCAAATTTCCGAAGTTGATACACCAGATAATTTGACGTGCACGAGCTTGTTCACATAGTTTGTACTAGTAAATAGCCTAGTTCTGTTGATAAACTTGAATATTAGAAACGCTAGAACTGAACGTAAATTATAATCTACAATGAACAGAATCCAATTTGTGCTTTGCGACGCATTGATTGTGAGCATATCGTTAAACATCGGCCATAGAAACTCGAATAACTGTGCTAGTAGTATAGAGCTGTAGTTTTAAAAATGGATAAAACAGTCCAACATATTAAAAGGTGCGAAACAGTGTAAAGTGGTATTTCAGAAAAATTTACAATCCCACAAAACTGCAAGGAAGAAATCCGTCTCCAATAATAATGTCAGCTCTAGGTTCACATATGTTCGGGGTCTTTAACTCGGAAACATACAAAAGTGTAGTTGGTACCGTTATTGCACCACGAGAAAAACCAAGAGCTCGCCGTGGTTAAATCAGGACACCACACGGTATACTATCGCCATTCATTTAGATTTGTTCAATTCTGATGTACTTGATATATTTTATTATTTTAATTAAAAAATTTTGTATTCTCTGATCCAGTCTTATTGTTGTCAATAGAAGAATTTGAAACTGTTATCAAGTATTTGAAACCAATATTGATCGATATATGTTGCATTTTAACATCAACCTGGTAAATCAAACTATAACTGGAACTAATAATTTGTTTGGTCATAATTAAATTTATTTATGCTGTATGGTCTATACATTTGATCATTATAGTTGTGTATTGGTGTCTATTAAATCTTATAGCCAGGATCTGGATTATTTTTGGTGCATGTTAACAGATCGGCTCCAGTAATCTGTGAAATAAAACATTTACCTTGATTGTACTTGTGTGCCAAGCTAGTACACAAACACAAAAGTTTACGATGATGTTACTTCATATCCCATTGTTGTCTTCTTTTCTAGTTAGAGAACTGTACAAAATGCTTACCACTCCCATGGACACAGGTGAGGTATGCCATCTCAACACCATATTCTCTCTGTGTGTGTGTGTGTGTGTCATCGTTTGAACTATAAAGAACAAATTATTTAGCAGTATGCATATTTTGCTGTAACTGTGTTTCATTTGGCATGATCTGTTTAATTAATTATCGGTGATTTGTATTCTCATCAGATTCCTGATCAATACGGCGGGCCAGCAGCAACCTCATCAACCCAAAGTGATGTCATAGCATTGGATGAATGAACGAACGAACGAAAGAACGCCCACAATGTCTGCTCATCGTCTGGAATCAATATAAACTGTGTGTGATGTCTTCTTATGTTTTCTATTTATTTCGCCATTCCATAACCACACACCACCAACTATCTTTTGTCTATTCGAGTGATGTAGCACCAATTCTGGATGAATGCCTGAATATGTTTGCGATCGAGATGTCATTCCCAGCATATTTGACAGAGTTCATTTCTGTTCATATCAAGGGGACGGGGCTCGGAAGAGTCTGTTATCTTATCCAATATATATCTATATTGGAACCTTGCACCACACTTCTATGCTGGCCATTCCCTTGTTATGAATGCATCTGACAAGTACTAAGTTTGTGCCTGCGTTTTGTTTATACGTCTGCCATTTAAACCTAACACAGCACATTTTAGCTCAGAAGATGGATTGCTACTGTGATATTTGCTTGTATATGTCCCAGTCACACTGCCATAAAGTCGAGTCAAAACTGTATGATTGTGACAGCCAATGTGCTACATGTGTCCACTACGTAAAGAAATGCATTTAGAAATAGTTTAGAAAAAAATACTCAGCCGGTACAGTGAGTTAGAATGTTTACTGACTAGTCTTTTTTGCATAATTATATCACAAAAGCAGCAGAGAGAGAATGAAAATTAATCTCGTAATTAATTATTTTAGTGTCCGAGTTGTCATGTTCTAATTTATAGTTTATTTAAAATAATTTTATACGTGATGTTATTGTCGTTCCATCACAAAAATGTCTACTCAGATGGTCATCAATTCTTAAAATATTTTTGCTTACCGTTAAAGGTGATTTCGGTTTATTTTTCTGTGAAAATAACCAGCGTTTTCCATCTACGTAATCTAAGTATTTGAATCTTGATCTCGTTTGTGTGTAAAATGTCATTTTCTAAAGTGATAATTGTTTCTTATTTTTGGTTTGTACATGTATTATAAATGATGCTCATATTTGTATGCGTGTATTGTAAACTGTAATCTGATAGTAAACCTTTTGATACCATATCCATTATCTGACTTGATTTGTGTCAAATACATTGAGCCGACAAACAGGTCACCACAAATTGATGTTCTCTGATCGTACTGATAAGATTAGTAACACCATCAAAATAACGAAAAATAAATTCTGTACGCAATACCGATTTCTAAAGCTGCTCATTGGATGACAATAATCTTGTGTTAATTGTCTACGCCTTCCTGCAATGTCTGCAATCAAATTATTTTTAGACGCATATAAACAAAAACATACAGGTGTAACATATTTAGAAATTTACCGTTTGATACTCCTGCTGTAGTGTCATTGTTACAGCTTTATTCAGCAATAAAGTTGAATTAAGTTTATACCTATTATTTAAAAATAGTTGTGGGATATTTCATCATGGAGGTGTCGAAGCTCGTGCCCTCATAAATCCTATAAATCCTGTGCCCTCGCTATATAAACACATCAAACTAATGATGTAAATTTTATGCGTATTAGCAAAGTTGCATGTCAAATGCTCCCAAGACATTTATATCCTGTAATTAAAAATTGAATGTTGCATGCACACCGGAAATATACAGATCTTGTACGATACAGGCCTATGATTGTTCATTCCATAACTATACTGTAAAACATGGAATAGATTCAATCAACCCTTTTGTACATCTAAGATTTCTTTCCATACATCTTGCTCTTTAATGTCAATGACATTAATTCAGTTACCAATTTTAACTATTGTCACTTCAGACAAAACCCATTAGTACGCACCCATAACAGGTTTGAATCCTGGTGTTGTCTGTATTTCTATGATGGTTCATCCGATAAGAGATTATGGCCCGAGCCACCATAGGTGGGGTCAATTCAATTCCGGAATTGCTTATTTAAAAAAAATGGAATTGGAATTGATAAAATTGGAATTGAAGTTGGCTACAAAAAATCAAATCCACAAATTAATTTACCATTTAATATTTTAATTCAGAAATATTTCTTCCATGACAATCCTACTTGGAATATAAACTACTCGGATTAGGTATTCCAAGTAGGTACTCATGGTAAAAGTAGTACATAAAAAGAGTAGGAATTGATACAATTGGAATTGATAAATTTGATGTGGAATTGACAAAATGGAATTGACCCCATGTCTGGGTCCAAGCATGTAATTTTTCTTACAAGCAGCACACTAGCCACATGTCACAGATGATGCCGTCATTCATTCAACTGACACCGATGAAGACCATCATGAAGAATTTCATAAAAAGGTATTTTTTTTGGTTTCCTGGAGGGAGATAAAATAATTATTTGTTAAATGTGGAATTTTTAAGGTTATTTCCCCTCTTAGTTTCTTTTTACAATTTCCAAACTTCAGGCAGAGTGGATTTACAAAAAAAGAACCATTTAATTATAATATGGATTTATCAGGGTTCCTACGCGTCCCAGAAATGTCCTGGAATTTGACAAAATCTGGAAATGTCCTGGAAAAAAATATTGTATGTGAAACAATCCACTTAGAACAAAACAGCTTGCGAATAAATATTATGCTTGTTAAAGAGAACTTTGTACTGTCTTTTTCTTGATATCCCATGTTAGTTGAATTTTAAATAAAAGTGGGTGAATCAGACAGTTAGAAGGAGTGAGGAGGAGGCTGTACCATAAAAATGTCAATAACCGATCATATATTGATTAAATATATATGCTGCATGTAAAGGTGCAATTACACAGCACTGAGTTCTAATACACAAAGAAGTTCAAAAGATTCCCTTGATGATGATTTACGGCCACTTTTGGTAGGCATACGGTAGGCTAAATGGGCCGAGCGACCTCCAAAGGTAATGAAGCGAGGTCGAAACAACCTTCAGATATGCCCACACCGAGGTTCGAACTCTGATGGTAGCGATCTGTGGTTCAACCCATTCCTTTGAAGGATCTGCCTCAAAAGAACATACTTCAAACCATTTTATTAAGTTTTGGACTAAATGAGATTCTCAAAAACAGTGTTTAACGTTATAATGTGAATCATTACAGATCATAATTATCATTCTGTCTCGCTGCCCACTTAATCAGCTTCGGTAGTAATTACCAATCAATTGATATTGAAAGTTGGTTAATGTTTTTATATATTATTGTTGTAAATCATTGTATCTTTAGAACTACCTGCATCATCATCATCATCACCACCACCACAGCCTCACACGCCTCAGTCCCCTTGGTTATAAATGAATACATCGCATTACGAAATGAAAGCATCCGTTTGGGTATTGCTGTAGTGCAGCTGGTCGTGTACTGTGCTGAAGGCCGCCACATCTAGTGATTGAATCCCAGTGTTACCTGTTTCTGGAGGACGTCTTAACCTTGACTGTTTCGTGGAGTTTCAAGCCTCTGGGCCATGTGTTTCAGATCAGCACTGGGGCAAAACACTAACTCATTCAGGGCTTCTCCATGGCCTAACTGGTAGCAAGGTTGGCCACGAACCACTGGCAGCTGGGATCGAACCCCAGTTGGGCTATGTTTGATGCGTGTCCTTATTGTTCTCTTTGCCTCGTTCCTTTGTAGGGTGCTCACCCCATTTAGCTTACCATGCGCACAAAAGTGGTAAACAATCAACAACATTTCACATTTCGATGTAGAACATGTGATTCTAAGTATTGCAGCCTTACTGGCTGGTGTGGGTTGTGAGTCACAATCTCACACGATTCTTATAATAGCTATAGGGCCTGACTGGTATGTACTTTGTTCCGATGGTATGGACTTGAACCAGCTGCCACTACTGTCAACACCCTCAGAAGCATATTCTGTCCAGCTGTTAGTTGTCATACGTGCACAATCCCTTACCATCCATCCAAGTATCCCCATGGCCTGTTGGAGGCTTTGAACCTATAACCTCTTCCCCTTTGGTCATACCACAGGTTCGCATTGATATCCTTGAAGAATTCATTTGGATCCGGGCTTTAACCAGAAACGAAATTGTGGTCATCGAGATTACGGAACAAAAAGGTCGAGTAATTCTCACACAGGAATATTTTGAAAATGGGGTGGTGAAAGTTTTGAAAATGAGGTGGGCATCTTAGATGACATCTGTTAATGCAGAACGTGTAACTAGTATAGATCAAGTTGTCCTTTACTCTTACCAATATTAGATATTGTTTTGAAACTGCTGCATGGTTTTGCAGCTAAAATTCTTCCAGGCATTCAAATTGTCGTGTTTCAGTAATTGCCAACAGGGCAGTTCGTTATAACTTGCAAGGCATAGGGCATGCCAGCTAGTTGGCCAGCTGTGTGTGTGTGTGTGTGTGTGTGCGTGTGTGTGTGGCTGAAGCAACTCCCACTTGTATAATTAAACAAACAAAACTGTATGGACTTTTTGGGGGAACAGGGCGGTCACTCTAGTTCCTCGTACCCAAAGGATGGGCCCTGACTGTCAGTCCATGGAGAGTAAACGCAATAACAACACAATACATTTACCTCTTTCCCCCATATAATTGTTTTTGTACTTAAAATCATTACTCCAGTAGTAAATATGAATGTTCAAGTTTTTGTAAATTATATGAATACAGCACATTGACATCTTCTCCAGATGTCGTGTTCGTGACCAAATGGCTGTAAGTTTTTATCATCTATAAAATACTTCATTGAATCATATTCCTAGCAAGATTTTTAAGAATAACGTCAGTACACGATTTATTCCAATCTTCATTATAATAATTACGTTCATCTACATGGTTTTAAATAAACACCTACCCACCCACTAGCCAGATCAGATCTAATACATTCTATGTCGGTCACCAAATTGTGCTGTTTTCATGGTTTAAGATATCATGATATTTTGTTTCTGAATGGAAGCTAACTTGAGAAGAACATATTTTTAGACACCCACCCAGATCAAACACCCATATCATGTGTGTTGTTAACAAACGTGCTTTACATAACCTGTACATTTCACCACCGAATGGAACAGCAGCCAACTCAAACTGGACATTTGCTCAATCTTCAAATAACTTCAGAGGTATTTTGTAACTGGTTTGTTTATCCGCCTCTTTGGTCACATCGGTAGAGCATGAGACTATTTACCTATGGCTATGGTCCTTCTGTGAGGGAGGTCACAGGTTCGCGCCCCAGCCGTGGCACTACAGTAGGGGGAGTTTTTCATCCAGCCAGGCAACTGGTAAGGTTTTCGCCACTAAACATTCCATTTATTCTAAATTTATTTAGAATTACGGTAGTCTCCGTGGGGAAGCTGTAAATTACAGACCATTTGCGTCTCCCTCATTTCAGGTTGCCAGCTACATAAAACACTGCCATTTCGGCTATTATTATCTATAATTTGACCTTACTGAAGCAAACAAAAAATAATTCGTCCTTTTTCTATTGAAGCTGGGATTGGTGCTCGAAAGCTCAGTTAGTGACAGAAAGAAATTTTTTACATATACATGTATTATTTAATTATTACAATGGAACAAATTAAGTTTTAATACTCCCTGAACACACACAAAGTATGGTGATGTTTCCTGTTAGAAACATTCCGTAGCTACATGACTTTCTTCCTGTGTCGAAAGTGAAAAATACGAGGTAGATAAGACCCACAGAGTGACTATATCAGTCAATTGCTTAGTAAACCTAAATAAACCATAAATATAAAAGTTAAGCCATCAGGTATACATGTAATCAGGTGGATAAAAATAGGACATATTCGTAGAACATAAAACACTGAAGACACCATTTTCCTGATGCCAAAATGTAACTCCCTGATGAATATCAAGGTTGGGGTGAGCACCTGTTCAAAATACTGTGATATGCATAAACATGAGTACTTCATTCAAATATTCATAGATAAATCTGAATGATACACACAAATATGAATGCTTTCTTCAAGAAATTCCTGAAATAATAAGTACCTTAGAATGTAGTATGATAAGTGATTTGGAAATGCCAATAAAGCTATTGGAACTACAAGCAAACCTCATATTTTCATTTAAGCTGTCCCTGTTTATATAATCAAATTGGATTTCAATCCGAGATCTGCTTGGTGAACTTTAAGAAAGGTCATTTTCATTTACTTCACTGGCACCAGTGAACTATTCAGTTGTGATGGAGGTTTACACCTGAATCTTCCTTGACATCACAATATCTTACTGTAAATTCATAGGTTATTAATGTTTTCTGAATCAGTTCATGACAAACCAGAGCTCTTATATGGTGGGGATTTGTGTTGGATGATGATCATTGGTGTTTTATGGCCACTTTTGTGTACAATGTAGGCTAAATGCCCCGAGCAACATCGAAAGATGAAACACCCTTCAGATATGCCAACCCGAAGATTCGAACTCAGGAGGTAGTGATCTGTGATCCAACGCACTACCAGTTAGACCACGTAAGGTGCCCCAGGATTTACATCGGACATCATAATGGAAAATACCCACAACATATTTGGAGAGTTCTCATTACTCTAGTATCGTTGAGTATTACTTCAGGAATTTGATGAACTTTGCATCGTACTCGGACTATGAGTTTGCCCAACCCCTCCACTAGGTGCGCCACTGAGCTCGATTCTTTTCAAGGATATTGGCGCTATAGAAGTTTTGTAATTACTACAAGCCATTAGTAATTTGACCGTAAAAATTCCTGTTGTGGGTAATCACAGTATTAAATAGAAATGAACAACAGGGTGTCCAAGTGAAATGATGGGGCATCGACGATCAGGATCCAGAGTTGTGTAATAGAGGATTATCAACAATCACATCATAATTGGTAATCATTTTAGGAAAAACGGTAGCCAAAATGATCACTGGCTAGTCAATATAACACAAATACGGCACTTCAATTCTTGAATGAATTAAATTAAACCAGTAATAATAATAATATATATTTAATAGAGTGCCTTTACTAGCAGGAGCCATTCAAAGGCGTTGTACAAATAATATGTAATATAATAATACCCCAAATAATATGTCTGTAAAAACCCTGTAATGATTTAAAAGATAATAATTATCTATCTGTGAAAGCGACCTTAAATAGGTGTGTTTTTAGAAGAGATTTAAAATTTTCAAGAGACGACGCATTCCTAATATTTGCCGGCAACCTATTCCACAAAGTGGGGGGCTGCAACACTAAACGCACAATCACCATATGACTTGAGCCGAGACACAGGGGAGGCAAGGGACTGCTCATAACTGAATAAAGCAGTGCAGTTCGAGGGTCTGTTTTCCATAGTAGTGTCCAATGGACAAAAAAACATTTGGGCCTAAAAGTGCCAGATACTGGCTGTTGCGGAGATACAGTCCAAAGACTTGAAAATAAAATAAAGAAGATGAAACTGTAGGCTTTATTCGTGGCCGGAATAGACCTTGGGGGTCAGTTCGAGTGGGGGGATGGCCACCCCCTTCAGCAGTCAAAATGTTCGGGGAAAAAACCCAACAACAAGTGACACGAAGAGGAGAATAGACAAAACATCCTTGTAAACCAGTGCTTTATTGCAGGAGCTTAATTTCGAAGTATAAAAGTCAATTGAATACAATTACACAATCAATTGTGAGGAAATAAGGCAAAAATACAGACAATCTACTTTTTCCCCAAAAAAAGGAGATTTGTAAAAGGGAAATAAAATAGATCTTGCAGAATCATGACACAAAGGATATTCTTTGAAATAAAGGAGACATGGACACACTGAGATACAACAATTGAATTCTAAGAAGGAAGTTCAGTGGCAAATTACAACAGTATAACGTCTGATATGTGATTCCACGGGTGAATTGGCTACGGGAAATGAGAGAGAAAATGTTCACTTTACAAATTAAGAGCAGAAGTTATGCAATTTCCTGCTACTGACCGACTGCATTACAGAACATGGATGCTGCTATTAGGAAGAGACAAATATCTTGTTATAAATGACTGTCTAAGAAAAGAGCACCAATCTATTTTTACATTCTACTGAGAAACAATTAGAAAATGGAAAAAATAAACAAAGCTGATGAAGATAAATTTATAAATCAGTGTTATGATGAACATTCTCAAAAACATTTTAACCCAAGCCTAAATTATAAGTGCTAGGGCCAAAAGCTGGGTCAATGCCAGTATTTAATTGTTTAATGTTCTGAAAATTCATGTTTGGTATTTAACTGTGTCTGTCAATGTCATATGTGACAATGTGATTGTCAGGACTTACGTACACTGCAGTTGGTTTGCGACTCAGTGTATTGATTAGTGTGCAGCCAGGCATAGATACATAAATTATCTATCAATATATCTATCTAAATGATTATGGTTTATCCTCGGGATTCTTTGATCACTACCATATGTCATATGTGTGGGTATATCAAGCTATGTGTGCCAGTTTCTGTAACCGTGTATCGCTGTTAGTGTTACTAATAAACATCATATTCACAGTCACGTGGTCTATATATATATATATAATATATATAGAGATCTAATACATATCATGTGTGTGTGTGTTACTTATTTTTTATGGGAATATTTTCAATAGATCTAGAAATGCTATTTCATAGTGTAAGTATATATCGTATATGCTTATTTTAATTTTATTCTCCTTTTCAAAACTGAACTGGTTCAATATATACAAAACGTTAGAAACAAACTGAACTAGGTCCTTTCTCGGGATCGAACCATTGACTGATTGAAGTAGACATTCACTGGACCGTTAATTTCCCATTGCATGATGATGATTGGATGACTAGCATTGGGATTAAATCATTAGACTCTAATTGATTGACACCAATGCAAATTAGAAGCGCTTTACAACCTGACAAGCTGAGCTTTATCAGTTGTGACACGAGCTGAAACAGTTCCCCCATTTACTGATTTCCGGATATATCAGGCACCAGCACTTTCAACTGCGATTACGCACCTCTAGATGTACGTGCGTTGATCAACTAGAATCTACAATCATCCAATGGGCCGAGATGTTTGAAAAGCACCGCGCTGCAGAGGAAAATACCTGCTGAGAACTACATGCAGGGCCGTCACCTAGGTGGCGTTTCATATGACGTCATATCATCGGCCTCAAGGAATTCCCCTCAGAATTAAATGGCACCGTAACATAAACGGGCACCCAGTAGACATATCCACACATCTGACGGCTGCAATGCAGCCGGCTAGCACATTTCTTTTCATTTTGCTTTCCTGACTGAGTTAATTAGCTGGTATCCAGGATAACGCAAACTATGACGCAAATCAAACATTAACATAACCCATTCACCGGGCTAGCAAGCGGGTCCGTGTTCGGAAAATATAGTCCGGCTTAAAGTACGTTCTGAGCATACATTACGGACACGTATTGCCGCGATTCTTGGTTGATGAAACATAACTATAATAGTTTAACCGCGACGGATCGAAAGATCTTGCCGATAAGACAGTTAGAGAGCGAACCCAACATTTGCTCAGGAGATGCGTAATGATCTGCCGGACGGTATGAGTAATTCTGCCGCGAAGATATTTCAGGAGACTGTCGTATTTTCCCCTCTAAAAATAGAAGGTCGAAGATTTTCACGAGCGAGGGCTTTTACTGGTCAGTAAAAATAGAAACTGTATGTATTTTCATTTCGTTTCTTGATGTACTAAATGTAATTGGCGAGTGGTGTTGTTTACACTGATCTTTCCGTGCGTTGTGTCGATGTAAGTGTCGGTGTCAAAGTTCTCGTCGCTTTCTGTGTAGAAAAGCCATTGCCGACACAGTTTCGGGCCGCGAGCTGGCTCACTGCTCGGGTGAAATGCGCCTAGCAGACGGTGGGCATAATGCATTTTAATGGCGAAAATTCGCCGTTGTATTCTGTCCGCGACGTGGGTCTTTTCGTCTTCTAAACGGACGATGCGTCGATGGCCAGGTTGGAACGACGATCGACAGCTGTCATTTGTTGTTCTCGGGATTACTGGCCCGAATTACGTCATCATGTCTTGGGTACGTACCCAAATCGGTGCGTGTTGTTGTTTATGCGGTCAAGTAATGTCTGACGACCGCCGCAGTGGCTCTGAAGCGAAACAGGTTGCTCACGACGACGTTGCGGGCCTGGTTTCGGCGTCGTTTGGAAGTTGGTCGGCTCATATTGGCGATTTCGAACTTAGTGTGGCAATCTGAGATTTATCGACTTCTGCAGACCTGGCAACTGGGTCTAGATAGGGAATAGGCTTCCTCGGTTGTTGATGTTGGTTGATACCTGGCCCTGGCCTGGGTGATAGATCAGCCGCAGCATAGCGTCACTAAATTAAATATCAGTATATCCACAACATGTAGAGTGTACATTGTTTACAAAGGTTATCCCCCCCCCCCCGACCCATTCGTTTTTGTTTACTCCTTTAGGTGAGCTATATAAATTATTTAATAAGATGTTATCTAATGCAGCTTTAATTGTCTATATATCTTTTTTGATGATTAATATGTAATACATAAGAGATTTTAGATTAGAAAAGGTAAACAACCCCTTTTCAGCTTTTGTTGAAAATAGATGAAGTGTTGAGAAGATGAGAAGTGCTGAAAATTGTTACCATTAAACATGACCTTTATGACCAAATTAGCTTCGTACACTGGCTTTGATTTTACCGGTTAAGGATGTATGAGCATAAATTCCTTTAAAACTTAAATCATAATATAAACAAACTGACTTTGAATAGTGTATGTTCAAACAATGTTGGTTGATATCTGGGTGATCCATTGGCCGAAGCATAGCGTCACTACATATCAGTATATCCACAACATGTATATTGTTTACAAATGTCCCCCCCCCCCGACCCATTACTTACTTTTTGTTTACTGCTTTAGGTGATCTACATTAATCATTTAATATGATATTATCTAATGCAGACTTAATTATCCATATATTTTTTTTGATGACTAATACGTAAGAGATTTTAGATTAGAAAAGGTGAACAACCCCTTTCGTTGAAAATAGATGAAATGCCCAGAAGTGCTGACGATTTTGTCGCCATTAAACAATTGTGTATAAATCTGTTTTATTGCAATTGCACATTTTCCCCTTATTTTCAGTGCTATGACTGAAATTTAAAAAAAAGTGTTTTAATCAAGTGCAGTTCCCAAAGCAAGATAAATCATGTGTATTATTATGGGTTGTTTTAGGCAACTTTTTTTGCAAATACTAGTAAAAATTAACAAACCAGTATTGAAAGATGTAAGGATAGTGAAAATGACCGAAAGTGAAGCATTGTAAATAGATTTGAAAGACTGGTAATCTTTGGCCAGATTCACTTGTTGACATTCACAATTTGGTGGATACTACTACATTTCATTAACAAAATGTTCTTTAGTTGTTGAAAATAGGAGGAAAGCAGTATGAAATGTCGCCTTTTTGGGTCCGATACAAATTAGCTTTGTGCAGTGGCTTTGAATTTACCGTTTGAGGGTGTATGAGCATAAATACCTTCAATATTTTAACTGATCATAATATAAACAAACTGACTGAGTATTGTATATCCAAGCATAATTAAAAAAATTCGGGCCAGGAAACCACCCTAAAAGGCCACAAAACATCCATCTTGATTAGTTCAATTATAGCGGCAATGCTAAACATATTTGGACGTACCAATATAATAGTCGAATTGGGGTAGTTGTCTGTGATCTTGTAGAAAAATAGGACACATGCTTAAAGCACTGCTATTAATTGATGAAAATACACAATACATGTTTATTGATTTGTGATTAATGGGGTTGGTATTGATATGTAATCAGGAATGTGTGCCTGTCTGTGTTTAATACTGTAAAGCCCAAGTTTGTCACATCATTAATAATACACTGATATCACACAGGCATGGATACATACATACATTCACATGTATACAAATGCATGTCACATGTGTAATGTTATGAAAAAAATTAGAGCCTAAATATTTCTTATAGGCAGACATATTCCATTTTTGCAGTCTGTCACAATGTTGTAACTTCCTCTTTACTTCAAACAAGACACATTTTCAAATTCTGTTTTTTGTTTAGATTTGTTGATATATTTGTTTTACTAGGTGTTTGAATTTTAATTATGTTTTGTTTTCAATGAGATAACAGTGGTTCAGTTAAGAAATAAAGTAGAGGGATCCAACCAAAAAATAACATAATCAGATACTGGTAGGCATCAAAGGCCTAGAATGGCACAAAGCAGCGTCATTGGAAAACGAAAGTCTATTTGAGAGTAGGCAAGTCAAATGACCCTGGTTCCAGCTTCTAACAGAAGCCCTGGATAATCATGGATGAATCTGCAGATTTTACATTCACATCAATTTATTTGTCTACTTGGAATTTTGAAATAAAAGTAACAGTACTTTATAAAAACACACACACAGATACATGGTTTCTTAAAACTTAGGTGTATTCAGAGTAGTGCTAAGGGCTCAAAAGAAATTGATGGGGGTTTACTTGAGGGAAAAGTTAGTTTTTGTTTTAATGTTTTGAATTTAGGTTTTGTTACTGCCATTAGATGTTGTTAAAATTCTGTATCCTTTTCACATGCCTTTGTCTTCTCACCTGAAATTAGTTCATGTGAAATATTAGAACACATTAGGAAATTATCTCTTGGGTGATCAGCAGATGTGGAGGTTCTGTCATCATAATTGGGACTGTGGATAGGTGTGTGGTCTTCATAAAAAAAACCCATCTTGTTAAATAGTTGAATGCTACATGTATTATTCTGTAATAAATATGTATAGATAGAGAGAGTTGACTTCAAAATGTAAATGTGGGCATCTATTTAATTAAAAATGTCTTTTGAGTGGACAGTTTATATTTAAAAGAAGCGCTAGAACTGTGAGTGAAAGATATGTATCCTATTTTGAAAATAGGATATATATCTTTCATTCACAGATTTACTTAATTAAAATAGGACCAACTACAGAAAATAGTATTTTTCGTAGTTGGTCCAACATTAATTAATTAAATTAGTTTGAAAGATGTTTATTAACTAGATTTCAGTTGTTGCTCATTTGTGGTGAAGTGTATTCGTTGTTTATGGTTATGTAGATAAAACATTGTTGGGACGTACTATATATGGTTGGTTTCGTTGTCGGGATGAGCTGTTCATAAATGGCAAGACAAGCTTTTGTAGCCTGGATCACGTTTGCCAGAAATAGCCGGACCACTTAATAAATGCCTACCTCATAATCGGGTGCTAAAGAACAATTAACTCATTAGTGCCAGGCATTAAGGATTTAATCAGTGGCTTCCGTGGTGGTGCCACCACCAAGGCGTCGGATATTTTTAAAATGACATTTTGTGCTGTTATAATGGCATAAATTTCGTTCAAGGCAGGTACGCGCTATGAGTGATCGGTGTCTCCAGGGTATCGCTTCCTGGTGCAGCTGGGTTGTGGCGGCTGTCCGCCAAAATGTCGGTGCTTTGTAGACAGTGGCGACTTGGTGTCCTTGCTGGGCTATTATCATTGGTATTGTATTACATAGTTGTTTGTCTGATTGATGTCTGTCCATTAAATTTTTTGTTCCCGGGTCTTTTTTACCCATCACAACAATTCTTAGTAATGCAGTCTCCTTCTTCTGTTGACATTTTCATTACCTTTTTTTGGCATGAGTACTATTATCTTGCAGCTGTAGATTTGGTCCACTTGTCTTCCTGGACACCACACAAGGCATCTAATGCAGGTAACCCATAGCGAATGTTGCTGTGCTAGTACACCGATTACATTTAACTGAAAGGGTTGATCTGCGAATTTATCTGTGAAAGAACATGGCTCGACGAATCGAAAGCCAGCCTGGCCAAATGTTTGGGTGATGTTTCAGTGCTCCCTGAACTCAGACAGACTTACCAGGTTATGTTAGATGATTAATCTGCCTAGTGTCTCTTAGAGATGTCATTTGATTAAAGTACATTAATGTGCACCGAGTGTATACTGTATATAATGGGTAATATAGGCCTTTTCTTCTGGGTGATGATAAAAATATTTTGCAGAATATTCCTCACATAGTTTGGTGCCTAGCATTTTGGATCAGTATTTTTGATATCAGAGAATTTCAATTGGTCGATTTCTTTGTCTGAAAATGTGTCCAGGATATAGTGGTTTATGGTGGATGTTGTTGCTTTACTTGTCTTCGAGGAAAATATGAGAGCACTCCGTGGTTAGAGCAGTGTGCCACAAACCTTCAGTTTAGTGTTAAAATCTGACCCTTGGATGTATTTCTTTTATCCAGCATAGTTGCCCTATGGCCAGGTGTCCCAGGTGTGATCAGTGCTGATGCTAAAAACTGAACTTACCCACCCCAGTAAAATATGACTGGTACTCCACAGGTCCATATTTTTGGCTTTTTACGATTTACCATCAGAAAAGTTGTTGTTCTTGAAGGAATAGAACTTTAAAATTGCTTCATAGCTAAGTACCAAATTGGGCATTGTGAGCAGGTTTTTCTCAGTAATCTGAATACATAAGAAGACAGCTGCGCATTTAAGGAGGAATTGGATTTGCTGGTCGTAAAAAACCCTGGACCAAAACAGTTGCTTTTCTGCAAAAACAGTGCAAATTTGTGTTTACCTTTAGAAAATCTTTCCCAAAATTATTTTGTTTGTAATTTTTTATTTTATGTTCACCTAGGATTGCACACATTGATTTGGTTCAGTGATTTCTATGGCGCTGGTCGATGTGATGTTATCTGGTGCTGAATCTTTGACTGATGATGTGCTGAGATTTTACTGTGCTTGTGTCTTGTCTTTCCAATGATTTTGACCCGAGTGTGCCCGCCTTTGACTAAGACTGTGGTGAAACCTACTGCAAATTCAAAGATCCACATTACAGATAACAGTTAAATTTGCTCAATCAGTGTTTTTGTTAAGAAATAAAATGGGAGGGGGGGGGAACAAGAATTGGAAACGAAAGTAGCCCAGTCTCTACTTGAGAATAGGCAGCTCATATGACTTGGGTCCCCGGCTTCTAACAAAACCAATGTCAGTGGATGAGTTGGTTTGTGCACTGACTCACTTTGGACTCTGTTTTCTGTCGCTCTGTGTCACACATATATCACGCACCTTTTAAATGGATTGATTTTTTAAAATTGAAACACATGCTGCATAATAATAATACAAACCAGACGTATTTATTTAACCAGCTGTCTTTTGGGTTCCAATTTCAAGGCTAGTTTTGAATTCATCGGCTATTCCGGCACACAACTATGAAAGGCTCATCTCGTTTTTTATTTTAGTTGGTTTTCTTCGCGAGTTGTCCGAAATGTGTATTTGCTAAATTAGCATCAGTCCTTTAATAACCAAAAAAAAATGACAACTAGGTTTAGAAAACAAGATGAAATGCAATATAAAATGGGGTTATAGTTTGTCAAATGATTTTACTTTGCCATTAAATAATAATCTATGTTGGTACTAATCTAAATTACTGTCTGTGAGCATTTGTATTATATTACACATAGAGCATCATCCAGCAAATAATGTTTGCAAACATATATCCAGAAGTTATTAAACAAGATGCCAAAAAGCCAGGTGTTTGTTTTAATAGTTGAGTCCGGATTACAGTTAATATTCACAAGCATGGTGCTGTTTATTATGGATCCCTGCAGTGGGCACTAAATTGAAGAATCTGACATTATTCCAAGCTTGCAAAAAATTATCGTCATCTGACCAGAGTTCTGGGGGGGGGGGGGGAATATGGCAAGAAACATCAAAACTGGCAATCAATCAATTGACTTTGAAATATGTCAGCATTTATGATATGTATAACAAAAACTAAATTAAAGTATGGAAATAATCCTGTCACTGGTGAATATGCCATATCCAGTTGACAACAATCTCTTTCTTATATATATATATATATATATATATATATATATATATATATACTTTATGTACATTACAGATGTAAGTGTATTGTGTGTTTGCATGTAATTAAACACAGACAGTATATATTTTTTCATGTACCTGTATGTGTAATTTGAAACTGGGAATGTTTTAGCTTTATTTTAATGGATACAACCACAGTGTGTCGGTGTTTACCCAATATAACCACATTTTAGTGTATATATAACCACAATTTAGTGTCGTCTTCTTGGATATAACCACACTTACAGATTGACTGTTTCACTGGATGTAGTCAAACTATTGGGATTTATTTGTAGTTGGACAGCAACGTTGAGGGTTGTGTTATTTGCGATAGAAAGTTTTCGCTCAGTTCTGAATGACGAAATCTCTTCGTGGATAGTATCACCACGTTGTAATCGACTGCTGAAGTAACATTTCACGATTCAGTCAATAGGTGATGGGATTCTGGTGGCGCTGAAACACCCCACTGGAAATTTCGCCTAAAATTGTTGAAGATGAAACTTTGATGCCACGGCTAAACAACTCGCCTAAAATTGTTGAAGATGAAACTTCAGTGCACTGTTTGTGGTATTATACTGAACCACAGTTACAGTTTGTTGGTGTTTCACTTATGTTCCCACTCGATTCTCGGCGTGGGCATATCTTTCGGTGTTTCATCTTTGACTTCGCTTCATTACGGTACCTCTGGAGGTAGCTCGTGCCATTTAGCCTACCATGTGCACAACAGTGGCAGTAAAACATCAATCATCGTCATCTTATGTTCCCACACATTTGGGTGGTGGTTTACTGAACACAGCCACAGTCTGTTGGTGATTCATTATGTTCCGACACATTTGGGTGGTGGTTTACTGAACACAGCCACAGTTTGTTGGTGTTTCATTATATTACCGCACATTTGGGTGGTGTTTTACTGAACACAGTCTGTTGGTGATTCATTATGTTCCCACACATTTGGGTGGTGGTTTACTGAACACAGCCACAGTCTGTTGGTGATTCATTATGTTCCCACACATTTGGGTGGTGGTTTACTGAACACAGCCACAGTCTGTTGGTGATTCATTATGTTCCCATACATTTGGGTGGTGGTTTACTGAACACAGCCACAGTCTGTTGGTGATTCATTATGTTCCGACACATTTGGGTGGTGGTTTACTGAACACAGCCACAGTCTGTTGGTGATTCATTATGTTCCCACACATTTGGGTGGTGGTTTACTGAACACAGCCACAGTCTGTTGGTGATTCATTATGTTCCCACACATTTGGGTGGTGGTTTACTGAACACAGCCACAGTCTGTTGGTGATTCATTATGTTCCCACACATTTGGGTGGTGGTTTACTGAACACAGCCACAGTCTGTTGGTGATTCATTATGTTCCCACACATTTGGGTGGTGGTTTACTGAACACAGCCACAGTCTGTTGGTGATTCATTATGTTCCCACACATTTGGGTGGTGGTTTACTGAACACAGCCACAGTCTGTTGGTGATTCATTATGTTCCCACACATTTGGGTGGTGGTTTACTGAACACAGCCACAGTCTGTTGGTGATTCATTTTGTTCCGACACATTTTGGTGGTTGTTTACGTGGTATGGCCAGACGATGTTTGTTTTTCTAGACACGGTTTGACTAGATGTTTTCAGACGTTAGGGGTGTTTTACCAAGTCTAGTCACGCAGGCAGTGTTTCACTGGGTATGGCCGGACTTTGGGAATGTTTTACTGGTTTAGGTATAAAATATAGTATAGCCTGGCTGACTTTGGAACAGCCGTATTCGTAGAAAAATGATGCCGTGACTTCACAGTTAGAGTATGTGATGTTCGTGTTTGCAGCATGATGCAGTATAGCAGTAGGTCTATAGGTCGTTTGCATTTATCCATTCCATTTGTGTCACCACTACTCGGGAGTACTGAAGTAGGGAAGCCTCATGATGTGACTGGGCTTCGTTTCTCAATTAGCCGTGCATAGAAGGTGTTCTGTAATGTTCTGTTACATGCAACTCTTTAATACGATTTCACGTAATGTGTCCCTTTATGCCATACAAGTGGCGGCACGCGTGAATTAATGTTTTAAAGAGAGATAGACAGGATGTAGTGATGATTCATTCAAAGTACTTCATTTTGTACACATCGTCCCTCACTCTCTTTCCGTGTGTGTGTGTTGTATGTGAACACTGTCTTGGCCTGTATGTATGCCAGTTCACATCTGTGTGCATTTAGTGGTTCCTTTCAAGTTTCAGTAGTACACTGAAACATTTGTGGGAATGAATTTCAGAACGGCATGAGTTGTTGATCCATTGTTTGAACCTCTAATTATGATGATGAAAATGAGATACTCTAGATGGAGGTTGGGGATGACATGCTGTAGTTGTTATCTGTGATTCTACATCTACGTTTGCAGTCATACATATTCACTTCCAATTGGCAACTTTGGCATGCACCATATCTAACCACTCCCCCCCCGACAGAAATAGAACAAGACATCTAAAGTTAGTTGACCTGAAACTGCTAATAGAAGGCATTTGACTGATTAACCATCCAGTGGGAAACTCCCACTGCTCTGGCTTTGAAGAGAGAGAAGGGAGTGTGTGTGTGTGTGTGCATCTAAGCTTTGCTCATACTCAGGTCAGATGCTGGCTTACTCGCCACTTTCTTGGTATTTCAAGATTTGGGTCCTATTGCTGCCCTGCTATTAGCAGTTCGGTCAACTTATTCTAGATGTCTTTTCGTATTGGGATCAGTTAGACAGTGGTGTCTGTCGAAGTCGCCAATTTTGCACCAGATCACATACAGGAGGGATTGCATTCACTGAAGAGCTACTACTGTACGACGCAGAAAAACACATCACCCTTTAATAAAATGCCGACATTAGCCGTCAGCTGATAACCCACAATCACACAGTATTAGTCATGATGTGGAAGGATATGTGAAAAGCTCTGTTACAATTTTTGTGAATTTGTGAAGCAGGTTTCGGTTTCAGTTGGCATGGATTTGCAGAATTTGGCTTGCGTGAGTGGGTGTTTCCTCAAAAAAGGAACAACAACACTACCAACAACAGGAAGCAAATTATCCATGAATGAATTGAATGAATGGTTCACATGCTTGAAAATAGGCATGCACAGCGCAGAGCTTTCCATAGATCCTAGTAGATTTTGGCAGATGAAGAACAGGGGTGGTAAGTGCCTTAGATGCAGAGAACATAATTATGAATTCACTAACGTGCACTTTTTACAATTCTTTCATATATATGCTTATTGTAATGTTATACATATGGACATATTAATAACAGGACACTGGAAATTTTATGTACAAAGGGATAAACCTGTTAGATTGGTGTTTTTACATCTCTGTTAGCTTTGCACAAACACACAGTAGTGGGTGAGTGAGTTCTGCTTGGGATCTCATGACGCATAGGGCCGTGCAGTTTGGAAATTGTAAATGTTGCAGTTTGGAAGACGAGATTATCGGATGGAACGTCCCATCTACAAGGATAAAGATCGTGTTTGATTGCTGGAGTTTCCCAGTGCAGTGCACTGCTCCAGTGGATTCATTACGGGAGCACACGATGGCCCAATAAGCACAATTTACTGGAAACAATTATCACAATTTGCTGCAGCTGCCCGACGTGTCCATCCTGATGCCAGGATGATCGCTCTATGACGAAGGGCGTTGTTTATCAATGTCGTGACACATCTACACTCGGCACACACACACTGCCGGGTACCAGAGTTCAGTCGACGTATTGGGAGATGTGCGTAACGGACACCCGGGCGTGTTTCTAATAATAAGTAACATGCCCCCTGTACTGAATGGAAAACTAATTGACACACCGCCATTACTGTTTATGTAACACATTAAACATCCGGTTTCTTTCCAGCAGTTTCTATGTATTTGTCGTATTGCCGGCCGGCCTGCTCGGCGATAACTGGAAAGCGAGCTCTCGTAGAGACGTGGCATAGATAGCAGAGATAAATAGCGTGTTGTTTGAGGCGGAGGTTTTGCCGCCGAGTGATAAGGCAGTCGGGTGGCTGTTTGTTTGGCTTTTGAATAACCAAAAGTGGTTACAAAGCTGGCCAGCGTCGGGCTATTCTCTAGGCTGCATATATGGTTCGGTGTGCAGTAAATTTGAGATTTTCACAAACTTCGAAGCTGTTTCGAGTATATGCCATCGTTCAAATCGTCGCATGTGCGTGGGTGGGTGGGTCGGTCGAAGATAGCTCTGGGGGTAGAGTGTCGTGTTTGGGTACGAGTGATAACTTCGCTAGTCCTCTGGCATTAGTTAGTCCGCTTTATGTTTGAAACGACTGTTTGGATTTGTCAGTAAATGCCAGACTCGGTGTTGGTCTATAAACCAGACTGGCAGCGTGCGAAGTCCTTAGAAAGTAGATGCTGAACACATATCATCAGAGAGGACGTTTCTGTGTAGCTGGTCGAAATGTGCCATGTTTATTTCCGGACAATTGAGTGCCAGGGTCTACTGTAAGGCTTCTAGTTTCGATTCTTGATTTGGGTTGTCTTGTTCACTTTTGGCATGATTTCCAACTTAGCTGTTAATGGAATTTTAACTATAGCTATATTTTTAATTTCAATTGTGTATGTTATTATGTAATTACTTTGATTGATATATATATATATATATATATATATATATATACACGCACGCACACATATATGAAAGGAACATGTTTCATCCGTTACAGAACGATATATTTCTGCAGCTGTCTTTCAAGAATTCAATGAATCCTGTAAATGGCATTGCTTTCAATCACCGCAGACACTGTCACTGCCAGACTTGGACATTTAGGGCACAGCCATTGTGCAGTGTTTCATCCACCAATAAAAGGCTTCAGCACGATCGTCCCGTTTCGCTAGTACTGATACTGTATTCACTAGTTACCCCACAGTGATTTTGTTAGAAGCCGTGATCCGGTTTTGTTTACCCGCCTACTTTCAAGTAGAGACCCGGCTACTTTCGTTTCCAATACCAATGAGACGCCGCGTCGTGGCATCGTAGACCCCTGAGGCCTACCCACATCTAACACTGGTATTTTGTCCCCCCCCTCCTACTTTATTTCTTAACAAAACCACTGCCTCACAGTGTATTATTAATGACTGGAAATGAGGATACCAGATACTTCTGCTAAGTATGCAATTAACTTCCCGTTTATCATTTGTGTGCTATTCGTGGATGAGTTTGTTTCTCTCCTTGAGCTGATTGCTGTATCCAGCATAGCATATCCACAGGAGGATGGATTCTCTGTTTGTTTATCATTCGTTTTTGTATATTAGTGTACCCTGATAGTGCAGTGGTTAGTGCAGTGTTGCTAAAAGCGTCCAAGTTTTCCGTATGAATCCCACGCATACCTGTATCTGTTGGATGTTTCCTGAAATCGGGACCGAGACGAAACGAACTACACTCACAGTTGTGTGATCTTCTTGGTTGGTTGTGGGCTTCGCTGGAAGTCTTCCGGTTCCATTGTTTACCGTGTCCGTATAATGTTTCATTCAAATCAGATCGTTTACTTAGGGTGTTACCTATCAGCCAACTGTCGTTGATGTGGCCACCACCTCGTCCGAACGAGGCACTGATTGACTCACGGCTGAATTTGAACAGTATGATGAGGAATGCCAATCAGTCAGTGAGTGTAGATGGACGGTTTGATCGGATGAGGCAGAAGATCTGATCCGTATGCCAATGGAGCAGCGCGTTCCGTTTACGTAAGCGGCATGGCATCTCGTCCAGTAAAGCGTATTTCGGTTCTAATTTGATTCCTTCAACCACCTGGTATATATCATGGTCCGTACTGTCTTTGTCAACTTCCAGTCGTCATCGTCGTTTTGTTGTTGTTTTGTTTTAGCGCTGCTATACACACATAATTGCTCAACACGGGGTACAGATAAGTTATATTGGTTGTATGAGGGATATCTGTGTGGGGTTGTTGGTGATGAACTACCTAGTTATCTTGTTTAGCACGTCACAAAAGTATGGCGTCGGAGTGTGGCTGCTTTGATTTGTGATGAGTGAAACGTCGTCTTTGGTAACATCGGTAACAGATAAATCATCCGATTTAGAACAGTTCATTTGCTCAGCAAGCATGAGGGTTTTAACAGTAAATTCAGCGATTTCGCAACACATTGGATTAGCCATTTTATTCGCACATCGTTCAGGCTACTGTAATATTTCACGGTAGGAAGTGTGTCGGGTGAGAGTTTTTATTGGCAGCCGAGAAACGGAGCTCAAAATAAGCTTAATTGGACCACCAGAGGTCGTAACTCTACTTGACCCACTTACTGTCTTTTGGTGGCGTTGAGAAATCTTTGGGCGCGGGTGATTGAAAAGTTTAGCAACCGGCTGCAACAACCAACCTGGACTAGGAATGGGCTACTTTTGAGGATGGTTAGGTCTTGCTCGGTCGGTCGGCTGGCTGGCTGGCCTAGTTTTATGCGGGACCGGCCAATCGGAGGATAACACCGGCAGTCATAATCTGCCGCCGTTATCGGCGGATCGCAGCAAAAACAATGCTAATCAAATAAAACGTTGTAAACAATAGATTGAGCCGTTTGCCTTATGATCGGTGGTGGGGGGTTGGAGTTGGATGTCTCGTATTAATTCAGCCAGCAGAGTGGAGCCGTTTACGCGATAAGTCGACACGCCACATGCTGGTACTAGCCACGGCTGGTTCTCGTCATTCGGGAGAGAGAGAGCGAGAACGAGAGAGTCCCGACTAGATCTCTATAGCTGACAACCATATGAGTCTTTTCATTAGTTTTCACCGCAGAAGTCTCTCTCTCTCTCTCTAGAACATGCTCCCCCCATACACGTAATAGATTTGATTAACTTTAAAAGAAAGAATGTGCGATAGGTTGGCATTAAATAATTGTTCGGGAGATGGTGTCTGTTCATTCATCTGTCATGTGCCTGCCTACCTGTAAGACAAATGTCAAATATTGACTTGTGTTCCGACCATTTACACATGGACCTACACCTACCTGTGTGTTCTGTGTTATTATGGTTCCGTAATCGGGGAGACTTCCATTGGAACGGTAGTGTGGTGTTATTTCTCATTTGGTCTGGACTTTCCCTCCATATTGTGCCACTGCTTGTTGCTGCGGCCATTGACAGTATCACGAGAGAATAAATATGGGTGGGGGGTGAGCTGGAGGGTGTTTGTGGTACAGAGTCATATCCAAGGACCATGTTATTCACCTGCTATCTGGTTGTTTATGTAACTTTTGTGATAAATTTGTGTGTGTTCAGCCAACAGTTATCCGGTCTGTTAGTGCTGTGGTTTCCCTCATTAGAGACAATGAGCTAATGTTCATCGTTGTTCTGTTGTTTTAAACGAGTTAGTCATAACCTTTCAAGTTTTGTTCATTCTCCGTCGACGTGTTAAAAGAACTCACTCAATCGCTCGTAGTAATGTGATAAATGTCTGTTTTACCTTTTATATTGGGAATAACTTCAGTAGTATTTCTCTAGAAATCAGAACCAGTAAAGACAAAGGTTAAATGATCTGCCTTGTGTTTTCGGGTCATTGTGGCAACTCGGCCAGTGCAGAGCCCGAGAATTTCTCACAAATATGTGTATAGGTTAACAAGGATGAGGGTGATCCAGCCAATTTGTCCTACCGAAACAACAGACCCGCTTGTGTGGGCGGCCCAGTGGGTAGAGAGAGAGAGTACAGTGCTAGAATCGTCCAGTTCAGGGCTCTAGTCCGACTCATATCTGTGTTTGTGGGGTGCTTCCTTAGGGAATCGCCCTCGTGTGACCAGCGTAAAGGCAAAAGAGATTCTGAATTTCATGGATTTTGTCGTAACGTACGTTTTGGACGATCTTGACTACACCACTGCTGATAGTCTACTTTGATATTAAAGCTTGGAAAAACAGCATCAGGTATGCACCACGTTGTACACTGTTTGACCCAGCATGTTGCTGCGCTTTAAAGGGATTCTCTGGTCACTGTGCTATACACAAAATGTTGTAGACTCGTCAGCTCCAAATACACATAATCCAGTCAACATCCTGCTGCACACAGCACAGACCAGCCAGCCCCTGTTATACACGGCATGCTGTATACCTAACCTAACCCAGCTTGACAGCATTGAACCTATCAGCTGTTCCGAACACTTGTCCCATTCAAGTGATGGACAAACAAAACGCGCCTCCACTTTCCGCGTGCCCTGTCTGTGCACGTGCTTTGTTAATCAATCATAAAAGGCGCTGTTCCACAGCAGCCACCGACTTGTGGCAGTGATGGAATGTCGAGGACGGCTTTGTTGTAGGCTGGGATTACTCCCTTCATCTGTGGCCAATAACAGCTGACAAATGACAACAGTGGGGTCATTGTCAACCCCGGCATCCCCGCTGTATAAGTCGGCTACTTCTCCTGTACATCTTGGATTGTTCGCCGGCTTGTTGGTTGTGTGTGTGTGTGTGTGTGTGTGAACGTCCTCAGCCATTGCACCGAAGTTTCTATGGCTGCTTGAATTGATTCGTATTATCATTTAATTGCTGTAGTGTACTTTAGCTCATACATGTAGACTATTATTAACACAGAGAGAGAAAAAAAATGACGAGCGTTGTTCTGTCATTTTAATTGTTTAGTGAAGATGTAAGTTGATTAGCTAGATAATGTTTGTCATGTGTGTTTGATACGGTGATTTCGGCTCATCAACTCCGTATATTTACTTCTCGGGTGGAAAACTGTTGGCTTTCTTATGGGATTGAAACATGCTGAATTGAAATGAATATGTAAGTGTGTGTGTGACCTACAACATGAAACCATACTTCGTGAATATGTAAACTTGATGAGCTCTCTCCGTGTGTGTGTGTTCAAATATGCTCACGTGTGGACATGTACAACTGTGAATGTATGACTGGCTATTACCAAAAACTGGCCCCTGGTATGATGATGATGATTGATGTTTTACGGCCACTTTTGTGCACAAGGTAGGCTAAATGGGCCGAGCGACCTCCAAAGGTAATGAGACGAAGTGAAAGACGAAACAACCTTCAGATATGCCCACGCCGGGATTCGAACACGGGTGGTAGTGATCTGTATGAAGTGATAAGCTGCCGGTACTGAGGTAGATGGTAACTAACTGTTAATGGATATTTCCTGTAGTCTGAAGGGCTGTTGAATGTCCCCTGATAACTGACCTCACAATTACAACCACGTGGTCGGTGGCGTTTGTGTTTTCATGAATAAAAAGCTTATAGCTGATGTGTGCCTCTCCCAAATACTCGGTCAGAAATTGATATTTGAATGAATGACGTCTCTCTGTGTGTGTCTGTGGGGGGGGGGGTTAAGCACTGATACAAATCATTTTAATTCAGACTCTGGATCATTTGCTTGCGTGTATATATATATATATATATATATATAGGCACTAGCCTAATATATAATTATATATATATATATATATATATATATATATATATATATATATATATGCACTGGGCTTGAAACTACTGAAATAGCCATAAAACACATACCTTGTTGTCTATACATCCATAAATTTACACATCCGTAAACCTATACATCTAGGTGGGTTTTTTTTTTGGGGGGGGGAGGGGTTTGGACTGCACCATCAAATTTTCAAACCTGGTAGATATGGCCAACTCATAATCTTGGCAGTGGTTTTCAACCGGTGACTTACAATAACTTTACATCCGTGTGTGGGGGGGGGGGGTTGTTAGCCCACTTGGTTCATTAAAATTTGACTCACCAACATTCCTAAGAAAGCTCTCTTTTTTCCAGAATATTCTCAGCTATTTATATCATAAAATTTCAACTTTGATTATTAGCCATGTCATGTCCTTCAGCTATTTTTAGGTGTTGAACTGCCGACAGCCAGTTTGGCAGCCAATTTACGTTTTGTTTCTTATCATAACCATTCATCTCGGTTGACAGTGTTCCAACTAGGCCATTACACGATGGCGCAATGCCCTGCCCCTATTTAACTGCGCCCTGTACGTTTTATTTTGCGCCCTGTGTATTTATAGGGCGCCCGGTGTTATTGGTAATTATGATACTGTCACAAGCTCCATTTCATGAATATTAACTAAATGCCAAAGTTAACTAAAAAACTGATTTCAAATGATGTGCCCCCAAAAATATCTTTCACGCGTAAAAGTGTCCTCCATCTGCCAATGGCACCCTGTACTTTTCAAAACCTAGCTGGAACACTGGTCAATTGCAGTGCATTTTATTAACCAACCAGGAAAGTGTGGTGATTTTTATTAGCAAAACAGATCCACGGCGCTTTTGGATTGTTCCGAGAGGTTTTCTATAGCAGATGAGAGCGATGATATAAATGAACTGCGCCGTTGTTGTTGTTGGTTGAGACAGATAGTGTCATAAATTTATGTTATCAGACCTATCCGTGGGGCTTGTTTCTTGAAATGTTTTATAGACATTCATACTGGCTGTGTGAGGTGATTAGCCTAAAGAGCTTCACCTAACAGGGTGGGTCAGAGTATTTAGTGCCGTGTTATAGTTTCCTCTTTGGGTCATAACCAAGTGTTTATATTGGACTTCTGTGTTATGCGAGGGGACTTCACCACCAAGTTGGACATGTTCATCTGGATCACTGTAACTGTACCAAGTGTTTGGATCTTTTGTAGATGGATCGGTCGTGGTCACTCCATGATAATGTCACTCCATGCAGTGCTCCAGCCAGGGCCCCTCCGTGGTCTAGTTGGTAGCGTGTTGGACCAGAGGTCACTACCACCGGGGTTCGAATATCGGCGTAGCCATATCTGAAGGTTGTTTCATCTTTGACTTTGCCTCTTTACCTTTCGAGGTCGGTCGGCCCATTTAGCCATGTGGCCATGTTCGGCGATTACAGTCTTTATCCCCTAGAAACACCCATCATTTAAATACTTCTAGGTTAGTTAAATGGCCCCATCCAATCCGTCTGTTTTCTGAGGCATTGCAGGAATGGCAAAGTGGTTATTGGATTTTACACTGCAAACCTCCCAAGGTGTGGATTTTAATCCAGCTGGTTTACTTGTGTTTGTTGGATGTTCCCCCAAAGCATCTCCCCATGCCAACCAGTCAGTCAATCAATCAATCAATCAAGCAACGTTTAAACTGTCCATCATATAGGATGAGTTGCTGGCTAAGAGATTGACTCCATGATGAAAATCAGGAAGTCCAGAGGGTAGAATCGACCAACTGGCTACTGATGTCGGGCTAAAGTCCACACTATCTGGTTTAAGGGAGCATGTGGTTGAACGAGTTCCAGGCCGGGTAGCAGTCTATGAGAGCCCCTTATGATAACCTGGAATTTTTGTCACATCTGGTCCAAGTTTGAGTACTGAGACTTTTAAAGTTAGGAAAGCGGATTTGGGCAGGTACTCAGATTTGAACACGATCTTTAGACAGGTCTGTGGGCGTTGGAATAGGTACACTCAGCAAGGTGTTGGTGGTAATATTGGACTGGTTAGGGCTGTTGGCTTCCAATAAGAAACCTGCAACAGCCTGCACACACACACACACGCGCGCACACACACGCACATAAAGAGAGGCAGAGTCTTAGAGAATGTGCTTCTAACCATGGACTAAGGATACAGAGTGGACTTCATTGGTGGGATCAATATCTTAACCTTTCCAACTCCGAAGATAACATCATTCCATACACTGTGATGACTGATTAGTCATTACACCTCTTATTGTGATATCGCCTGATGAATCACCCAGTGGTTGTGTTCATGAGTCTCTGTACCAGTACTTTTTCATACACTGCAAAAAGACACAAACACGCATGCACAATGCACCAATGAGTTCTAGTGGTCAAAACATTCTTGCCATTGGCTCTATGATGATGATGAGGATAATGAATATGATGATGTTGCTGCTGATGATGGTGATGATCCTTGGTTTCTTTCCCATCCAAGATTTGAAAATTAATTTCTTGGCTCACAAAACTGTGAGTTGCTCACTATTTTAAAATGTGATCTCTCATTGGATAAAAACAGAAGTGAGACTGAACAGAATATTCAAAACATTCAAACTGTAATGACCAGATTCTGGCTATTTTTATGAAATGCAGTCTGTGTGTGGTGGGAAAAGAGGTTGTTTTAACCACTCAGTGTACACAGGGGTAGAACTGGAAATAAAGGCTTACACTATTCTGCTTCTGACGATTCCAGTATTCTGCCTCAGATAATTCCACTATTCCGGCTCGGATAATTCCATTATTCCGTCTCAGATAATTCAACCTCGGATAATTCCACTATTCCAGCTTGGATAATTCCACTATTTCCTTCTCGGATAATTCCACTATTCCGTCTCAGATAATTCAACCTCGGATAATTCCACTATTCCAGCTCGGATAATTCCACTATTTCCTTCTCGGATAATTCCACTATTCCGTCTCAGATAATTCAACCTCGGATAATTCCACTATTCCAACCCGGATAATTCCACTATTTCCTTCTCGGATAATTCCACTATTCCGTCTCAGATAATTCAACCTCGGATAATTCCACTATTCTGTCTGGGATAATTCCACTATTCCATTTCAGTTAATTTCACTATTCCGTCTCGGATAATTCCACTATTCTGTCTGGGATAATTCCACTATTCCATTTCAGTTAATTTCACTATTCCGTCTCGGATAATTCCACTATTCTGTCTGGGATAATTCCACTATTCTGTCTGGGATAATTCCACTTGGATAATTCCACTATTCTGGCTTGGATAATTCCACTATTCCGTCTGATAATTCCACTATTCCGGCTTGGGTGATTCCACTATTCCGTCTCGGATAATTCCACTAGTCTGTTACATGATTCGAGATCGTTGAACAAATCCATGCAAAGAATCCCAGCCAGAAGTTCTTAGTACAGTCGAGGAGGAATGTATTTTAGACCATACATCAATGGACAGGTTAAGACAGTAATGGTGAAAGTAATGGTCTCTTGGGTCTAAATTGTGGGCAGCTTGAGGAAGGCAGTCTGTATTAGGGTACCTACCTCAATGTTTATGGTAATCCAGATATCCCGATTTTGCTAATCCCATTTTCCCTTTTCTTTTATATTTTGTTTACATCTCTTTGTTCGTTGTTGATAATTCTCTTTTTAAATCTACTCTCTTCTATTTATGAAAATACCAACCTTTCTTGTTTCTGAAAATTCCGCCTTCTTTTCTTTCAATAATTGCACCCCTCTCTTGTTTCTGATATGTCCAGTCTCATCTGTTTCTGATAATTCCTCTATTGTGTTTCTGATAATTCTCCCTTTTCTGGTTCTGATAATTCAACCTTATTTTGTTCGCGATAATTTCCCTATTTTGTTTCCGATAATTTTTCCTTATTTTGTTTCTAATAATTTCCCTATTCCGTTTCATATTGTTCCCCTATTGTGTTGCTGATCATTCCCCATTTGTGTTTCTGTCTCTTGTAATTTCAGCCTGATCACCTCTCACTAATAATCCCAATCCTATTCCTGTATATCTGGGTGTCCCCATAATAGTAATCCCACTGTCAGGTTTGTGAAAATTCTATAGAGAGTGGGAGTGTTCAACTGACCAGTTTCAAAAACCCATAGCTCTGATGTGTACACAGGCCTGTTTCTCATTCATGTGCTTTCATCTGTCTTGGTGTGTGCTGTACACTGGCCATGCACCTGCCGTCTTGGTATATTATATGCTATGTGCTTATGTTTCTTAAATGTTTAGTGGCATTTTTCTGGTGTGTACACTGGCATATGTCTCTGATGTATTCGTTGGTTTGTGTCTAATGTTTACGTTGTTGTTCCTGGTATTTAAACAGGTTTGTTTATATGTGGCTAAAGCCTAGAATTGGGTACTTTCCCGGTTGATGTGATGTGGTTTTGTCTGTATTTGTGGAAGGGGAGATATCAGTTGTATTTATAAGGTGTGCTGTGTGTGTGTGTGTGTGTGTGTGTGCGTGTGTGTGATCTATTTAGCCATTAAGTATAAACCGCAGTATGTCGGGTACTCACCGACCGGTACTACTAATTGTTGGTGAACCAATGGAATTAATCAGTCGTGCGAATTAGAGGTGTGAAGCTACTTCTGAGTACCACACTAATCTGATTAACACCGAGAAACCAGTTGGCATATCTCAGCAGTGAAGTGCAGCTGTACAAGTATATAAAAGCCATTGTGACGTCATCGGGAATGGCTGCTGCTACTGCTGCTGCTGCAACGGCGCCAAAACCCACCATTGTCTCCTTGGGAACACACTAGCTCCGGGATACGTAGGGCACTAAACCCAAATCACCTGTCAGAACTGCCGGCAGTTAGACCCCAAACACTCCACGTTTACCTGTATTCTGGCCGGGCTGCTGTAATTAAATGTGTGGTGTTATGCCCCCTGGATAACAAATTACCTTAGTGGGTCGGTCGGTCGACGTTGTGATTTGGTTAAAAATAGTATTGCCTCTGGGATGTGGTCAGGAAATAGCATTAGAGTGGGGGTATTTTAATAAAATCCATTATTATTATTTAGAATGTTACTTAAGCCTACGTTATAATTTGCTTGTGTGCTATTTTTTTTATACATTATACTTGCATTATAGAATCATCTTTCATCATAAAATGCTTTAGAATGGTTTTAGTCATTGATGAGTGTTTATTATTATTATTATTATTATTATTATTAGCCGTAGTAGTAGTAGTAGTAAAATGGTAAAAATTTAAATATTGAGTCCCGTCCAATCAAAACCTCGATAATTTATTAAAATAATAATTGTACCATAACTGTTATCTTGTACTTTAATTTAAGCAAAATATATTTAAGTTCTTTGACACTCACACACTGTTCTTTGTCCAGACGTTGATATGATTTTCTCTGAGTTTGTGGATGTACAAATGTACAAAGGTAATGCTAGTTATAAACTGGGATGGACAGACTAGCTAACAGTATCCTAACAGTGTTAATGCGCATCTATTGTTGGCCAGTGAAGAGAAGACAGGGATGACATTTTCACATTGGGGTGCTTCACAGCACGTCGATGTTTAGACACACACACACACACACGCAGCACACATCAATGTTTTCCATAATTTGGTGTTATTGAGCACCAGTTCGGAGATGACAGAGCAACCCTGCGGGATGACCCTGTTTGTTAGCTGTCATAATAAGACCTTGTGACGTCTCAGGTGTTATCTGTGACGTTGATGATATGGAGATGTGGGGGGGGGGAAGACGGGAAGTTCGAGTAGATGGGATCTGTGGTGGCTTTGTTATGCCGAGACGGGCGTCACCATCACTTGGCAGCAGACCAGAACAGGGCTACTTCTAGTGACGCAGAGAGAGAGAGAGGGCGAGAGAGAGAGTTTAGTGGGGACCCTCTGGGAGCTGTGCACAATGTGGGCAGGAATGAATCGGGTTTCTGGAGTCTGCTGCAGCTCCATTGAATTCGTGTCGGCCTACGGGATATGTATGTATGTATGTATGTGTCTGTGTGCGTATAGCTCATTAAGTGGAGGAAATTCCGAGAACGGTCTCCCAGCGCCATGGTCCACCAATTCTGGTATGGTTAAGGATTGATTTCCGGGAGTTGTTGGTAAGTGTACGTGGGGTGGTCTTACTACTACCACCACCGCGAGCTCCAGACCGTAAGTAACAGGACTTGGCTGTGTCTACACCTGGCTCACCTTTGATTGCCCGAGCGAACGTTTCTCTCTGTGTGTGTGTGTGTGTGTGGAGAGAGAGAGAGAGCGAGAGAGAAGCTTAGCTGGGGCCTCCAGTACTGGCTCCTTGGAGGTGTGCTCCAGGAAGCGGCTCTGGTTACACTGTTGCCAAATTTGGCTCCAGGTTTTAGGTCAGCCCTGTGTGTGTGTGTGTGTTACAATCTGGAACGGGAGTACTTGCCACTCATACACACACATACACCCACACACATACAAACATCGGCCATTCTTGATACCTATTGTTAAATTGTTACACGTTGATCTTCAATGTTATGTCGTGTTGGCCTGCGAGCTCCTCGATACAGCGTACTGGATAATGGTCATAGGTGAACTAGTGGTGTATGTTGACCGGTAACAACTACCATATATAACAAACAGTCCGTAAGCTTCCACGTTCTAATAAAGATAAATATCCGAAACTTGAGTTCGGTGCGTAGTTTAGTTTCAACGTTACTCCTGGCGGTGTTAGCGTTTTGGCAATTTGGGTCTTGCCCCAAATTGACACACGGGGCAGTCTGTGCCGGCTTAACGGGTGGTTGGGCATGTATATATATGTGTGTGTATGTATGTACCACTGGATGGGTAAACGAGGGTGGCTTCGTGATTGTGACTGACACCTGAGCCGGTAGTAGCAACGAAACACACACATAATGGGCAGGCGGAAAAGTTGGCAGCTTGGCCAAGTTGCTCTGGACGGTCTTCCCGTTCAGGATAGTAGGCGGGGTAGGCAGTTGTTATGGCTTGGTTGTTTTCCCGTTCTCTTGCTCGCACGCCTACCTCCTCCGTCTGTGTGCGTGTGTGTGTCTTCTCTCCCGTGTGTGCGCGCGCGCGTTCACCGAGCTCTGACTGCTGCTGTTTTTCTCTCCACCGCCGCGCCGCTACTGCCGCACAAGATGTGATTATAACATGAGCTAATATTGGAAAGCAGAACTAGTACGTCTAAATTCTGAGAGGTATAAAGGGCCCTGATAAACTATATTGGTAAGCTAGCTATTGTGCTCTGTTCATCTGGATCCATAACCCCTTGACCTCCCATCCTTGATATGCTGTGTGCCATTTCCATCTATCTCTATTATTATGTACATATCCCGTTGGTGGTCGCCGACTGTCTGTCTGTCTGTGTGTGGTGTTGTGGACAGACCCCGGGCGTTACCTCCCGATCGATCCCCTTCCTGTCGGGTGATCTCAGCCACCCACCCACAGATGAGCCGACCCCATCTCCCGTTGCATATTATAGACACGTACACTTGTGCTAACCGTCCACGTCCATGCCCATGCACTTCCCGTGTTCGTGCATGTTTCAATGTGCACGTCTTGTACGTGAACACGCCTACCTGTTGTTATATTATTGTTGTTGTTTTTGCTGTTGTTGCTGTTGTTGTTATTATATGTCGACGAAACATATCCACACGGGCCCGTCTCCCCTGGATGAGTTCCGGCATTGTCCTCCGTCGCTGATGTTCTTCAACTGGGAGTGGCGTGTCTCGAGTACTCTGCGAGTACCCTGCGAGTATCCACCGCACGCGAGCCGCTTGCTCGGACATGGCCACCAGTGTGTACCCAATGGCTGCTCTCCCAGACCAAGTTCAAACCGGTTTCGAAGATTCCGATGTCCGGGGCCAGCGAAATGTTCAATATTTACAGAGACTTGGTGGCCTGAAAACAAGATGTTTCAACGAGAGACGGGCCAGTGGCTGAGAACTGCGCGAAGAAGTTCACGTGGAATGTTGTTTGGCTGGAGTTTGGTCGTATTTTGACAGCAACGACAAAAATTGCAACCAATTTTTATTATTAGTAATCATTTTATTTCGGGTCATGTGTCTCTCTCTTCACGGAGAAGCATGTACACATTGACCCCCCCTCGCTTATCCGTCTTCATCCAACGTCTGTTTGTGCTGATTGGTGCTCATGTTTTCTAACACTTGAAATGTGGTCTTTGTTTCAAGTCGCAGAAGTAACCAGTCATTGTTGTTTATGCGGTCATCGCTGTAACGTGAACTTGTTTTTCAGCGTTCGATTTGCGATCCTTAGTGTGTTAACCGGCTGTAAATTATTCGGGATCTAGCCCGTGGTGAAACAATTACCGTGTTGAAGTGTCCATAGTCGGTCGAAGTACCGCGCGTGTCTGTCGTGCATCTGAAATAGTCTGGTTTTGGGTCAGCTGATCGATTGGATTTTCTGCTTGATAGAATGATTAGGGATGGGTAGAGCACTGTCCTGCCAAACTCGAGGTTGTGGGTTCGATACCAACTGAGACCTGTCCGCGGGACATTTTCCTTCGGGTCATATGTCCTGGTTGTGATCAATGCCGAGGCAAAGGAGCGATTACGATATACCGATTTGAAATTTGTACAAAAATAACTAGAAGATTTAATGAGGGCAGCTGTACGCTGTGAACGGTGCAATTTAATGAAACTTATTTCGAACGGCTGACTTTAGAACGTCGTGTAGGAAGTAACCTAGGTAGTGGTGCTTAGACGCGCATTTTGGAGCTGGTCACAAAAGAGGCCGTCTCTCGCGCATCTCGTTGACAGAAGAATATAACGTGCACAAAGTATGGCGTAGTAGTGATCTGGTTAGTTAATGGGAGCCTGATTACTGGCCAGATCACTCCGCTGACCAGTAGAAAGCACGGTTATATCTAAAATGGCCATTTATTGGACGAGCTTGAACTGGACAGATGTAACCACTGAATAGATTGGTTAAGGATTGCTGTCATTTGTGGTCACAGTGACTAACTAGGCGGCGTCACTGTGTTGATATTTGTACATCAATGGGGGTATGTTATACCGGCATTTGCAGTCATATATATATATATATATATATATATATGTGTGTGTATATATATATATATATATATATATATATATATTGTATATATATATATATATATATATATATATATATATATATATATGTATATATATATATATATATATATATATGACACACACAATATATTTTTACTTCATTGTATAAGCAGCAAAAAAAATTCTTCTCTGTAGCTAGACAAATAGTTAGAGGGCGTAGTTCTCAGTTAACGACTCCCGATCAGCGAACCGTACAGTCAAGCCAGCGTTAAATGCCCATAGTATTTATTGGCGTTTCTGAATGAATTACTTAATATAGACATATAAAAAACCTATGTGTGTTTATTTGTGTGTGCATTATATATATATATATATATATATATATATATATATATATATTAAGTACAATGATAACGGCTATAGAATATTGTCGTCACGCTTCGTGCATGCTCAGGTCGTGCATGGATGGGGGATAGTGCTGGAGCATTACAATATGTATTACATGTTGTCGTTGTCTCCAAAATCATCAGCCTGCGCCTGGTCACATAACGTAGTGCGCGGTAAGAGTAAATGGTGAGCTATTTTTAGCCGACTGCTTCCAAATATAGCGTACAGGTAAGGGAGGAGGGGGGACGGGAGCTGGTTATTGATATATCTCGACGGCTACGTCATCGCTGACCTAAGCCGAATGCGGCCGTCGGCGCTGCCACCACCACGTGGCCATAGTGGACAACTGGCAGGTGAACTGCAGCACGTGACTCCCGCGGAGAGTTGGAGAGATGGCCGGCTGTTGTTGTCGTCGGCAAGGCTCAGCTCAGCCAGCCGTTTTCGGCATCCGGTCGCGTAACGTCGTTTTGCGTCACGACGAGAGAACGACCGCCGGTCTCCTCACCACCTTCCCCCAGCCTCCCTTCCATCTGGTATTTAGCTCTCACCTGAAGCTCTGTGGCTAGCCTCTAGATGGCGGCAGACTTGATTAGATTCGTTACGTCACTGTGGCCAGTCAGAGGACCACTAATTGCTGCTGAGGTTGGTGCCGTCTGCTGTCGTCGTCGTCTCCCGAGCTGGTTACCGTCTCGTTTGTGGTCAACGGTGATCATTTAAAGGGCCAGGCTCTAATGAGTCCTTATGAGTATCGCTCAGGCCGACGACTAACCCGTGGCGACGTCGATCGTGTTCGGTTGTTGCCTGCGTCTGTGAAACTGAGACGTGGGCATATCTAAAGTTTGTTTCATCTTTGACTTCGCTTAATTACCTTTGGGGTCGCTCGGCCCATTTAGCCTACCGTGTGCACAAAAGTGGCCGTAAAACACCAATCATCATCCGTGTAACTGAGAGATGTTTCATCCATCCATGAGGACAGCTCACCTGGAGGTGGCGATCATTGTGCTAAACTGAGCACTCGGCCGCGAACATCTCCACTCCGCTGTCCTTATGCCGAGAAGACACGCTTCACAGCTCTGAAGGCTGAATTCTTTACCCCGTTTTATATTGGTTCCTCGTTTTTCTGATGCCTTGTTCCCTTTGTATTGTTGATATTGACATATAATATCGGACTGGCTGGTAAATTTGATCCTTGTTAACTAAATTTTTTATTATTTAGAAAACCAATAATATTATATATAATTGGAGTTGCCGATCCAGGAAGTTAGCTCCATTTGACATTAATCTTTGTTTCAGTACCATTGTACTCTCTGAAAAAGAACCAGTACAGTTAGTTTTATAAGTAATTCTTAGCATTTTGCAGTAAGGTTTATGGGTGTGTGTGTGTGTGTGTGTGTGTGTGTGTGTGTGTGTGTGTGTGTGATTATAGGATCATTCTCACTAGGATGTTGTTTCTGTCATTCTGATAAGCCATGTTATAAACAACTGGACACATGTCGCAAAGTTTAAAACGCGGTTCAATTATTCAATTGTTCTAAGGAATGGAAATAGATTCTTTCAGCATCTCCATTTACTTGAAATGATACATGATCTAGTCAAGTTGGGTTACCACGCGCGCGCGCACGTACACACACACACACACAGAGAGAGAGAGAGAGTAGGAATTTTGTTTTGAGCATTAGAGAGTCCAGAATTTGAAAGGGATTGATGTGCATGCCTACACACATACTGTATAGTTAATACTAGTAGTTAATATAACGTAATGTATTATCTAAATAATAAATGATTAGTTCATCATTTAACAGTTTGAATGAAATCGTATTTGAATCATCTGAACCATTTTACACTGAATATGTGTGTGCATCTGTGCGGTGCAACTACAATGTTGGTTGGTATATGAATTAAGTCGGATTGTAAACCTGCTTCTCGTATAGTTGAATACCGTATATACTTGTGTCTAAATCGATCTCCTATATAAGACGGGGCCGGTATGTCAGCCAATATCGCGGGAAATTAACTAACTTGAACTTGAATATAAGACGAGGCAGAATTTAAAACTTTTTAAATATGTTTTTCTTTTTTGACCTGGCATGTTGAAATTAACAAGAACGTCAAATTAATGGTAGAGATATGTGTGTGTAGAGCTGATTTCACAGCCAAAGACAACAGCGATATTTATACTTAAAACTAACTACGAAGACAGCTATCGAGCTAATCAAATTGTTAATTATTGCAGGTACACTGCCTTTATAGTTTTTAAACACTGAATGAAATAAATTACAATACAAAACTGTCGCTGATAATTACGAATTAAATTGAACTGTTTATTAGAAACATGAGTAGATGGAAACATAAAAACAAATTGTACCTATTATCGCTCACCAGACCCGACAGGTTTTATTGGCTAACTCGTGTATAAGACGAGTAGGGGGAAATTATTTTTCGAGGATTAAAACCTCGTCTTATACACAAGTATATACGGTAAATGAGGGCTCCTTTTAATAACAAAACACTCCCCTAAAGAAAATGAAATGTTTCTTTCTGTGGTATAACGCAGTGGTGTGTTAAGTAAACTTTTATTACTGCACACAATTTGTAAGGTTACTATAGCAGAAGCTGATTTTCAAAACATCTCACTGATATAATTTATATGTTATGGACGAGTCTATCTCTCGCGCATGCGCAAAGAGAAATCCAGAGATAGATCAGTGGGATTTCGGTCCGTCTTTATTACAGCTTATCTGTTAGGTCAGTTTACTGTTTGATGACATCATTCTTGTTTCTGACACATTGCTAATACACAACACCCCCCATACACACACACACACACACACACACACACACACACACTAGTTAGATAGGATAACCTGACCTAGTCAGATTAACTCTTATGATATTTTACGGCTTCTCAGTTAGTTGTTACCCTAGAGTATATTGATATGTCTACCATCTGGTAGTGATTGAGCCAGTTTTCTTTTCCTACACAGTTGGGTTTCGTTTTGTATTATTGTATTTGGGTTTTGTGTGTTTCCCTTTACTTTTGGTTCAGGATGGTTTATGTCAAAGTGTCTCCAACACCACCACCCCCCACCATCATCCAGCCAGATGGGGTTGATGAGGTTGTGATTTCATTGGTTTTGGAGTGTCTTGTGGATTGTGTTGTCTGTTTGTCTATTGGACACATAATGTGTGTGTGTGTGTGTGTTGTGTTATAGTATGTGTGTATAATTCTACGTAATTGTGTACACAGAGAGAGAGAGAGAGAGAGAGAAAAGCATAAACCTACACCAGTAGATTCCCTCACGCTATCCCACCAGGACATTATTGTAGATTTTCATTTATGACACATGCTGTTTTGAGTCGGGTTTTATTTTAATAAAGACACAAAAAGAGAGAAGGCTGTTTCTCGTCACATTTAAATGACGGCTTACCTCACTGATATAAAACAAAGGGGGGGGGGGCTAAAAACCGTGCACGTGACAAACACACCGGGCATCTGCTGTTAACTGCTTCCACATGCAACAAAGGAGAGCATCATCTCGGTCACATGGTGCCTATGCGTTCAGGATCTGTGTAAAAGGAGTTTCTCGTCATTGCCGCCATAAAATTAGTCATTGTTTAAATGATACATTACACAGGGGACGGAAATCAGGGGTTGACCAGTGACTGGTTACCGGTTGAGCTTTGTTTACGTACGTCACCTGGTTATCTTGTTTCTTAGAGAGAGCAAGAGCAGCCTTTTTGCGTGCCATAAAAAATGGTTCTTCTATGAATGATTTGTCTGATGTCAAAAGAAGTCATTCCGTGGAAGAATTTATTTTTAAAAATTCGGTTTGTTTGTTTTCTGAATTATTTCGAATTGATGGGAAGAGGAGTAAGTGTGCTGCCGCGAAACAGATCAGCCATCGGCAACGGGGTTAAATGTTCGGTTCTTTAATTAAATTGATGGATTAACTGAAGTGTCGTGTAAGAATTAATTGGCTAACCTGTTGATGAACAGCTTCTCATTTCTGAACCGAATCGGTAGTCCAGCGCCTCTGTCAGGTGACGGTGGGAGGTTTTTGGTGATGTCACAGAGCGCTGCGTCATAGCAGCATGATGGCTTGAGTGGTTGGTGATGAGCACTAATGATGGCACGAAGTCCATGACCTGTAGGCTGGGATCGCGTTGCGTTTTTCGTTTAGCATTGTGGGCCTTCCCATCGCGGAAGGTCAGGTTACTGGTGAACCAGTTGGATGTAGTAGCGATTTCTGGCAAATTATTGCGTTATGGCTGCCTTCACGCATGCTACAAGTGGGCAGTCTCGTGGTGGGGCGCGCCGGGTTGTAGATAACAGTTGTGGGATCGAATCCGCGGTTTTACTCGTTTCTGCGGGTATGGTTCATCCAGCATGAAAAGGCTGAAGCTATAGAATAATATCACTTACACTCCAACTTACATACTATAAGCTAACAGCGTGTTGGAGCGCGTCATGCCAGATGTTTGAAATCACTTCTTGGTTCAAGCTATCCTGAACTTCTTATCAGGTTTATCACATTCAGTCATTATTTATTCACCGGTTTTTATCCCGTGGCTTCATGATAAATAACGCCAACAGTCAACATTTGACCGAGATTCCTGTGCCATTTACTCTTCAGCGAGAGATTTATCACCGGCTGTTCTTTAATATCTTAATTTTTGTTTAAATAATGCATTTGCACGTATAGGGCCAGAGTAGTGATGAAAATGAATGTTTGGTTTTATAAAAAATAAAATCTTTCCCTCTTTTTTCCTCTCTATTTTGCTCATGTCGATTTCTGTTCTGTTTTTCCAGGAATACAGTACAGAGGAAGTCACTGCGTCGGTCATTGCCACTCAGGTGAGTAATACGGTGCCCAGCCCAGTTAATTAATTCCCTTAATGTCGGCGTCTGCATCAGAGGTGTGGTACAACAATGTTCGGCGCGGCTAGAAGTGTATTGTTTGCCCCACGGGTAACTTCTACTTGGCAGCACAACAAGTATTATTCTGTACGGAATAAAGCTCTCATCTTTTGATGGGAAACGCTTCCAAATTTTACTGCCCCGAAACCTAGCCCCGTTCTCCCTCGTCCTTTGCCCTATGTGCCCTTCCGAAGACCGACTGATTCGGTCTCGGGGAAATATCCAGCTGCATTCCAATACATTACAATTCTTCATCGTCTCTTTCTCCATCTAATTCTACCAATTGTTACCTGTGGATTTTACATCACTCTCAGATTAAAGACGTGGCTGTGTCCATAGCTTGTGTAAGTTCAAGCGAAAATGATTTGATTTCCGCTCATTGAAATGCTAGCCTAAAAGAAAAGGCTGTAGGCTCACTGTTCACGCCGCTCGCTCGTACTGGGCCTTTCCGATCGCTTGTAATCGGCGTAGGTACCCCTTTATTCCAGTTTCAGCTCCATGTTTAGTTTCTCTGTTAGTTTTTTCTCCTCCAGAACTAGTTGTTGGCACAACACTGTTTGTTTTAGGTTCAGAGTCGTTTTACATGGTAGCTGACTGTTACCCAACCAGTGCCGGAGCAAACACTGTCGGCTTTTCTGGTACAGTGGGAAGAATGGATTTTGATGCGGCGTAGCTGCTCTTTGAAAAGAAGTGCTTTTATTTGTTTTTATTATTCGATTAGTACTTTATTTTAGGCCCACTATCTATGGGGAGAATCGTTGTGAACACCTGATCAGGAGTTCCCGGTCTTCAGCCGAAGTGTACGCTTCTGCCATTCAACCATGTTGGCCGTTTGTTTAGTCCTGGGGATGAAGGCAATTAGACAGACGGGTTTCGTCCATAATTATTTGTGATGATACAGCAGCTTCAGACCTACACGCTCAGATGGATGATGATGATGATGATGATTGACGTTTTACGGCCACTTTTGTGCACATGGTAGGCTGAATGGGCCGAGCGACCTCCGAAGGTAATGAAGCGAAGTTAAGGAAAGGATGAAAAAATTATTCAGATATACCCACGCCCGAGATTCGAACACGGGTGGTAGTGATCTGCGATCCAACGCTCTACCAGTTCGACCACGGAGGTTTGATTTGTTGGTTTTTATACTGAATTGTCTTTGACTTAGTCCTTTGGATGAAGTCCATTTGACTGCTCTGAGTGTTACCAGTAAAATATTCATGTATTTAAAATTAGGACTAGAGTTGCCATTTGGAATGAATTTGGTGTTTTTCAATTTTGAACCTGTGAGATTCATTCTTATGGAAAAATCCGTGGTAATCCTGTTTGAAGAATATTCCTTGAGTTTTGAAACGTTTTAATCGTTTGATTTTTGGTAGAATATTCCATTGGTTTGCAAGCTCAGTATGTTGTGGAAAGATGTTTGGCTATTTAAATGCCAGATGTGGTCAGATGTGTTGCCTGTTGGTGTAGAGTTTGATACGGTGTGTCACTTGTGGGTTTAGCGTGCACTCATTGTCCAGTAGGCAGGCCAGGCAGACTGTCCGGGTACCATATTATACACACCTGACTACAGAAATATCAGCACTCATTAGGCTATTACCATCTCCTCCGCTGTACAATGTAGTGAGGTGTGAATGTATACACAGATATGTAGATTGCCATTATAGTGTGTAGGAAACTACCTAGCTCGCTGTTGTGTATTCGGTTACTTTATAGGATCGGCAATGCATTATTGATTACTCGGTAATTAAAGTTATCGTAATAACGTGCAATAAATGTTTGTCATCCCAGTGAAGTGTATTGTCCCGGTGTTACCAGAACTGTGCGTGCGTGCGTGCGTGCGTGCGTGTCTGTGTGGTGAAAACATGCACATGCATATACATGTGAAAGTGTGCTTTATCAGTGCCACGGTTCTCACCTGTAATTGTAAGCCGATCATGACGGCCGCCATCCCCTTGCGTGTCTTTTGATCTCAGCTGTCCTTGATCCTGACCTTGTTTGCGGTCATGTTTTTCATCGTCATCACGTCGTCGGGCCCTCGTGTATTGACCATCCAGGTGCGGTGGAGGTGGCGGCGGAGAAGAGACACCGACACCTGCCATTGATCCATCACTGCTTGAGATGACTATAATGCAAGTCCGGTCATTGTTTCCATTTTCCTCCGGTACTGTTTGTTCAGGGTTTAATCCATAAATATTTATCGCTGGCTGTAACTCAGACGCTGTTTGTATGCTCCCCATTATGTACAATTCACATCCATGTTTGAGTTCTGCTGTCTGAATACATCATTCCGGATCTGAGGGACATGATAGACAGCAGTTGACATTTTGTGTGTGTGTTTGTATACATTTATGTATATATATATATATATATATATATATATATATTATATTTCAGAGGAAGTGAAGACTGTACCTTTGTAATATGCTGAGATATTAATATTATCATCATCATCAACATCATCATCATGGGGAACTGATAACACGTGTTGAACTTATAATGTATTTTGTGATGTACTGTTAATGATGTCATAATCAGGTGTCAGACTTATTGCTGATTATACCCTAAATATGTTGTCTGGGATGCTGTTAATGATCCCACTATAAGGTCTCTGCGAGGTTCTGTTTGGCGATCCAAAATTTAAGGTACTGTTGATCCTGCAATGGGCTGTTTCGGGTACTGTTGATGATTTAATAATGAGCTGTTTGAAATATTGTTCCATCTCTGGGCTACTCATCACGGTGTCTCTCCATACACCGTGACCTAGTTCTGGCGTAAAATAAATTTACAGTTTAAAAAAATAATCCCGCCCACTCATCCGTGGCCATCTCTCTTCTCGTTCATACATTGTTGCAGTCGCTCGCAGTAGATGCGGATCTATTGGCCAATGCTAATCTCGAACTCGTTTGTGTTGGCAGTATTCGCTTGTGAGAGACTGATGTGTTAATGACGTGATCTAGATGATCTCATGCGGGTGTTGAGATCGACCATGAATCAAATGGCCGTCTCCCCGGTGCCCCCCTACCCATCCCCTCCCCCCCCCCGGTTATATTGATCCGGCAATTTGAAGGGGTACGTGATGCTGTGGAATGTTTTGACGTTTTTCACCGAGTGTTTTTCGTTTTGCAGAAGCAGGTGCGACCTCTGCCAGTGAAATACGCGCGACACCATTCCACATTCACGTCTCGCCGAGTTTTTTTGTTTAGTTTTTTGGTTAGCGTTTTATTCGATCCGGTATCTTTGAACTAATGCGTGGGTGTGTTTGGGCTGCGAGCCAGATTGGTTACTCATGCCCACCTGGTAATTTGTTAACATTCATCTCGTGGTAACACTTTCTTAGCTTCCCCAATTTTTAAAATTTACGCCCCCCCCACCCACAAAACGCCAACAAAACAAATAAAAACTATCAAACTCAAAAGCGAGAAATTATGGGATTATGACGTGATGATTGATGTTTTACGGCCACTTTTGTGAACATGGTAGGCTAAATGGGCCGAGCGGACCTCCGAAGGTAATGAAGCGAAGTCAGATATGAAACATCCTTCAGATATGCCCACGTCGAGATTCGAACTCAGGTGGTAGTGATCTGTGACCGAACGCGCTACCAACTAGACCACGAAGGCGCCCCTATGGGATTATGACCAACATTCAATTAGTAGGACACTTCAAAAAACATTCAGATTCAATGTAATAAAGCTTGAAAAGGACTTGATTGACAGCTGATCGAAGGGTGCCTCGGTCGTCTACAGATCACTACCACCCGTGTTCGAATCTCGGCGTGGGGGCGCCTCCGTGGTCTAGCGGTAGCGTGTTGGACCACAGATCATTACCACCCGTGTTCGAATCCCGGCGTGTGCATATCTGAAGGTTGTTTCGTCTTTCACTTCGTCTCATTACCTTGGGAGGTCGCTCGGCCCATTTAGCCTACCTTGTGAACAAAAGTGGCCGAAAACATAAATCAATCATCCCGAATCTCGGCGTGGGCATATCTGAAGGCTGTTTCGTTGACTTCGCTTCATTACCTTTGGAGGTCGCTCGGCCCACTTAGCCTACCGTGTTCACAGAAGTGGCTGTAATACCTCAATCATCAACGACAACTTATCGATATTGTAAACACCTTAATAGTTGACATTCTACGTCAAAAAATGGCCGAATTAAATAATTGATAATGTTTAAATGTCACCGTTTGCGAATGTTAAAGATTGAAAAGTGTAAAATGTCAGAATGTAGTATACGTTTGTATATTGTGTGGATGTTGTCAGCGTGTATGGAGGCCTGGATCTTGTGCCAGATTTTTGGTACTGTGGACCTGACGGCATTATGACAATTGTAAACACTCTTCCTTGTGTAATAACTCTATTCAGGTTCATCGACCGTAAGTGAATATAGAACCCGTAAAATAGCCTTTTTGTCTGTCTGTTTTAATTTGGGAGAAAGTCCAATTAAAAATAGCACTTAATATAACCTAGTTGCGTAGCGGGGTAATCTAGTGAATAATCTTGGCCAACGGTAATAAAACGAAATGTTGGTGTTTTATGGCTACGTTTGTCCCCCAAGCGACTTGTGGTGGTAATGAAATAAAGTGAAAGATGAAACATCCTTCAGATATAGGCCAGTCGTGATTTAGGAACAATTCTTGTGCTTTTGTCCTGAAGATAACGTTTTAACATATTTCGCTTTGAGAAGATGGTTGTTTGACACCTTGGGGCTTCCTTTCAAGGCGGTAATGGTTCACTTGACTGTCCTTGTGCTCAAGGAATGATCATTTGTGACCCGGAAAACGCTTGAAACTGTTGTCGTTCATCTTTACTTGAAGCACCCCCCCTCCCTCTCTGTGTGCGTGCGTGCGTATGTATGTGTGTGTGATGAGAGCAGCCTGTGATCAGAAGGTATGTTGTTGTTATTTTTGGTAAAAAAGGGACGGGTTGACCTGTCTAGGATGCTTACAAATTCCTGGTATGGTTGCTGTTAAGATGGGCGGGGGGGGGGGGGTGACCCGTTTGCTGTTGGCGCTCTTACGGGTTCCGTAAAGGACTGGCCCATAAAGTACACAACAGCCAGGGTATGGTCACAAGTGACTGGCCACGACAGCAGCTTAGCTGTGTGTGTGTGTGTGTGTGTGTGTGTGTCCATTCATACTCAGATATGGTGTCGATTTGATTGGCTTTTGAAATCACTACTCACCAGCCTTATTGACATGGTGCTTGACAGTGGCCTATTTTACACTAACAGCCATACACCAGAAGTATACAGCCATGTACAACACATCCTAGTTCTGGTATTAATTATGTAACTATTTATTTAAACGATATACTTCTCTTCCCGTAACTATGGAAAGGCATCTCCATCGTACGGAATGTTGACATTTTTTCCAGTCTACTCTAAGTTTGCCCATCCCCTGGATAAGATGGAGCTGATAGACCACCCTTAAGGCACCCAGTGTTTGTGTAGTCCCTAAGAATTCCAAAACTGGATTCACTGACTTGTTTATTATAATTTTGAAATAAAGCCAGGTACATAATTAAAAATAATTGATATTTTTCACCAATAGTGTACTCTGTTGTACCATATGCGTCCAAATTAACCAACGAGCGTATATCAAATATTGTGTAGGTTGTAACTGGATTATAATAATATAACTCCAGTTTTGCCGTCCAGTTTGAAGGTGTCAGTCTGATTCTTATATATGTGGAGTTGTCCGTATGTGGAAGCCTGTCTTCTGGGCTGGATATTAGGCCAGTGCCCGGTCAGCCTTCCATGCATTAAGGGCCAAATCATCGTTGTCGTCAGCCCCCAGTTTACTAGTTGTTGGTAACTTGGTGTCTGGTTAGCACACTGTGACAGCGTCTCTCTATCTATCTATCTATCTATCTCTTTCCAGTCAGTTTTAGGTTCCCCTCCTGGTTCGAGCACTGCGTTGCAGGCTCCAAGGTTAGGGTTGCAAAATTGCTGTTAAGGTAGCTATGCTTGTGCGATGTTTCACTGGTTGCTTGCCCCAGGACCGAAAGTCCCAGGTGTGACTAACATCATACCCGAAGAAACAACTCCATCTTCTCTCAGTTTTGTCATTCTCTTCACACTAGTTGTATAAGCATTCCCGTGATACCATCTTAACAGCCTACTACAGTGCAGATCTACACATCACGGGATCAGATTCTTTGGTGTTGCTGTTGTCTGGGGGAATGTTTCACCCATCAGCAGTAGATCTCGTCCTGATCATTTCGCCTTCCAGGTGATTTCAGCGACGAAGCTGAACAAAATGTTCAGTCATCATTGCTCGCGCCGATTGTTATGTAACACGGCGTTGTTCAGATGCCTCCGACGTGGTTGTTTTTTGGCACAGTGATGGCTGGCGCTGTCTGATTTATGCTTGTGCTCATTAATTTTTATTATCCAAATATGGATGTGTTATTGTTTCATAAACATCCACAGAAATGGATGATAAGCGTGGTGAATCTTTGACCAGTATTTATTACAGCTAATGGAATGGATAGGAGACGTTCTTATCCAACTTTATGCTCAGACTTAGCGCTTGTATATTACTGAGTTTAGATTATTTGAGGCGATCAGTTGCCTCGTGGCAGCAGGGACAATGCGTTATAAGTACAGCTGTATAGTAGCAGATATTGATAGGTTTACAAGTATTTTATTTATGTCAGTCAAACTTGCACCTCCGTGAAGTGTTTAGAATGTTGGACACCCATCAAGCGCTGTAGTCTTTCTTAGAGTTGATTGTTAGAAGTTGCTACTTTTTTGACGATAACTGTGAGCGTCGAGGACGATCTTGTAGCTGCGCATTCGGTCGTCACGAATCGTGCGTTGCAAATGTGTCCGTGGTGGATGCGAGAGGGACGGTGGTTGTTCCGCATTGCCGATCTCATGTGTCCCTGGGTCGTGACATTTCACCGGGCCTACGACGGCCGGGCCCGGTCACGGGCTCGGCGTCGACCAGAATCACTGACCGACGCCAGATCCCGGCACCGATTACGGCCGAACATAGCATCGGCCCGATGGAGTCGTCGTCCTGTGGATGAACTACGGCTCCCAGTGTCGCTGATAAAAAACGGGCCGCGATCGGCCAGCGGTCGTCGATCGTCGGACACACGGAACGGGCTGATGGCAGCTGATAATGGCATCGTTGGCTGTCGGATGGTGGGTGTTGGTGGGTGTCGGATGGTGGGGTGGTGTGGGGCGTGTGTGGGCCACGCTTCAACACCCCCGGCACGGTCGGGTGTTCGGGTTTTGGTTGCCTGCCTTGTTGCCCATCGCCGCCGAGAAGCTCTCACCGTCCAAATCCCCGATCGGTCGTTAGCGGTGACAGTGGTAGCTGCGTTGGGACCTCGACGGGCCGGGCACGAGAACGAAACACGCTACGCTGGCGTAATCAACTGGTAATGGCCGTGTAAATGGTGCGGCGTTTGTTGACGACCTTTGGCACCGTCGGGCCAGCGTCCCGTCCCTGTCCTGATGAGGGTAATCTGTTCGTGGTACGCGCTTCCCGTTCCCCCGAAGCTCCGGAACCGGAACGAAGTGGAGCCGTCGGTGAGCGCGCGCGCGCTCGCGACACGCCGCTCGTCAACGACGCCGTGGCCGGCCTATACTAGTGAGGAGAGAGGCCCCCAGGTGGCCGGGCACTGGTTAGGATCGTGTTAACTAGAAACGGACACTTGTCCCGCCACAATCTGCTAGATGACTGATTAACACACACGCTGTGTCTATATAAGAGAACGATGGCCGCTGGTTAATGCCAATCACTGCTTGTTGTGGTACGTGACTGTCTCTCGGCCTCCTTATGTATACGCGCGCGCACACACACACATATATATGTATACGGAGACACTGAACTGGCTGTGGCTGGACATCGTTCTTCAGGTAAGCTTTGATGGCTCTACTCTTTGACTACATATTTGTGTAGGTTATTATGTTATTATGATAATTAACTTTTGGTATCTTGACTTGTTCTTATTTGGGGGTTGTGGGGGGTTAACTCTTTAATCCCCCCCCCTTTGTTCTACTAATTGATTGGCAAGGCAGTTGGGGCATTAGGAATATTTAGTGGACACATCTGACAAGGTGAAATATTTTGAATGCAGGGTGTCATAAATACATCTTTGTTGTACAGATCGGCCGTAGTTAATAAGTTATTAGTGTGTGCATATTTCATTGATGCATTTGGTTATGAAATATTAATACATGTTTTGATCACGGGCTGGTAGGGCTTTTTATTGTTGATGACCTGCATTATAATAGACGGATCGATTGATGGATGGATTGATTGATTGATTATGAAACGGTTTGAAAACTAAAATTTTACTAACATACAACAGTCTGTTTCGGTGGAATGTACGGTTTGAGGCCAGTATAGATTCTCTCACATGGCTGCCACTCATTGACGCTAACATTGTCACCCGATATACTCATTCAGCAAACCAGGAAATGAATTGGGAACAAACTCTTGTCGTCGCCAGTCGGAGGTCATCGCGTGTGACATCGTTTAAACATAACTTGTATGGTTACGGCTTTAGCCTCAACCCCCCTCCCCCCAAAAAAATCCACCCACCAGTTAAAATTTACATTTCAATGTTAAAAATCAGAGTTCTGTTTATACCGTTCCCATGTTATGTAATCAGTAGATGGCATTCGGCGTGTTTAGGTAAGGTCTGCCGCCAGCCGAGACTCGCTCCACGCACTGGGTTCCGTAATCAGCGGTGATAACGAGACGAACCCCTCGAAAAGAAACCCGAAATGCCATTCAACGAGCTGTCGAACCATGCCGTGCCGTGCTATATTTAGCGCTGGTTGGGGCTATTTTTAGAAACGGCACCAAGTTTTGCCATCCGAGACCCAGTATCTCTCTCTCTCTCTCTCGAGTTTACTCTGCATGTGCCAGTTTCTTATTTTGATGTGTAGGGCGCATTCAGAGTTTGAAAGAACGACTAAAAAAAATGCCGCTCCGTCGTAATTCCATCTGTTCGCCGAACGTTCGCTTCTGCCGTGCTAGAATTTCAAGTGAAATGCTAAGGTTATATAAACACCCTGTATTGCCCGGTTGTGTGCGTGCCTCGCCATAGACACACCTCTAAGTCTGAGGCATTCGGGCAGTGTTACTGGGTACACACGAACGGCCATATCACAAACTGGTGGCCTCAGAGTAACCGCGGGGTGGGGGTTAAATAAGAAGACATCGTTGGTTAAAGGGAGCTTTAAAGGCTGTCTGTGCTGAACTAGTTTTAGATTTAGAGTTTTGATTTCTTAAGTGGTATATGAAATTGTTCCTCAGGCAGAGCCTCCACGTCTCTCTCTCTCTCCCTCTCTCTGGCACGTACACACGCGCTCTCTATCTCTTTATAACTTTGTAAATTATCATTACAAAGATTGAGAAAATAGTGAGAACGCCTTTAAATATATCCAGTGTTTTGCTTTCTCTCTCTCTCTCTCTCTCTCTGTGTTTATGTTGGTGCCAGTTCTAAATATAGGGCTGCTGATAAATTTGGAGAACAACACCATCAGCTGGTTGCAGTCATTGTGATTATTTTTTGTCACATTTACGGTTATACACAGATTAACACCAATCATTCTATATTGGTGGTCGGTGTCATGACGGGGATGCAGTATCGTCAGTTTATTCTTGTTCACCTCTCTCTGTTATTGTCTTTAGCAGAGGGGGTCATTTACGGTTCTAATTACTGATTGGGCTGGCGCTAACTACATACTGAGTCACCTGTCCGGCTCACCTGTACACACACCCGAATGAGCTCTGTGACCCATTGTTAAGGTAAGCATGTACGGTGGAAGCCCTTTATATAACCAGGTTACGGACTTTTAGTCGGGGCAGGCAACCTTTTGAAGTCTGGGGTTAATTTGTGAAATCACATCACGGTGAGGATGTCGGGTTTCGGGTAGCACGGTGACTTCGTTCGGGGAGGTGAGTGTTAAAAGATACAGCTTGAGACAGTGTGTGTGTGTGTGTGTGTGTGTGTGTATACCGTCTGTTTTTTTTCCTTAATATTTTGATGTCATTAAAATAAAATGCCTGCGAGTTTAGTTTTTTTTTTAAATTTACCAGATCTCGACATCTTGTCAACCCAAAGTATGTTTTCACGCATGTCAACACGCACGTGTCGATGCTTGTTTCCGGAATACACCAGAACATATACGTGGATGTGGATGGGGTGCGCGAAGCTAGGTGGCTAACCCATTCAAACACCGGAGCATGTGGGATGATGCAGTGTGGGTATAGAGCACTGCACTGCAGACCAACCACCAGTTTAGAGTCTGAATGGAATAAAACTACCTGAGCTTGTGGTATGTCTCCCTGGGAGTTGCCCCTCGGTCATAGCTCACGGGTATGACTTGTGCGTCGGGGCGGAAAAAACCCTACTCACTCGCCGACTCACATAGTCCGAATGGTTGCGCGAGAGATGGTCTTGTGTGCCAGGTAGAATGTTCATGCAGGCAGGAAACTTTTATGATTGCTTTCCCTGATTTCTATTTGGAATATTTGTCTTGTTTCATTCACACCTTTCTGTAATCCATTGGAGGAATGAAATGGGAGAGTTTTAAAATATATATTATATATATATATATATATATATATATATAAACTGACAATCGGTGAGCGTGCAACAAAGTTGACAGCAGGCTTTTAGCTAGAAATGAAACCGTGACGGTCTCTGGCTTATGATTTGAGAAGCATATGGGAACTTCAAAGGTGAAAAAAGGGGTCGTTTGAGTGCCCTTGGTGGAATTTTTATTTAATATCTGTTTGTTCCATAGATTTTGAATTGGTATTATTGTATATGAAATGCATCCGATGTCGGTATTTTCACTTTTCAATTAACTCGGGAATTTATTTTTTGGCCATAATCGCTGGATGACAAAACGCCGACTGACCAATAGTTAGTCAGTATAATTGTCTAATTCTACGTGGATCCTTTTATCATAAGCTGTCATAAAATGTGGTCATTAGTTAATTGACGGTAGCGTTGTTGAAGTGACATTTCTTAGTCATTGTCTTACGAATAAAGGGAAAGATTTGACGTAAAACCGTGTCGAAGGTCATCAGCATCTGACCTGAAATTGTGATGTATTTTTGTTAGATATCGGTGCTATCACTACTAATACCGATGATGATGAGGTATTGAATTATGAGGAGCTATTTACTGATGCTGGCTGGCGGCATGAGATTTTAGAGAGTGATGAAATGAGATCGAAGGAACATAAAACAGAGAGACGGGCACGCTTCAGTTATTAGAGAATTTCTGTTGTAAATTAAAAGGCATTTCATCGTTGATGTGGGTTTTCATGTGTCTGCCGGAGAAAGAAACAGACTTGTAAGGAAGTCTTAGTAGAGAAATGTGGATATAGATAGATATACTAGACAGAGAGAGAGGGGGGCGCCTCCGTAGTCTAACGGTAGCGTGTTGGATCACAGATCGCTACCACCCGCGTTCGAATCTCGGCGTGGGCTTATCTGAAGGGTGTTTCATCTTTGACTTCGCTTCATTACATTTAGAGGCCACTCGGCCCATTTAGCCTACCATCTGGACAAAAGTGGCCGTAAAACATCAATCATCATCATCATCATCAGATAGAGAGAAGGGGGAGTGGACTAAAGTAGAATGAATGTGAACATGTTATTGTTAACTAACCCGCTGTTATTAGAGCTCTCTGTCTGGTTGCTAATAAACATGAACAATAAAGGCTCTATAACTGTGTGTTTGTTCTATGTTTACTAGTCTGACCTATCATTATATATCCCGGTATTGGTATATGAGACGATCGTGGTAAAAAATAACCGCCATTAGCTATATCATAATCTATATCAGAGATTGACCTTGCTGCCATTAGTAATAAATAGATTACCTTCTGGTTATGAGGACCAAAAATATTACTGGTAGCTTTGGGGTCTGTACGTGCGTACGTCCCCCCCCCCTCCAACTCCACCCACCCCCTCCCCCAACCTGATATTTGGGATTTCTTTGTCATGCGGCCGACACTAATTATTATCTTTCAGTAATTAATCACTCCCGTCTCTTTGTGTGTTTTGTTATTGTTAAATGGTGTTGAACGCCAACAGGTAAGGTGTTGTTAAAGTTAGCTCATCTTCGGGTCAGCCATAGATTTGGTGTTCATTGTTATTGTTGTGGTTGATAATGATGATGATGAGGAGGAGGGGGGTCATCTTCATCAACACCAGCAACTGTATGTCCTCAGGGCGGCCTTAACATTTTGATGATCGGGGATTTTGCTTGAATGCAGAATGGGACCTGATTAACCAACGCACACACACATACACACACACACGCGCGCATGTGTCTGTGTGTGCATATAGCAACCTGGAGGACGTATGTTGATTTTTGTAGAATTTTGTTATTGATCGGTACGTGGTAGGTTAAACATCTCTGTTGGTAATGAATTGAAATGAAAGAAGAGAACGCCATTAAGACCGAATTTAGGTGATAGTTTGAGGGCAGCTGTCGGTGACCAGGTACAGGTCCCTTTTAACCACGAAGACAGCAAACTAATGAGTGTTAAATAGTAAGAGGACAATACGAAGTGTCGTTGACTTGACTAGATTAAAAAAATAACCGTTGATGTTTGCCCTAAATATCTACGGTTACATCAATAGTTGGAATGCAGAGCCTCTTCCCCGCAGTACGATATTAGAATGTAGTTGTTGTGTGCTTTTTCAACGTTTTTTGTTGGTGTGGTGGTATGATCAAAATGTTGCTGTTTTACGGCCACGTTTGTGCACAAGGTAGGCTAAATCGGCAAAGGTAATGAGGCGAAGTGAGAGATGACTCACCCTTCTGACATAGCCAGGTCGAGGTTTCAACCCAGGTGCTATAGATCTGTGGTCAAATGGAAGCGCCCCCCGGCAACGATCAGCTGTTGGCGGTGTGAATGGGCAAATGGATAGAGTTTAACGATGTACACGTATCTGTACTAATGGTCATCTGGCGTCAGTTTGTGCAGCATGTAGGTGGACAGATTATGTGCTGTTGGTGGGCACAGGTTCATTAAATGCTACGGACACGACATTTGTTCTGTGTGTTGTATGACGCAGTACAGTCATGACGACGTTCAACAGATCAAATTTTGTGCCAACCTCTATCGGACTGGTGTAAACTGCAAAAGTTTCTCTCCTCTGATTGCCGACTTCGTCCCGCCCTGATTGGGTGAAGTTACCGACCGCGTAGTAAGAGTTCTTGAAGCCAGCGAAGGTCACTCGGGACGTGCAGCAATCCGGGTGACAATCCAGCCGGCAATCCAGGGGATTAACCGTCATTATTCCCCACCCTCCCCCCGGCTGTAGATAGATACCACGAAACAGCGGGACTGCATCAGCGATCCTCTGAAACAGCGAACTGCGATAAATTATTTAACAGCTCGCATTGGCCGCAACTGAAAACCCGCTACCTAGCTTTATAAATCATGTTTTACAACGTCGACTTTATAACGGGGTGGGGTGTTCGTGGACAGATTTACCGTGTCGGCCCCAATCGGGTAGATGGATGCGTTTTAATGTATATTTAATTCGTTCTAATAACGCTCATATTGTATAGCTCGAATCTCTGACGTTGTCTAATTCAAACGACTGTCGGGCTGCGAAATAAACTCACCATCTCTGCCAGCATGTGCGGCTGATGTATACTGCTGTCACCATTGAGTACAGACAACGAGCGGCTGACTGCGGTGCTCGGTTACTTAACCGTGTGACCTTTGTAGGTCTGGAAATCGAGTATGCCTATTTTTCGAAGACATGCAGATATCTACAATCATCAAAGTTAGCAGTTGTCACACACGTGTGTATCATCAGTAAAACGTCATTGCTTAAGATGTCGGAACGTAGCCATTTAGTGTAAACAGTCGTCCGTTTAGGTGTAGAATTGATGCAAGTTGATAGCTGCCCAATGGGACCAGGTTGACTTTTCTTGTCATAGTTATAAGTCTCAACACGTTTTTGGTCACCACACGGCAGGGCAGGTACTTATTCACACCCGGCTTTAATTTTTCTTCATAATTTGGTGTGAGGCCCTTAATCGTTTTCCCACTGTAGAGTTTTCTCGTTAGAACCGAGTGACTTAAACAATCACTTGGAGGATGCACGGTCAAATCACTGCTGTGTTAGTGGTATCAAACGGGAGACCTCCAACCAATAAGATCCGACTATGAGTCCGTCATTTGTAACCCGAGTGAGGAGGTGGATGTCGGGTTACCAAAATACTGGATCGCGTCACATTGGAAGATGTCTACAACTTTTACTACGAGAGAGAAGAATTCGGACCAAAATTGAAACGAACTTAAAGCAGGTGGCGTGTCCGATCGAGTAGGGTTCTCCTCGTGTTAATTGTAGACGTCGCCTACCTGTGGTCTCTTCATCCGGTGACAACTCTATAATGGTTTGCTTTATGGCCACCAGATTGTTTGATGTACTCTCGGTGGTTAAAGCGAGCCGTGAACTTCGTCGTCGACGTGTGTTTAACCTTGCCGGGTTATTGTGACGATTATTCGGCGCGATTCGGCCCCGGTTATGATGTGTTCTCGGGTATGTTTTTCGTTTGACGGCGGTACTCGGCCGAATGGAGTGGCTCGGCTTACCCGGCTGGTTATTATAATATTACGGGCACTTCAAGGTCTGCCGCCTAATATTAACGGGTTAAAGAAACTGTTGACGAGATTGTACTGAGAGGCCAACACCTAGTCGACCCCATCATAACAATGCCGGCGCTGTGTTGTTTGCTCATTCCTTGCCCCGTGTGTGTGTGTGTGTGTGTGTGTGTCAGTCAGAGTCATTGCGGAAGGGCTCATGATAATGGATGGGATTTTGTAAATAGGACACTTTATAGGGGTGAATTGAGAAATATTTTCATAAGACTTGAGTTGGGTTCGTTTGACGTGGTTATCAGCGAGCGAGCGAGTGTCAGACGTATCCACTGCCTTGACATATTTAAATAGTTCACATTCATCATCAGACTAACAGGTTTAGTAAGATGTCGCCTTTTTATCCGAATTAATTATATCAAGTCATCGCTCCTCGAATCAGATCCGCTAATAATAAATCTCTGTGTGTGATTCTTTCTTAGCTAAATAAGCGCGTTGGACCACATATCAGTACCACCCGTGTTCGAATCTCGGCTTGGCCATGTCTGAAGGGTGTTTCATCTTTGACTTCGTTTCATTACCTTCGGAGGTTTCTCAGCCCATTTAGCTTACTATGTGCACAAAGGTGACCGTAAAACATCAATAATCATCTTAGCTAAATAATCCTCCTTCCAAAGTTACAATGTTTATATTCTAGCTGTTAGTTTTGGTTAGTTTTTCCACATTCTTGTTATGTTTTCGTCACAATCCTGCTGAATTTAGAAATTATTATGAGTATTCTATCATATCGTCCCCCCCCCCCTTCTGTGCTGTTGTTGGTGAAATAGGTAGGTAAAGCTGAATGTTTCTGTATACGCAAATGTTGTGCGTTCCAGGCTTGGAGTTACGTCATTTCCTGTATGACATAAGTACAGTTACTTTGTAAGTCAGTGTTTTATTACTATGAATACCTGGTGGCAATACTACACTTTTAGATCAGCTGCGGCACAGATTAGAACACGAGCCCAGTATGTTAATGGGCAAGAAATTATATCATGTTTTGCGGTGTGAAACCCAGAAAAGGTTTCCGCACTATCCGATGTTATAAGGTGATTGAGTTAAGAGTTCCAGGAGCTCAATCTGGCTAATATAAACTGTTGCCAAATTTCACCAGAAGTGTTGTTCAGAATATTTCAGCAAAACCCAATTATAACGATGTAAATATTCTAGTAGAGCGAGATGTGTTAGATTATACCTGAGTGGGATTGCCCTCAATTACACAGTGGGCAAAATTACGTTTTTAGCAATTATTTATGTGGATTTGTATACTGAAAACAAAAACCGTATAATTGGCCAAGGATCAGCGCCGACAGAGAACTCTCTACGCGGGATACTTTTTGGTAATACCTTTATTAATAAATCTATAATGGCTGAAGTACTAATGAGCTGCAGAGTACACATTTGTAAATACTGTTATGGTCAATAAATTAGGCGCACTCCTGTGTGAGGGTTGTGTGCGTGCGTCCGTGCGTGTGTGTGTGTGTGTGTGTAACCGTTGGATTTCGGTGAAGTGGTTATACGCGAATTAATAGTTTGTCCAACTTCCTTTGTGTATATAGGCTCTCTCAATTTTACGGCCGTGTGTTTGTATCGGTACGCGCTCTAGCATTAGTGGCGTAGCTCTATACTCTACACGGCACGGTGTAAGCTCGGTAATCGGCCGAGCCCAGGTGATTGGTACCCGCGTGGCCTGATTCCCCAAGTGACGCGATTGGATCATTTTGAGGCCACTTGTTTTTCTTCGTCACCGATGTAAGTACCGGATTGACATCGCGTTATCAGAATGGCTGGGAGGCGGCTGGCCGAGGTTCTACTGTATGGCGACTGACATTGTTTCCCACTGTTTCGTTTTCGCACAAGCAGCCCAGCCCGTTATTTATACACGCACAATGAAGATTTTAATTAATGATGGCTATATTGAATCAGAGGTGACAAATGTGCGGCTTTGTTTACTGTTTTGTGACGCTCATTAATATTGTGTGTTATTTACTAGGCTAATAACGTGGCCTTCTGATTCCTGTGTTGTGGAGGGCGTGCACTGATGTCAGTGTGGGTGCCGGTGTGTTTGGGAGGGGTTGAGAGGGGGGGGGGTGCATGTACGTGTTCCCACTTGCGCGGAGTGAAGACAAAGCTGTTTGCGCTATGTGGATATTGATGTGTTTGGTGTGTGTATGTGCGTGCGTGCGTGTTTTACTTTGTTCATTGATAACTGCCTTATACTTTACCGTTGTGACCACTGCCGTAAGACAGCGATCCCCCATTAAACCCGTAGATCTCGTGGGATTGAATGGATCACTCACCATGTGCGTGAGACCGACGCTGAGCCTAAAACAATTCACTCACTCACTCATTCGTCGTTCACCATTTGTCTTCCAGAGAAAGCTTTTTGGGGGGCGCCTCCGTGGTCTAGTTAAGTAGCGCGTTGGACCACAGATCACTACCACCCGAGTTCGAATCTCGGCGTCGGCATATCAGAAGGATGTTTAATCTTTGACTCCACTTCATTATCTTTGGAGGTCGCTCGGCCCACGTAGCCTACCATGTGCACAAAGGTGGCCGTAAACGTCAACCATTATCGAATCTAGAGAAAGCTTCTTGTAGCCATATTTCTCGTTGATAAGACCGTCACATCTCGATGCAAAGACTTATAGAGAGTATAACAGAGCATTTATACTCTAATTACTTTCTTAATACCAACATTACATAACTCTGTGGCATTTATTTCCGTTTTTTGTGTCCCTAATGAAGAGCGCCATCGGTATGTTTTTGTTATCGATAAGACTAGTACAGTGTGGCTTCAGATCAATTCACGGCGACAAAACACTTGTCAGTTCCAGGCACCAAAAACACATCGTCGTTGTTGGTTTTTATTGGCAGGTTTTTGTCTTCCTCATCCTTGAGTGAATGAAGATCGTTGTGTGTGTGTGTGTGTGTGAGTGTGAGAGAGAGAGAGAGAGAGAGAGATGTCTGGGTCTATGATGAAAATGAGAGCCAATGCATGTGTTTGTCAGGTCGGGATGCTATGACAACATGTTCATCACTGTTTTATAATTAATTACCTCAGGTAGCAGACAATTATTGAATCTAATTACCATGGATTTGATATCCATATTTTATTGAGAGTTAATATTATTTTGATACTTTATACAACATGTATGTTTTATGTTTTTAAATATCTATATTTTTAATTACTTAAGTTTTCTGAATGCTGAGTACTGCTTTTGTATAATACTTGTGAACTTCCGGTTTTAGTAACATTTTCCAGCCATCGTTTTGAAATTGATAAAGTTTGAAATTGTTTTAATTCCACCGCTCTACAACTCTATGGTCTGTGAAGGGAATACAATTATCCAGACATTACCCCCATTGGCCATGCCGACTGATATAAAGCCCAGACACAAGCAACAGCAGCAGCAGTAAAAGGTGTCCAAGTGAAATACTCATCCAGGCAGGGTAGAACGTACGGGATGATGTGATACATCCTACTCCGTGGAATTCTGATGTGAAGAGCAAATATCTCCCAAGTAGACGTGGAATAGTTCTGTCTGCGGCGTGAATGTGAAAATGGCAGAATCTCCCTCCAGCGACCAGAACACGACACGGTACTCCTTCCGTTCTCTGGTATAATACAATTATATATGAGAGCATCGGTAGTCCGCAGTGGATGAGGCTAGAAGCTGGTGTCGTCTCACGGCTGCCGAAAGGCGTGACACCCCGTTGTTGTACACTGTTAGTGTACTCGAGTCTGGGAAGTGTATCTGTCATAATATCTGTGGGGACACTGTGACTGGTGTACGAGTGATACATCACCAGCTTGATAAATGATAGCTGATTGTCGCTTCTCTACCTGAAGATGTGTCATCGGTGATGACGAGAGCTTTCCTCCGGAGTCTGTCTGTCCCGTTTAAGCCGAGTCACGTTACACGTAGGCGCTGTGATGCTCGTGCACCAAGAGAGTGGGGTCGTTTGTATGTGGGTGTCGCCACAGGTTTTATGGATTACCTGTGTTATATCGAGACAATAATTATCTCCAATTATCTCTGTCACGTTGTATAACATGATAATCAGCCAATCCTTTGTTACTATCGGTCCACTTGAGATGTAACTGATCAGCTTGTCAGTTGTAACTATCAAAATGTGAGTCTGATTGATATATTGATTGATTCATTCATTGATATGACAGTCAGTCAAAAATCCTCGTCTTAAGCGTATGTATGTCAGGATGTGGCAATCAACCTGTGGTTAATGGAACAACTCTCACTCGGATTACCTGTGTCGCCCACCCCGACGCAGAAATCAACCTGTGTGCTTTAAATGCCCACCATCTGGTTCTGGTTACCTGTGTCTTATTTTATTGATTCGATAATGGAAAGTTAGTCTCCTGTGAGAGAGAGATGGGGGGGGGCCTATGGCAGCCATGGGCTAACTTTATAACAATAGTGATCTACGTAAGGTAGTTAGGCTATAAAACTAATAGCTAGTGGACAGGTAGATTTCTGTCTCTGAACTAACCCGCCGTCGCTGCCGCGAGAAGGTCAGGCTTCTACATCTCGCTAAGACCATTGTACCACGGCATCCATAAGTGGATCAGACAGATTCTGTTGTGTTGTTTCCTGATCAGCACCAGGTGTGTTGTGTTGAAAACAAAAGTCTATTTCGCATATAACCGGTTCTAGGTACGGAGAAATAGAACGGTTGTTGTTGTTATCGTCGTTGTTGTTGTTGTTGTTGTTTCCTTTAGCGGTGTTATGTGGCCTGATTAATTTCTTAAGAGTAAAACGCACAGCCACCGTGTTTCAGTTGTTGTCTTATGAAGGTGAATCGTGTTTCATCTCGGTTGTGGGCATCGTTATTGGACAGTGGTAACATCTTGGTTTGGGGAGGGGGGCCCCTTCGGGGGTGTCGGAGACGCTTGATTGTAAGCTTTAGCGGAACATATTATCGCGGTTAAATGTTACTGACGTCACATCCATAAAGTCATTCGAATGTGAAAGTTGATGAATCAGGTTGATCAGTAAGATTATAGATCAATAGTTTGGTATACAATATATTAATAAGGCCTTTCTGTTGTGTGTGTGTGTGTGTGTGTGATGGGGAAAGTATAGCTTTATTTTGCTCTGCTGTGGACACTTCAACGACGCGTAGCAAGTGTCGGAGGAATAACAACAGGTCGCCGTATTATCCGTGCGCGCAAGAAATAGTACCATATCCTGAATGGAGAATCTGACGCGTGCACAACTGCCATACCGATTATTATAGTATAGAAGCACCGTAGCTCATCATTAGTTCGTGTAACAACTTTGATGTGGTTGAAGTTCAGCCTGAAGAAACGTGAAGTCTACGGATCAAATTTACTAGTTCGAACGGTTATCTTTTGGTGACGTCATGACCTCATTAGGCAACGGCCCCACATAGATCATATAATGCAGTAATTAAATTTCTTGATTCTTGCACAGCCTTCAGAGTATACATAATCACAGCTGAACTTTTGTCGCACAACAGGACCTACACCCATATTTTGTGTCGACCCACACATTCTTTGTCAGCCTCCAGATCCTACACCAGCAAAATGTTTGTCAGACCTGCTGATATTTTTGACCAGCCATTTCACTTTTCATTTCAAAATGATAAAACACTGAATACCCAACGAAACATGTTAATTATTAGTAACTTCATTGTGACGCAATTTAGAGTTCTAGGACACTGAATGGCCTATATTGTGCCGATGTGTCGTTAAACAAAATTCATCCATCAATCCATCCATCCGTGACGCAATTTAGCATTTCATTGACTTCCTATTTCAGATATGCCTTTTGAGGAACAGGTATAAACTTATGTCGGATATCATTATCATATTTTGGTCGACAGGGTCGACGAATTTCGCATACTCTGAGCCTTGGATAGAAGTAGCTATGACTTCTGTTGAGGTTTCAGTCGGTGTTTCAGTAAGTGGCTGCGTTGTCCGGGAGTGCTCCCCGTCGAATTATAGGCTGGCCGGGATAATTCATTAAATAATATGCCCACCGGGTAGTCGGGCCGAGTTCGTTCGGGACCGGGACCGGAATAGAAGTAAACAAGTGCCCGGGGGGGCGTGTGCTCTGAGCGGCTCATACAGATTTGATGCGTACAGCTGTATGGAGACAATGTCCCTTTTATCGCACCTCATAGCGCGTGTGTTTACACGAAGACAGCCTGCAAATATATGTTTTATTGATGTGAATGCGCGTGTTAGTTTTGAATGTGTTCGTATCCCGCTAGCCCTTATCTCCGCTGACATCCAGACCGGTTGTCGAAGATTGGGTCGTTTTCTTTAGGAATCGTATGACGGCGTGTTGGGTTTTTTTCTCTCCTTTTTCTTACGTACATTTTGCAATCAAATTTCATCAGCTGCACAGCATTGAGATGCCGCCGTGTGGTTGAATGGATGGTATTTGAACGAGACTGATGTATACAAAGACGGCGATGTACATGATTGATGATGTTACCGGAGGCCGGCGCGAGCGCGTCGGTATTGATGGGACATGTATATATATATATATATATATATATATATATATATATATATGTGATGGAGAAATCTATTACATTGTGTGTGAAGGTTAGCAATAATGGATAGAATTATTATACAGGGTTGTATAGCGTAACTTGTTCTAGATTGTTATCTTCTCACACTCTCACACACTCTCTGTCACTTCCCCCTCCCCCTCTCTCAACTTCTCTCATTCTGTCTCTCATCTCTTTCTCGCTCCACCCTCTCTTGCTTCATCTTACTTTGGTCTAGCGGTAGCGTGTTGTACCACATACCACTACCACCCGTGTTCGAATCTCGGTGTGGGCATATCTGAAGGTTGTTTCATCTTTGACTTCGCTTCATTACCTTTGGAGGTCGCTCGGCCCATTTAGTCTACCTTGTGCACAAAAGTGGCCGTAAAACATCAATCTTCATTATCATCATCTTACTTTCTCAATCTCCCCTACTTTCTCTCTCTCACACACACACACACACACACACACACACACACACACACACACACACACACCTCTCTCTCATATATATATATATATATATATATATATATATATCACAATCTCTGTCACTCTCTCCGTTTTTCTTCACCTCTCCCTCAGTCTCAATCTCACTCTCTATCTTTCTCACTACTTTATCACTCTCCCTCTTTCTCGTCTTCTCCCTTTTAAAACTCTGCGGTCATAACTTTCACATCAGAATTCGAATCATACCCGCAAGGTATATGTGTTCGGTGGGTTTTCTTCTAAGGAGTTGCCCTTGTTCATAGGCTAATCAGCCCCCCCCCCCACACACACACACACCCACATACACACAAACAGAGTAATAATTCAGTCTAGGGTTTGAAAATGTTAACATATGTATTTTACAGTATTGAGGGCAACAACCCTATAACGGTTTACATTGCCCCAAATATTAGCTTCATTAGTAAAAAAAATCCATATTTTTAATAAATGTTACTTCCCAATAAGCGTCCATTCTACAAAGTTATCTTTGAAGACAGTGACAGTAGAGATAGTAGCTATGAAGACGTGTATATCAAATTAAGAGATAACCTTAAATCTAGCTACTCAGGTTTATGAATCATCCAGTGGATATATTTATGATTCATGTTTCTCTGTGCCAGTGTATTTTCACGCGCATGCGTGCATTAACATACACAAACTTCAGAAAATACTCCGTTATCTGTCTGATGATAAACCACATTATAGTTATTGCTGGATTGACTGATACTCATCAGGGCTGGGTTGTTTCACCTGTATTTGGAGACCTCTTATTGTGTGTAGATGAATGGCTGTAACTGTCGGAAAGGGTCATCCTTTATGTAGTTCGGCGACAAGAAAGCTGCTTCAGACAATTTATCGTGTTGGTAGTGGTAGATACTGGGCAACCGCACTTGCACAGAGTATCATGATTTCTGCACACAGCGACTAGACTGTTAGTCAGGGGAATGTGTGTCGAGATATTACTTTTCATTCTGTGCGTGCGTGCGTGCGTGGTGCGTGCGGTGCCTATTAGCCCCAAACTGATGTCAGGGTGTGTCGCTCCGAGCAAGACTGACGGCGAAGAGTAGTAATGAAACCCGTAATTGGTGTAAGAGCTGCGAATAATTGTAGACGCATTGACGATTTGGCTTCATTTATACCAGTAATTATAACATGAACAGGAAAATATGTCGTCATCCTTTGTGGTGGTGCTGCCATTTTGTAAAACGGTCGTTGTTTATTTATTTCTAAATGTTTGTTAGCATATTTTCTTCGTTGAATTAATGTTTTCACGCAGATTTCGCTGATCAGCTCGTCCCTATTTCTGAATAGGTTCATTTTGTCATCCGTGAAAATGACAGGCCAACAAATTACATGCACCCTCCCCCCTACCCCCTGTTGTCAGCGTACTGGTGAGACATGCATCCAGAACCCTTTTAAATCTGCCAATGCCCTGGGGTAGAGTCATTTGCTCTCCCAGCACAGCTGAGGTGTGCCGTTCTGTTGGGATCCTCACCCCGTTTATCTTCGAGTAGGTATGGTAATGTATGATAATCGTACCTTGGAGACTGAACTAATACAGTAATCTTCCTGGTGACAGTAGTTTGGGGAATCAGGCCCTTTAGGACTTCACCGTCTCTCGTGAAACATCATAAACCTCACAGAATGTCCTGAAATAACTACAAATATTCAAATGGTGCAATTTTTAGAGCGGCATCCTCGTGTGTGTGTGTGTGTCTCTCTCTCTCTCTCTCTCTCTCTCTCTTCTGTGTGTGTGTGTGTGTGTGACAGAGATAGATAGATAGATAGATAGATAGATAGAGAGAGAGAGAGTTATTTATTTATTTATCTGGGCATGGCATTGTGTTACTCCCCATCAGTGAGTATATAAATTAAGACATCACTGGGGTTGTCACTTAGAGTAACATGCTATGCTGGGTCATGCACCTGGATCAACAAATGGCTGGGGATAACTGACGTGATCAAATCACTGAAGTTTCATTTAGATTATGATTATATACTACATTTACTGTGTATGTTCAAAATTGAGATTAACCACAGTGATTAACACGTTGTCAGGGTAGTGACACAGATCAACAGATCGGCATTGTTCCCTTAACTCCTGGATGTAGATGTCATTTTCCAAAACAAAGTGCTCGAAGCCAACCGATAAACAAACGGAATCAGTCAGCGGCAAATAATTAAATATTTTATTATTAACTTTAAGATACGATGATAAATCAGCTCGAAACACTTGCGGAAACTGATCACTATCTTAGCATGTGACACTGTGTATACCGATGTAGATAGGGCTCAAACAAAAGCCATTGTTGTTGTTTTTAACATCGTCGCGGTATGTATATATATATATATATATATATATATATATATAGCATCCAGTTTAGAGCGCCGTGCTCCATGTGAGGGCAGAGAGCTGTCGGGACATGCCCGTGGAGTTTTTCTACGAAAATCATCGGCGGATAACAAACGGCGTAATCAGACCTGGAAAAGGCGATGATGATCCGGCGGATGGGCAAATGGTTACAGCTCTGTGTGCGCTTATTTAGAGAGTGATTAGCGGGAGAGGTGATACGCCAAGTGGCCGCTCTGGCGAAAATGTTGTTATTTTGGTGGAGATTTTAACAGCTGAAGTGGCCCGGTAATCATTGGGCGTTAATGAAGATGGTCGAAGTGGCTGATATGTTATTGAAGTGTCGAGAACGACGTCGGCGACCATGTAATTAGCAGTTATCTATCAGTGGGTTCCTATCAGCCGGGGTTATTTATAGGTGCTCGAGTTGCAGCTTCTGTTCCGTATTTCGAACACCTGTGCGTGCGCGCGCGTACGTGTGCGCGTTGGCCATCGTCGCGTTGGAGTGGTGGGGGTGGGCTTTGGCGAAGGGTGACCACGCGAAAATCTGTGGTCTTATTGGTCGATAGAGTGCTTCGTTCATAAGCAACCGTAGATAAGGTTTCTGTGACAAATCTGGATGGGCCACTTGAAGTCGGCTCGCTTAATGAACAAAGAAAGTCTTCCACTGGCCTAGCTGCCATTATCTGTTATATTGTCTTCTTCAACCGACTGGATGTCAGCTCTAATTGGTTAATCTATGAGTGATGTTGTAGCGATTGTGCTCGGTTGGCAGTGGTGGCTGAATGACACGGGTGAAGTGGCTTGGTTTGATCTGCACAAAGCACCATGGTGCCATTGCTGTTTGCATGCTGTAATCAGTGCATCTTAGTCGTCTTGGCGTTAAGACTGCCCTTCCAACTTCAACTGTCACCCCCCCCCCTCCAACCACCCACCCCACTGACACCGGCATCCCTCGGCAATGACACTACACCACCCCACTCCTTGTTGTCAATCGCTGGCTTCTTCGCGGTGATGGCTTTACTGATCAATAAATGCTTCATGTGTATATAAATGTTTACAGTGGCCCGACCAGATGTACATGGTTATCTATCGTTATTTCAGGTCGTCGCTGAGAAAGGTGCTGAAACGCTGCTATAGTTGGGACGGTTGTTGTTGACCACGTGTCCAAGTAGGGTCCATCAACCGACCGACCGATCATCATATAGTCTCTGGTCTGTCCGTCCGTCTCGGCGACAGACGCATGCTTCATCCTTCATCCGACTGAATGATTCAGCAGGAGGTGGACAGCTAACGGGTTAAAAGTCGACGACGACGAGAACAGTGAACGAGTTAACAACATCGCCGCCACTATTGCGCTGCCTCCGAAGGCGACCAGACTCAGTATGGGCAGGAAGAAGATACAGATCTCGCGAATCGGCGACGAACGGAACCGCCAGGTAAGAGAGAGATCGTCGACGACGGCGTCAGGCGTTGTCATAGAGATGGCCAATAAGTTACCATGGCACCACAGTATTCCGGGGGTTGATGACGTAGTTTCGGAGAGAGCCACTGGTGTATGTGTGTGTGTGTGTGTGTGTGTGTTTGTGTGGTCTCTATGATCTATTGTCACCGAGGTCCGCCTTAAACTCTTAGGCTAACCTTATGACGCACGTGGCCTGTTTAGTTCTCTCTGTCTCTATAACTCTCCCTCTCTCTTTCTCTCTGTCTGAATTATAACCTTACATCTGGCTACTGGCCAGCTTAGAGATATATGCTCATGGATGGTGTGTGTCTGTGTTTCCGCGCGCACGCATCTAAAACTTATAATCATGTGATACGAGTGGTATCTCATCTGTCCATAATTCATACCATACCAGGTGATTATTATTGCTGAGTCATCCAAATATGTCCTCAACCATCCAGAGAAGACACTGATCAGGGTGCTCCCATTATATACTTTTTAAGAATTATTATCCTTATTTTGATAACTGTACTTTTATACTTTTTTTACCAAGATTAATTAAAAAAAAAATTAAACATAAATCTGGGATTTATGTATTGAATATTAATTTAAATATCATATATTGTATGTATTATATCAAATTATTATGCTTCATTTCCTTTATGTATACTGCATTTTTGTAGCCACATGCATAAATTGGGGGTCCCAGATCTAATTAAGTTGTAATCTTTATGCCAATGACAAAAGTGTTATGTATTATATCATTTTGATACTTTTCTAACCTTTTTGTCAAAATTCATACTTTTTTAGGAAATTAAGATGGCAGCAATGCAAATGGGATATTTAGCACATTAAAATAATTGGTTTACAAACGATTTTAAAAACAGTGATTTTTGTAGGTAGAAACGTCATTTAAAATTTGTGTTTACACAGCCCATTTTGAGGTAACAACCATATGGCTGATTAATTGTACAGGATTCTCAGTTTTTGCACACAGAGTGAGGACGTTGCATTCACTGAGCAAAACTATACCAAAACACAGACATGTTGATGACGTCAGTATGCAACTGAAAATTTATGAAGTCTCAATCACTGAAAGGTGTGTTAGGCGGAAGAATGAAGTTTAAATGGAGCCCCGGTACATAAAATAACAATACAGCAAAACAAACACCCAGGGCTCATGAAGAGCCCACTTAAAACCCTGATAATATATTAAAATAATCGCTGTAATATTGATGTTATATGCTATATTGATGTTATATGCATAATATAACAGTGGAAATAAACTGAGCACCCTATGTAATCACAGCTTATGGTTACACCAACAATGTAATCGATTATGATTGCATTGCATCTGAAAATGATGTTTATGATTACTTGATATCATTTAATTAATTATAATTACCAATTATGAATAACCCATCTTTGACCTGTACTCACCTGTCACTTGGCGCTGGTCTGTTGTAACATGGTCACATCTTTGGCCTGTACTCACCTGTCACCTGGCGCTGGTCTGTTGTAACATGGCCACATCTTTGACCTGTACTCACCTGTCACTCGGCGCTGGTCTGTTGTAACATGGTCACATCTTTGGCCTGTACTCACCTGTCACTTGGCGCTGGTCTGTTTTGTAACATTGTCACATTTTAAAACAAAGTTTTGAATAAGCCGTTGTATCTATAGTTAGTAGTGTTTTAAGTGCAGTGTTTTAAGGCAGGAGTTCAACATTTGTAAATTTAAGAATTTCAGTGTATGCTACCTTTGAAATGCCCCTGCAAATAAAATACTGTTGTTACGGTCGTTGTTGCTGTTTTTCGTGATGCTGTCGTTGTCCGTCTGATATTTAGTCTTTCATTTAAGTGAGGTTTTTCTGATCAAATTGTTGGTGTTACAGTTTAGACAGATGTTAGTATTACTGTCTCCTCCATTCAGCTTTTAATTGCGTTTTCATGTTTTATACCTCGCTGTCAGACCATCAAGATAGGATGTCGTGTTTGTAGGTTTTTAATGTTTGGTTAATTGGTAGGCATTTATCGAGGGGTGAGGTTACACAATCCACCTGGATGTTTCTTGGTTTTTTTTCTTTGAACTGGTGCGACATACGTTGCTGGTTATGGAATGTTTTAATTTTGAATATCCATCAACACTTGTTAGTGCAGAAACTGCTCTTCTGATGCGTGGATCATTAGTAACGTAATCGGAAATGTTGTGACGCTAAGCAGTTTACCAAGGCATTCCGGTGGTGCAGTGGTTAGAGTATTGCACTCCAAACCTCAGTTGTAGCTACGAATCAGACTCATACTTGTGTTTCTGGGATGTTAACCTCGGCAGCCGTCCCTCAGACATTTGACTCGCAACGAGGCTAAACCGTTAAAAGTTTATTTTCTTAGTTAAAACCTTAAAACGAATGACTTCTCTTGGTTCGCCGTTCATAAGATGACAGTTTTGTTCTAACCGTCATCAATCAGTCTCTGGCAAACGTGTAAACATGAACTGATTTATGGGCTGTCTTCAGTTACCTGGCCCTTGTTTATCGGTCCAGGGCCAGTGATATATTGGAAACTAATACCGGATTGACTGAAAAGAACGGAATTAGTTGGGTGACCATAACAAATCATGACGTAGACAAAATAATTAACCCTCCCTCCTCCCCACATACACGTCACCCGTATTAATAACGTGCTTATCTAACCGTGCTAGGTCAATAACTTGTTTCCATTGAGTTTATGGTCGCCACTTCTAGGCACTGTGTCTGGTCACACCTGACTAGTTTATATTTTTGTAGGTGCTGCTTTTGTTTGCTAATCACATACATCGTGGGAGTTAATGGGGGTCTGGGTGTGGCTTTTTCGGGTAGCCCGGGATTCTTAGTGTGATCCGCGAAATTATCAACCGACTACAGTGAATGAACGAGGATTATAAGGCCTTCAGCGGCGCGCGTTGTCGTATGACGGATGAGCTGTTTGTGAGGGGGATTAATTATGTAAAGATTAAGGACATTGTTCGTCGATTGGTAACGATTGAATGGTTCTTTATTGGTATGCTATCGTCTGCTGATGGTTGCGCTTCTTAAGTAACTGTGGCGGGATTCGTATGGCCACCAGAAACCGTGTGTTTGTGTGTGTGTATGTGTGTGTGTGTGTCCACAATTACCTCAGTAGCACTGAATTAATGTAATGGTTCTCTAGAACTGGCAACCCCTATACGGTGTATTATTGCATGATGTATGAATGAGGTGGTGGATGATTTCCCGCGCGATATAATCCGCTTATGGAATATATGACTTGGCTGTCACCCGCTTTAATAGACGCCAATTTGAATGGCCCCCAAAATATCTCGATGCCGCGTAAATACGCCGCACTGGCAGACGTGGTTCTTTTTCGAAATTCCGCTTCATGTTCCTTTGTAGCGTGTTTGCTTGTCCGCATCGCAAACCTCAGATGTCCAGTGTGGGTGTTCTGATTACAGTATTTTCCTTAGGTTGTCGGCGTCATTTTGAGCCGCATGTGGGAGAAGACACCCAGGCAGAAAAGTGCACCCATCACCGCGAGGTGTCTTATTAGGCACGCATTACCCGATGGCTGTCTCTCATTCGGCGTCATTGTTGGGAGTTGGGTCCGAGTTTTTCATCCTTGGAACTTTATATGCTAAGTGCGGACACTATTCTGCGTGTGAGATCAGCAGGTGATCAGTGGATTTGAACCCAGATCCTCGGACTGTGTTTCATTTTCCAAGTTACCCTTGTTGACGTAGTCTGTGATGTAATTTGGTGAAGTGTATTAATGCAGTGCTACCATTATATACTTTTTAAAAAGGTATTATACTTTTTTTGAGAGGTGTACTTTTATTCTTTTTTTAAACCGACGTACTCTTTTGTACATAAATTTGGGATTCAGATATTAAATATCAATTGAAATATATTGTATGTAATGCAGTAAATCATTATACTTCATTTACTTTAAGTATTCTGCATCTTCATAGCCACTTGCAGAAATCAACCATTTAACATGTGATACATATGTTTTCTACATAGTTTTTCTAAGTATGTTTTACATGTCCCAGATCTAAGTATGTAATGGTTATGAAAATGGGAAAACTGGTATGTATTGTATCATTTTGGAATTAAAATGGTAGCACTGGAATATGGTGTGATGTTTCATATTCGTTATTTTGACGTGCGTGTTTTATACAGGATTACTGATTTTGTGATAAATTGGGGCAATTATCTGGCCTTTAAAATTTTCATTTTTTTTAATATCATCATCATGTTCATTTTGATTTTTCTGTCGACATGTCTGTGTGATGGTTAACAAATAAATTTAAATTACTTGATATGTACACAGATACTTGATATGTACACAGATGTTTGATATGTACACAGATGATGATCTGCATAGTCCCACAGCTCAGTTGGGGCAGAGTGTAGTTTATTTGATGAGAATTAATGTCATTTTCATACCTCCATTTCTGAGGCCCGTGTTCATGCTTGCACATCATTGCACACCTAATTTGACTTCCAGGAATGATTTATTGTGCCTCTCATAAGAAAGCTAAAATCAACACATAAGAGCCAAGTCTGACAAATATTTTAACAATTATAACAATAGTAAGTCATTGTTCTTTTGATCGTGCTAAAATGGTGCTGAACTCGGTCTTTACTTTGTGCCATAATGTATTGTATATTATTATATTATGGCAAATGTGGGTACTTTATATTTGTTTTAATTTTTTTAAATATGTATAGATTTACTGAGATGCAATAGATTTATGTCAGATGATGGCAAGATGTTGAGGCAGTGGCACTCGCTGGGATTTTTGGTTTTGTTTTAAACTGAAATAAAATGCCATTTTGACACTGGATCCAGTGATATAGTTATGTACCTTTAAAATATAGGAGTATTAGAATTTAGATTGGATATAATAAAAAAAAAACCATGTTTAGTAAAGTTGAAGAACATGACGTAATTTTGCAGAATTATTTCATCAGAATTGTTTGACGTTGTCTCTGCTAAATACACATTTAAGATGCCCTCATACAGGCTGCCTAGTTTGAAGTGTTGTAAAAAGAAACTGGTTTGTTCGTATTAGAATAGGTCATTGCTTTCAAGGAACATCACTGTGATAATTTTTTGTTTGTTATTCTGTCTTAACGTATCTTGTTACTTAACCATTTTAATGGAAAAGTGCTTTAGCATATCTGTGCTGTATAGTGATATTCTTGTAAAAAATGGTGAAATGGAAAGGCTATTAATTGAATTTGTATCAGATTTTGGCGTTTTTACGTATAAGTTCTAAAGGAACATTGCACTGGAATGGAAGCCTCCAGGTTGTGGGCTGAAATCACACTGAAACCTGTGTTTGGGGGACATTTCCTTAGGCAGTTGCCCCTTGGCTGTATTTTCCAGGAATGATCAGTGCCAAGGTTAATTCAAATATCGCACCTTAGTTTAACATATAATTGCTAGAAAAGAAAGGGGTGTGTACCAGTATATTAAAAATGGATTTACCAGCACTGATGGCCGTGGTTATTTTGCACACCGTCGCAGTGTCAGTGTCCCATTGGGCCAAATTTGTTGAACGTTAGTAACTAACAGGCAGTCAACGGCTAAACAAAACGTACCGATGGAAGTGTATTTGTGATCAGAAATACAATCTCGAAAGTGATATCCATTTGTATTTTAAAAAAAAGAACAACCAAACAAACGTGAAATTGTTTGTTTCTCTGATTATTTCTGTTCCAAAGCCACATTTTGTATATCACACACTCGCACCATGATGACTGCATTTATGATGTGTAAACATCTGATGTTGTTGGAAGTGCTCACCGGCTATGTTCTCTTAACTAAATTACGGCTGTTTATTATCAATTATTTACTGGAACTTATTATGTTATTAGCAAAATGTTACTCGGGACTGACGAGATGTTTTTTATGTTGACTGTATGTATCTCTAGTATGAGTATTACCTCAGATCTATGCCATTTATATATATATATATATATATATATATATATATATATATATATATATATATATATATATAGAGAAGAGAGAGAGAGAGGAGAGAGAGAGAGAGAGAGAGAGCCTCTTTGATGCCCCCATTAGGAAGTATGGTGACTTGCATTAATTGTGTGGTTATAGGTAAATTGGTGGTTATCAATACCTCTTATCTAGGAACATGTCACTCTCTCTCTCTCTCTGTGTGTGTGTGTGTGTGTTTGTGTGACAAGCTAGCTCGATAGTTGATTGTTCAGATAGGATTGATTTATTAACCTGTACAGTACACATTATTGAAGGTTTAATCCTTTCTGGTACAGTCCCATAATAATAAATTTAATAAAGAGGACCCTTACTAGCAGGAGCCATTCAAAAGTGCTGTATAACGATACCAGAAATAATATGTGTGTGTAATAAACCAATATTATAAGAGATTTGGACGATAATCATTATTTATCGATGAAAGCAACCTTGAACAGGTGATGTTTTCAGGACAGATTTAAATTGAGATATCGCATTTAAAATAAATAACTGCTCATATATATATATATATATATATATATATATATATATATATATATAGAAGATATGTAGATATTCTGTTGGGGCATGTATATGTATTATATTATTCTATTACATTTGTATTTTATTCAACATCATACAGTTTATATAACCTAAGAGTTGAAACTAGTAGCATTATGATGTTTGAATGTTGATAGTCAGAAGCCAGGTTCTTCGTATTTAACATAACGGTAGTTTAAATACCAGTAGTTAAAAAATGAAGCTATGATTTTTCGATTGTGCTACCTGATATGTACCTCTTGACTTATCAATCATTTGTTTTAACCTCTCTCTCTCTCTCTCTCTCTCACCACCAGGTGACGTTCACTAAGCGCAAGTTTGGTTTGATGAAGAAGGCTTATGAGCTGAGCGTGCTGTGTGACTGTGAGATAGCACTGATCATTTTTAACAGTGGCAACAAGCTCTTCCAATATGCCAGCACAGATATGGACAAGGTTCTTCTTAAATACACGGAGTATAATGAACCTCATGAGAGTAGAACCAACAAAGACATTATTGAGGTTAGTGAAACATTATTGGGTGTTGTCTTTTTTTGAGCTTCTCTCTCTCTCTCTCTCTCTCTCTCTCTGTGTGTGTGTGTGTGTGTGATGCTCACAGTACCAAGATCCAAACATCCACAATAAACCTGTTCCTCAATAAATGTATAAACCTAAACATACATAAACCTATTCCTCAACAAATCCATACATATAATATATAGACCTATATATAAATGAGCCCTGAACATTGTTTGCTTGTGAGGGACCAGAACAATCCACTTTGCTACTTAAAAATAAACAAAAATAATAGCATTTCTACGTCAGTTGTGGTCTCTTTGTTTGGATGTATTAGTAACGGCCTGTGTGTGTGTGTGTGTGTGTGTGTGTGTCTGTATGTGTGGTAGCATGTTGAGATTACCCTGGTAACAGGATGCACCTGTCATCTGTACTCATCAGTCCACGAAACAGTATACTTTATCAGATAGTACTAGTAATAGTAGTAGGGAGATGTTGTCTAACACTTGTCAAGTGCCACCCCCCCCCTCCTTTCCCACCACCACCACCACATCAGGCCCTATCTCTCTGGTGTGGGTTCATCTATGAAGAGCTCTGGTTTTTCTTCCTGTTGACATAATTTTGTGTTTTTCTGATGATATCGTGTAACATAATGTGTTTATGCATGTCTTTCTAGGACAGGTCATAATTGCTCAGTTTTGACCATCAAGTGTGTGTGTGTGTGTGTGTGTGTGTGTGTATTTATAATGTTATACATGTTTTATATTTCGTGAAAGTTTTGGTTAAAAAAAAACTCAGGTGTTCCATTTCGCTCAAATTGTTGTTGTTTTTGTGTCGTTGCTTTGTCAGAAGATTGTATTGGTGTGGGCTTTCTTTCGATTGTGATTTTAGATTGTGCACAACACCCAGAATATTTTGATAATTGGAAATCCGACGAAGCAAATAAATCCATGCGCACATATCAATTGTCCGGATGTTAATTTGTGGTCCTTACTTTCTTGAGATTTATGACAAGATGAATGAGTGCTTCAGAACATTCTTAAGCATCGATTTTGAAAAACTTGGTAAGAGTCATTAGCTTCATTGGACAGTGATGACTTCTGCCTCGTCTTATTCTAATAAAGGTAATATCAATTAACAGGTCTATCCAATGATAATCACCTACACTATCTCAGTGATGTATCTTTATTGGCGATATGACGACCACCTCAGGTTTATAACATCTCTCAAGTGTATTTACTTTTACTCGGTTTGCCACTTAAACGTTTTTACGTTGTTGTTTTAAACACAGGACAGTGCACTAGTTAACTGTCCTGGCTGATTTGTGCACTCTTAGTCTTAGACGATTGGCAGCCATCATTAACTGATTTAACAACTACAGCAGCGTAGACGGTTGTCTTTAACAAGCGCACCTCTACTGTATTTTGTATTGACGAGGTGATGACTAGCTGATCCATGTCGGAGACAGCTGAAGTTTCCTATCGTTGTTGTCATTGGCGGAGACATCGCCGCGGTTGAATCGGTACTGTTCTTGGCCACCCACGTCTAGCACATTCCGTTCCTAGCCTGGCAATGTCTGAAGGGTGTTTCATCTTTCACCCTGCCTCGTGATCTCTGGCGATTGCTCAGCGCACTTAGCCTGCTATGTGCACAGAAGTAACCATAAAACGGAAACATCACAACATGTTTTGTCGGTGGTGGCTATTTGATAATTGGCTTCGTTTAAAAATCGGATATTTGTGCTTCATACAGATATCAGTAAATTAGTAATTCATGCCCTTGTTTTTTTTTTGTTTTGAAATTTTTGTAATGTGAATATATGTGATGGTTTGAATTTATTGTAGCATTTCAATCACCATCTCTTCTGATTACAGATGCTACGGAAAAAAGAAATGAAAGGCGAGGGAGAGGACTACGTAAGTATGGATGGATGGAATTAGGAGATGTGATTGGTGTATTTAAAAGAAACAGAGGATCCCATTGGCTATTATTTGGTTCTGTTTCATTGTAATCATTGGTTGTGTTTTATGCCTGTTCAGTCCAATTATGCATGACCATAGTGAAGTGGTTATCAGGATATTTTCATTCATAGGCTGAATGTACACTAAGATATAAATCTCCCATTGAAATATATGGGAAAACGCTGAATATAAACCTATCATTGGAAAGCTGTGTAGTTTTTTCGTGTTCAGAAAGTTTTGGAAAAGTCCAGGAATTTCATCTTGAGGCTCAAAGGTTTTTGTATTTACGAATATGTGTTCCTCTTCTATTTTTGGCAACATACACACACACACACACCAGACATGAAACTTTTTTTGGTTGGGGTGCGAAAATGTTACTCATCCAAAAATAGCCAGTGAAGTGTTGGCATGATTGTTTATTATCGGGGATCACCTTTCATTATATCTCCCAGATTAATAATGCTGTCATCGTTAGAGTCATTAATTTACTGGATGGTGATAGCTCCTGTCTGATCTTATTCTAATAACAGCAATATTAATTAGCAGGCCTATCTAATAATATATGACTACTGCGCATACCTGCTTTTGTGGGATGTTGCCACGAAGGAGTCCTCCCACGGACCAGTGTCAAGACTAATCGTACTAACTGACCATCCATCCAACCAATATTGTACAGCCTCATTTGGTGACAAAAGAACTCGAAACGAGCATCACGATTACCTCGGGTTTGCCGCATCTCGAGTGTATTTATATTTACTTGCTTCACAAAAGTAATTTTCATCTTAGACGCATTGATGGCCTCCCGGTTAACTGTCCCGGCTGGTTTGTATCCTCTTAGACCGTTGTCGTCTGTCATCAATTAATTTAACAACTGTGCCAGCGTAGACTATGGTCGTTGTCTTTTAACAAGCACACCTGTACTGTTCGGAGTTGGCACACGGTTTGTGAACCCCTCTCATCTTGGACGAGCTTTTCTCACAAAGAACTCCAGATAACGCATCTCCTCAGTCAAGTGAAGTGTAATATATTACTTAGTCATTAGTCGAGTATTGAAATGTGCAGTAATTATGAGTTGGATGTTTCACCTGCTAAGGGGGCGTATCTTTGGGTATCTACGGTTACGCTTTCTTTTCAATGGTGGTTCACCTCTTGAGCTAGCCTTATTGCTGGACCAGCACTTGGGTCTCTTAAGACAGATGGGAGATGAGTTAATTACCTATTGTTGAATGCATTTCTTTCCTTTGTCTCTTACCTGATCTCCTAACCACAACTACCTATCCTGTTATATAATTCGGGGTTTGCTAGGTTTGTCCATTGCCCATCATTCACCAAACCATTTCTGTGTGCATGCTTGTGCAGCCTTCCTCGTTTCTCTCCCCTGCCAGGGTCTGGGTGGTAAAGCCAAAGGTGAGAACTCGGACTCGGACAGTGAGCAGCCTTACATGTTAACTCCGCGCACAGAAGAAAAATACCAGAAAATCAACCAAGAATTTGCAATGATGATTAATAATCACGACAGCCGTGTAAGTCTTTGGTTTGTGATTCACGATTCTTGGCTGCTTCTGTGTGTGTGTGTGTGTGTGTGTGAATGAGTTTGTTTATACAATTATACTTAATGATAAGTAGGTTTAACATGATGTGTTGATCAGTTCTGTAAAACAACTGTGGATGTGTGTTGATTGTAAATAATCATTACAGCCAATTTAAGCCGTGACTGACACCTAATACCTTCCTTGCACTTGATATTTACTAGTGACAATATTAGGAGCCAATAAGCCCCCTCCCCCCCCCCTGCATGTTATTATGTTATTGTGTTCTAACCCACTTTGGCTGACATCAGCTAATTTCTACCCCTCACCACTTCAGCCTAACATTGACTGAAGTAGACCCCTCACTGTGTCACTTCATTCTGACCGTAATACAGCGTGGTGGACATTTAGTAGGAGTTCTTTGTCACTAACTTCCTTCATCATACTCAAAGTTTACTTACTTACTTTGCTTAACATAACACACGAATCATCCAGTAGAGAAATTGGTATGGAGAGATAGTTTCTTAGAAAATGATAGTCACATCGCTGAGACAAATTTAGGGGGGGGGGACCTCTTCCAAAAAGGACCGATTCTTTAAAAATAAATGTAACGATTAAGATTTTAATGAGTAATAAAAAAAATTTAGTGGGTAGAGCACCGAGCCACAAAAATGTCCATATTAGGGTTCAAATCCCAGTAATATCTATCCCTACGTCCCAGGTCTGAGGCTAAAACAAAGTGCCCGCTCATTTGACCTTTCATAATTGGTTGCGAAATGATTTTTGTCTGTAATTAATCCCCTATGTCGATATCGAGTGGGTTTATGATGATATGGGCATATTTATATAGATGAGAGATGTATTTCTATTGTCCTGATATTTAGGTTGGATAGTTTGCTCTGTGGAGGAGTAACTTGGACCTGAAAATGTTTACGATGTAACTATACCTAACAAATATTTACGAAAACTATTCCTTTTACTTGTTGCCAGTCTGCGGGTGACAACTTCTCACGCCTTTCCTTTACGTCTGTGTGGAATATTGCCCACCCACAGGACTACTTTGTGCTTTAAAACAGTTGCTATTTTGCTTGTTTATACTTGATGCAGAGCATAATTCAATAGTGGTATTGCTGTTGAAATAAATGATGGCCTGTTGTAGTATTATTGTAAGTGGTTACATCAAACATTGTACCCAGACAATGAGTTTTTCCCCCAATTTTGCTCTGTTATTGATCTTGGTTTCTGTACCTGGACTATGAGTTTGCTCATCCGATTGTTTTCGAGGATATTGGCACAATAGAAGTTTTGTAATTTTTCTTCTTATTATTATACTGATGTAGATGAAATGGTAGAAATTTATATTTTTCACAGATTGAAGGATTTATAAGGATTTTTTATTCATGACTAGTTTGACAGTGGAAACGTCCACTTTTGTCAATCATATCCACGATGTGGATTACCATAATCAGTCAGTGACGCCGTTTTCTTGTGACATTCCAGAATCTGCAGGTGTACCAGAATCAGAACATGTCCGTTTCTGTGCCGGTTCATAGTTCACCCGGATACCAGAGTCCCAATCATCCACAGCAGCAGGCCAACATCCTGTCATCTATACCGACATCAAACACGCTGATGCCTCCACACACACTGCCTCAGGGCAGGCTTAGTCCGAGACCAAACTCTACAGGTGATAATCCTTGTATCAGTATTATATCTCATTGATGATGCTCGGTGTATTATGCATAGTCGTGGGAAATTCGATCTTTTTATGGCTGTGATGAAGATGCCACCTTTCGTGGGAGGATGTGGTGGTGCGGCACTGTCTTGAGAAACAAAAGGCAGTGATCTGCTCTGTGTGTGTGTGCGTGCTTGGAATTTGTTAGACCCTACAGGGTCTTGGGTTTAAGACAACTATATGGGGGGGGGGGTTGTAGTATATGTATTAAATGCCTGGGTTGGAAAAGTAGTACAATTTTGGGGTTTCTAAAAAAATTTATAATTGTTTTAAATGATGATTATTATGATGTTATATCTGATGAAAAATAAAGGGCAATATTTTGTTACCATATGAAAATTATCTAGGTCATTGAAAGCATTTTTATCATCGTGATTGATTCAGACGCTCCCAAGTAAACACAAAATGCAAAACAATGGCATGGAAATATATTTCTAGGTCTGGGAATTTTTCAAGATTATCGGTAGAAATACATGTATATCTAGCAGTTTAAATTTGAACTGAGGAGCATTAGACATCAGGTACTCTTCTTTTCTTTCCACCAGGTGGCATGATGGACTTAAGTGCTGCATCCAATGGATATCCACAGCAACACTCGCCCAACCCCGTTGGAGGAGGGGGTGGTGGAGCAGGGGGCAAGGTACCCTCACCACCTGGAGTTTCAGTCAACTCTAGACGTGGTCTGCGAGTGGTGATACCGAACTCTCAGGGTGATGGGGTCAGTGTCTGGTTACACTCGATATTCAAAAATCTCTCTGTTTAATGCCCAGTATGTAGTCATGGCAACGATGTTAACGGTTTTGTTGTCGTTTTTGTTGTTTATAGATAAACCAGGCAAGGACTTCTAATGCGCAGCTGGCGACCCCCGTTGTATCCATAGCAACTCCTAGTAATCCAGGCAATGGAAATTTCCCTTCTGGCCTCCCTTCAGCATTCCCCAGTGGTACGTATCATCAGGTCCCCCCAAAAATATTTTGTCAGTTCAATTACGCCAGGGCAAGTTGATTCCAACTTGTGCTTGCCCAAAATAATTTCAGTTCCCTGACAATAAAAACAGATTTATTTTGAACTACAATTTATAAATCAAAATGCACACCAGTACACAATACAAATAATGGTTTTGTTTTATTATATAAAACTAGAGTATTTGAACATTTAATTAAATAGTCCAAAAAGCTCGATTTGTGTGGTATGTCTGATGAAATTTAGTAACTTTTCATTGACACATTTCTAGAGTTTTATGGTCTGATTTCTGTAGAAATTGTCCATTAAATTACTTCTGTTAAGTTTAAAAATAAAGTAAAATCAGTATTGATCCTGATTGAACCCCACTGAGCAATTTCAGTCTCCACAGAAAACAACGTACAAGTGCCAGGCATTCCCTCCGACAAGCCTCGGGACATCTGCGGCAATCAGAAGCCTTGTTTCTATGCTTCATTAACATATTCAAATTAAACGTTTTTAGTTAGTAAATTCAGAGCGGAAATGGTTGAAGTAATTTTTTGCAATTTTTTTGCTATTTTTGTACAAGACTTGTTCAAAATATATCGATGAAAAGATTGATCTTATATAAGTAATTGCTTTTAATCGGCGATTTCACAATGAAAACAGACAACAAGTCATCTCGGGCGACAAATGTTCATGTTTCTATGAAGCTCAATAGAATTAGCCGCTTGTAGCTGGGCCCTATTCGAATTAGAAAATTCAAATGCACGTTGAATGACATTGGTGGGACATATTCATATGCACAATAGTGAGGACTGGTGTGTGTGTCTAAATAAAATTGAACATGCCATCTAGATACTATTTCCCGTTCACTGCTCTTGTTAGTTCATCTAACACACACACACACACGTAATGTATTATACAGAGTGTTTACTGTAGAAAGTATTCTAAAAGTTAAAATCGTATAGAAAGCAAAATGATTTGGAAAGAAACTGTAATTCGTGATATTTCATCTCAAAAAGTCATTTGGCCAAAAGGGCAAGTGATCTGCACTAGCTCAACATGAAATCTACTTGTAACGGGCATCTGGGCAACCAATTATTCTGGCCCTGACATATCAGCTTGGTAGATTAATTCTTCCGGTATGTGACCATAATTTAACAAAATTACAGAGAAAATGTTTTGTGAGATGAAGTGTTAATTGCTGACACAGTCAGTGTCAGTTAGCAGTATTGTACAAAGGTAAGTGATGAACTGAGTGATCAGTTAGTTCATATGATAGCATTATTCTACCATAATAGGTTTTATTGGTCTGATTTTCAATGCTAACATGTAGATCAGAATTAATTTTTATTTATTTTTTATGTGATTTTATTGATATATTTTTTGTGCATTCCCTGACGTGTTGGCATTTTAGGATCTTCGTAATGGGATTACACAACATGGTGTACAAATTACATAACACATTTAATATGTTGCTTGGTACAATTACATTAAAATTAGAATTGGGTAGGTTGTGCTTTGCAGACATGTGGTTCTAATCTTGTTTTATTTGTGTACACATGCAGATTTCACAGCAGATCTACAAAGTTTGGCAGGGTTTAACACACCGGGTGGTCTGCCGGGGCAGTGGTCACACACACAGGGACCTTTGACTGCTGCTGTACAAGCCGCTGGCCTAACCAATCCACATTTGTAAGTTTTAGTGATGTGTGCTTTGTGCAGGTGCATCTGTCTGTGGACATCCATGAATATGCAAGAGCAAAAATAAGAATAATCCTTGTCTATGTGCAACATCTCGCATCCACATTCCTTTTGCGTGCATTTTCTCACTCACTCTCACACACACACACAAACAGTATTTCTATAAATCTTATTGGTGTTGGACCCTTGCACTAGTTAATATTGAGTTGAAAAAAGAATAATTATCATTTGGATTGAAAGCATTTTGCATAAATGGGAATCCGATTCTAAAATCATTATAGTTAAGCCAATACTGGTTTTAAATCTTTACGTGTTCTTAATGATGAGGTGTTGGTGTTGGTACTGATTACTACAGGCAAAGATTATTTAGTGTCAGTCTTTGACGAAAATCCTTTCCTGAACTCTGCACGCTTTGGCTTTCTTCCTCAGAACTGTCAGCCTAGCATCCGTGAGTGCACCATCCTCAAATGTGCACAGTGCACACCATCAAATGAACATCAAGAGCGAGCCGATCTCGCCACCACAGGAGGCCACGGTGCCATCTAGTCAACAGCTGCGGCCTCCATCGACAGGACACTCGCACAATGCACTCCCTGGACACATCTCACCTAATCACATCAGCAACGGACCCAGCAACACACCGTCACCTGTGCCGCCTGATTATGACACGCCATCAGCCAAGCGACAGCGACTCACCAGCGATGGCTGGCCGAGCTAGCTGCGTTCCAACATCGCCAGCCTGGGTGTCATCGACATGCAGTTGTACATAGTCTCCAGTGCATTTTGCTCGGTTGTGTGAGCCCGATGTGATGCTCTTGGTGACCAGCAGGTGGCAGCAGTGGGAGCATTAAATTGGCCAATTTTTGTGTGTTGAATTCAGCATCACCAAGCTATGAACTGTCTCATTTATCTCATATATATATATATATATATATATATATATATAAAGATTTGGTGAATTGCTGATACTGTGACCTTGTTGTTGCTAAGGTTTTGCACGTGCCAGTAATTACTGCTTGGTGTTTGGCAGCACGGGACTGGTCACTGAAATAAGTTTTTATTTGTTTTGCACGCTGACAAGTACACTCCCCCTTGTGTCTGTTTGTTTGTTATGATTAGTTGCATTTACTGCTTGCCATTTTCTTTTTTTGCTGATTACAAGGGATAGTTTTGTGGGGATACCTTAGTGTTATCGTATTAACATATATGCGTTGTTAACGTATGAGTTTCGTATACGAGAATCGTAGGACTACATTCATAGTTTGTGTGCTTCTGCTGCTGTGGCTGGCCAGGGCCAGCTGTGTAGAAACATCATCAGCGTTTTGACAGTTGTGGCACCAAGAAAAGAAATGTTCTCCTACGGTAGTGTTCAATGATTGGTTGCTTGATGATGAGGAGGCTAGGCATCCTTGCGGCCGGTGGTGGATCGCATCGGATGAAGCTTCTCGTAAAATGTGTACAAAGAAAGGGGGCGATAAATGACCGTGTATATGAGTTTGTTTTGGGGGTGGGAGGGGGGGTGCTTGCATTTGTTGGTTTTTGTACTCTCTTCTACCTTGATAATATCATGTGATACAATCTATTTAGTACTTAATGTATTTGACTGTAAAGATTGTGACGAAACTAAAACTGATTGTTCGATGGAGATTGATGCATGCATGCGTGTGTGTGTGTGTGTGTTTGTCTGCGTGAAGATATGTATAGGTGAGATTTGTACAGGTTTTTAACGAACATATTTACTTGTTTTTACCCGTGTGTTTGAATGTGCTCAACATGGAAACAGTTTGTGTAATATTTTTGTACCTCGTCACTTATCATAGATGTCACCTGGTGAATGATATATTTGCCAAGATTGGCTCGAGTCAACTCTCAGAGGACTGTGAACAAACAGTGTATTGTAGCGTAGCTGCTGTATGTTTAGGTGTCCCGATTCTCATTTCTGAAAAAGTTCTGAAATTCTCCCCATCCCGTGTCATCAGCTCTGCCGGACGTGCTGGCTTCAGTTTCGTGCACGCATTTCTGTCTTGTTTATATAGGATGTGAAATGGAACTGTAACATGGTGGTGAAATTTTTCTTTCTCGTTAGTTCGATAATTCGGCAATTTTCAACACACATTTATCATTTCTAGTCTCGACTGAACTGCGGCAGTGAAATCTATTTTCTTAACTTCGAAATTCTTTCTTACTTTTATATAGTTGCGTGTGTTTGTTGCAAATCATCTCTGCACAGTGAACATTTGGTGGCATTATTGTTGTACTATTTATATAGGAAGTACTGCAATCTAATTGTAAAGTGTGTGTGTGTGCATGCCTTTTGTAATATAGCTTATGTATTGGTAGTTATCATATTTTGTCCTGTGTTTGAGGCATGTTATGATAGTCCCCTCTGTGTAGAGTATGTATGTGTAAAACACACACACACACACATCCATGGATGCATGCACCCATATGTGCATATAGTGTTGTTTTCTTTCTAGCATTAGCTCGTTTGTTAAGTTGATTTGTTGCTGACATTGATTATAGCTATAATGTGTTAACCCGTACCAATCAGGTCGTGCTAATCCCTGACAGGTTACTTTATCATTTGCTCACCGTCGATGTTTTTGTTGCCAGTGCCAGCGAAGATTGGACTAAGATGGAGCCTTACAGTGAAATATCTCTCCCATGAGGTGGCAGCATTTAATGGCAGAAGCCTGGCTTAGTGTAGGATGCCAGAAGTGGCCTCTTCCCTCGTAACCGATGTCGTTTAGCAGCATCCAGCCAGTAGAAGTGTTTGCCAGTTATCCCCCCCCCCGTCTGACTTCAATATTGGAGAAATGAAAGAATGTACTCATTTCTTAAGCAGAAAAGATGTTGGCCATCTAGTTATGTTTACATTTAGGAATGGAAACTGAATCCTAGCAAGTTAATCCAGTTTGTTTTTGCCACCGGTGCTGATGACTTAATGTACGTGTTCTTTAGATGTTCCGTCAAACTTGTTGCCTATCGTTTACTGCAGTTTGTTTGATACAGAAATGTATTTATGCCTATTTAACACTGTTATTAGAGTTTTCTCTGACCACGTCATGTTTTAAGAAGGACATCTTAGTGTGTAATATATATATATTTATATTTTTATGCATTTTAAATTCTTGCGGCAGGACTTTGTGGGCTCTTCCACGGAGCGAGCGGCAGCGAAGCTTTTCCTGCCACCGAATGTTTTGGATCCATTCCCAACTGGTCGCTGAACGGTTCAAAGCGCATCAGCCATCCAGGAACGGTTCCAAAGATTATTGTAGTCCGGTTGTTAGTGGCTGTTATTAACGAGTCCCCAGTTTTACGTATGTTTATGTGATGTGATGTTGGTTATTGCCGTGGCCAGTGTTGCCATCGCCTACTGTTTGTTACGAGCTTTCCGTCTGTTCTGTATGGTACCAGCTGATCAATATGGGGATGACGACGGTGGTGGTCACAAGCTTACAAACATCAGATGTCTTCTTGTTCATCAGGGAAGCCCTGTCCCATATATCGTCACATCGTCGGTTTTCTTGCAGGTTTGCCTTGGCTTCTTGTACGCGTCACATCTCGGCATGCGGTGACGCCGGTGTTCGGAAAGCTGATTATGATTACAGTTATTATTATAATTTTTCTATAATTATTATTCCATGTGAACATATCACTGTCCATATCAGATTTGTCTGTCTCCGTGCCCTCTTCACCATCAGCTATAGGAGTCAAACTGATCAAACACTGGCCATTACAGTAGTCGTCGTTACCGATGTTGTTGTTGTTGTTGTTGTTGTCACTCTTGTTGTTTGTTTGTTTGCTGTACATCAGTCTGTGGGTGTCCAGGTGCCATTCTGTATATAGACTTTGCTGTAAAATGGTTTCTGATGGCGCCTGTGTTATGTTACGGACACCTCTACAGTGAAGTCATAGGTCGGTGATGTGTATGTAGAAAGTGCTTGGTTTGTGTGTGTGTGTGTGTGTGTGTGTGTGTGTGCGTCATTGGGGGGGGGGGTCTGACAAACTTACGTACCTTCTGATGATCAGAAGTTGCATCACAGAGACCAGGCATTTTGGGCTACATACATATTTCCTGATGTAAAGCTATTTCTTGGTGTGATCATTTTTCATCACAGAGTGAGGGAAATCAAAATGTGTACAGCGGCTGGTCCTTGGTTTTCCAGTAAACGTTAACTCCCATGTGTGTCTATGGATCACTTCATCGTGTCTCTACTTAAAACGCCAGTGTAACCCGTTCGTACTTCTTCGACTCTCTGTAAATAGGAAGAAGCACGTCGACGATTTTAAGAACTGCTACTGGATGCCTCTATCGGTTTTTATGTTAAGTGTGCTACCCGCGTGTGGTATATCCAGGGATGTGTGTGCTCCCTGTGTGTGGCCGAGTGAACATTAATCTAATAATATTGTACTGTGACCAGGTTTGTAACATGTTTGACATTAGTAAATGTGTATATTGGAATCTGGATTGTTCAGCTTTGTTCTGTTCAAATGTGCGTGCGTGTGCGGTTTGTTTAGGACATTCCGGATCATCGGAGCTAGAATGGATCGTTTTGAAATAATATGCATCTTCTAATGATGCATGGTAAATTTGATGATATGTTTGTTGGCCACATATTGTATTTACTTGGAAAGAATTACAGCTAATCATTGTTTTACTGAATTTTAGTGATTTCATTGTGTGGCGTAGGACTTTATAATTAATTTGTGATGTCATTATAGAATAACGAATTACTAGCCTGGAGTTAGGTTTACCTGAACAAAAACAAGAATTAATTTAATCAAATTAAAACCTCAATAAATTAAATTGTTTTTAAACATCTTTAGTTCTGGTCACACCTGAGACAAGTAGACAGATTTGGGCAAACAACTCAAAATGTGACAAATTGTTTGTCACACAGTGCTATAGCAATTGCAAATCTACAGTTTGAGGGGTTTTAATCCTACTCTTACTTGTATTTGTATGATGTTTCCGTAGGGGTTTCGATATGTCACAGGTGTGACCAGTGCCAAGACCTAAACAACTCAACTCACTCACTCAGTCATGGAAAGATGAGTTTTCATAGAAATAAATGGTTCGGATGAATCCCGACAATGAAACAACACACTCAATCTCATGACGTATGCTCCTTCCTGTTAGGTGTGTAACTATTGGTATAACCTAAGTTGGTCCATGTTTGTGAATAAAAGATTGTTGTTCTGTACTCAGTTTAGAAAATGGGATCTTCTTTGAGCGTCTTCATTCTATCTTTCCGGGCCACGTTTCTTGCGATCCGTCAGGAACGTGTTCTAGCAGCTAAATTGTTCATCCCTTTACACAGCTCTGCCTGTGTGTGCATTAATTTTAAATGGATTTTTTAAATTTCAATCTAAATTAACTGGTTGTTCCTTTGATAGTTTCAATGCTTGCTATATTTGGTTATCATGTGTTATAACATCCATTGGATTTTTGGCGGTCTTTTATTCTACTCAAAAGAATTGTATATAGAGATTTGGGCTACCGCTGAAGAATACAATCTGTAGAGCCAGTATATATTCATAAATTGTTAAATTGATCAAATTTAATAATTAAATAAAGACAAATACATAGATTGTTATTAGAAATTAACAGCATAAATACCATCTTATCATTGGTTAGCTAAACATCATTACAGTTTATAGCTGTCTTATACAGACACCACCTACAGTTGAAAACAATACTTTTGTGCAGGAGTGAGATGTAAACAACATACTGAAACAGTCTATTAGTAAACTAGGTGTTTTTAATCACTTCTACAGCACTATAGTTTAGTGCGTTTGCTTCTGTATTAAAATTAAAACAAATCACCCCAAAAAATGTGTATATTCTTGAAGAGTAAGTTTCATCTTTTTGATAAAGAGTCACGGCAACTTTGTATGCCATGATACATGTTGATACACGTATAAAATTGGCTGAACAATTGTCTTTACTTGTACCAGCGATGACAGATAAATTGGTGTTGCATGAATAGAAAGTTAACATAGATATCCTTAACATGCTCGGAGCAGTAGTGACAGCGATGTAAACTAACAATAGTAATAAATACAAACAGAGAAATGCCATTTTGTTATTTACATAAAGGACAAACCGCGAACTTGCAGCCAAATAGAATGCATTCAAATAGATGACCAAGAGGTGAAGGCCAGTAAGATCAAGGATGAAGGAAGAATGTTGCTTACCGACACATCGGCACAATTTAGGCCATTCAGTGACGCATAACTTTAAAATAATGATATGCCCAATTTCAACTAAAAAAATCCGCTAACAGTGTTCATGTATATATGTTACAGTTAGATTATATAATCAAGTAATATGTATATTACCTGAAATTTTCAAGTAATCTGTATTAAATCTCAGCAATAGACACCTGAAAATTTCTGGTAATATAGATATTACCTGATTATACACATTAACTGTAACATATTCAATCCGGATATTGTTGTAAGTTGCTTTATGTTTGTCCTGAGTAAGTAAGTGTTGTTTTTTCTCTCTCATGATGATGGTATTCACGCTGGAAATTTATTTCTTTTAAAAACAGGGAGGGCTTAATTCTTTTAAACAGCCTGAACTGCAAATAAAATCTATTTCCTAGAAATAGATATTTTTCTATATGTCAATCAATTATATCGTGGAAAATAAAGGTAAAACTGGCATGTCACTGTAATTACACCTAAAAAACAATGCAATTTAGGCTCTTGATGCAAATAATTATCTTGAGCCTTATATGATAATTAATCATTTTCTCCGTTACCAAATAAGCCATAGTTGGCTTGCAATATGATGCCTACATGACAGACCATTTTGAGCTTTGTTTTATCTAAACAATAGATATCAAGATTTTAATGCAAAAGCCATGTCATTATGCATAAAGTACTCATAAAATATATTTGGTTTTATTGTACAATAATTACCCCCTCTAAAATAAAGACATGTGCGATGTTTAATCTTATGTTCCATATTATTTCTTTTGTTTATAAATGATTTAGCAAATATTTTTATGAAATAAATCTCATGCCAAATGGTCTAATGTTATACTGGTTAGCTAGAAAATGTAATCGGTTTTTTAAAAAAATAAAAAAAATATGACCATATCCCTAAGGATATGGTTATGATACTAGGCTAACAATTTACCGCTAAGTTTACATTGAATTTAAGCAAAAGAAAATACACGATTAAAAAAATTCAAATATTTTTTCTAGAAAGATCAATGGAATCACACACAAAAAAGGGAATAAAATGAGCTAAATTAATTTCTCTGAAACAACTAGATCTAGATCTAGCTGTTTACATTGATTGGAAACTGGCTGTAAATAGTAACACCCGAATCCCAGCTTGACAATTTTACCACCTATATAGTAGGTTTAATTATTGCTAACTGTCAGAGGCCGTGCCCTACAGCGACGGCCTGGGGTATAAATTCCCCTTAACAAACAAAAACAAAAAAGCTAACTGTCAGAGGTGTCTTCTAGTATATGTATGTATAGTCTGTTGTATGATTCATGTTATGATCAATTTTATGATCATGCATAGTTCATTCGACGAAAGTTTTTTGGCGGCTATGTCTTCCAAATAATGTATCGTGGCATTTAGAACTGTCACACGAGTTGTCTGAAGAGTTATTTGTTATTTTGTAATAGCCTAAAAATTAGGTCTACCACAGACACAGTTATCAGGTCAGCTGCAATCAACGCATAATGCCTAACGTTTTTATCGAAACATGAACACAAAGAATATTACACACCGAATTCAGTTTCTAGACGATCAATTTCCGAAAGGGCAACGATCCGAAGCCAAGATGATGTTATCATAACGTCCCAGTACAGCCATATCAACAAAGATCCTATAAACGAGCTTTGGTATCACCTGATCAAATATTTAGCGCCCATATTACCGCTATGACAATAATTGATTTCACTTATTTCATGTACGTAAACCCAACGGATTTGTGTATCTCTGTGTGTGTATGTGTGTGTTTTTATATTGAGTTTCAAAAGGCATTGAAGCCGTGTCATATAGTATATGTCTGCTTGAAATCCTCTGCCACCTTGTTGTAAACGCGACAGTTATACGTTATTGAGCAAAAAGGAATGTTGTTTGGGATATGGTAAGGAATAGATTATACGGATTATAGCCTATCGAATATTGCAGTTGTAAAAACCAGACGATCAAAGGTCTAGCTATATGTGTTGCATAGTTTAGATGGCAACATAATTTTGTTTTAGCTCAACCTATCTGTATATAATAAAAATAAATTCTATGTTCAACTCTATGTTACTTGTTCAAAATAAATCAATCTTAAATAAGCACGTATAGAAAGTAAATATAATTTGACTGTTTTTAATAAATAAAGTAACTTAATTAATAATATAAGGCTTATTAAAAAAATTGCTAAGAATTTACGTGGCTAATCAATATATTGTCATGTATTACTAACGAGATATGATAATTTAGCGTATTAATAACGTATCAATTCACGTGCAAATGGTGAAGTGTGTCAAGTACGAAGTAGTTCAGAAGTGTTCAGTTGTGTAACCAATTAAGTAATTAACGTAGAATCCTTGACACTGTAGACCTGTAAGTCAGAATCTTTGTGTCAAACATGACTAGAAATATACTGGTAACATTGGTCCAGACACGTTAAAGGCACGCACAGAAATATACTGGTGACATTGGTCCAGATACGTTAAAGGCACGTACAGAAATATACTGGTAACATTGGTCCAGATACGTTAAAGGCACGTACAGTTCATAAAAAGTGTCCTGTTTATAAGTTTGTTGTGCTGGATAGTGGCGTGCATAAAGGGGGTTACGGGGGATGACGTCTCGGGCATTCACTTCAAGGGTGCATCCAATCAAAAAGTGAAATCAAGCAGTCCCAAAAGCTGGTGTAAATCTGGATCCGTTTTTTAAAAGCGAGACCAGAGTAGAGAACCCGTTAAGTAATATTTATTTAACGTCGATTAAAATGGTTGAACAATTAACAGTAGTATAATTCCTATTGACAGACATGATTTATAACTATATATATATATATATATATATATATATATATATATATGCGATAATGATAATATACAATGATATAAAATCGTTCAATCATACATTCATATTTTTGAACCACAATTTTCTTTAAAACCTTTTATGAAACCCAAGATGGGAAGATAACCATAATCTTCATTAATGTAAATACATAAATACACAGATCATAACAGACTTAATTTACCTATTACACATTCACCACAGTTATGACGCATTGGGCCAGACCTAGCTTAAATGATTGGCTTGAAGAGTTCCTTCGAGCTAATATTTTAAAATTAATTACACAGTGCATTCCATAGTTTTGCACTTTGATAACATAAAGCGTTTTTTTTTCATGCCGTCGACTATTATAAGTCGGAAGATTGAGTACACGAGTATTACGCATTAAACGTGGACAATTTTCTAATTTAAACACATTGTGAAAACAATATACGTCACCAATATCACAAAAAAAGTGTGCCACATGAAACGGAATCAGCCACAGGTTGCTTTAGTGTGTTTCTATATTAAAGTTCTTATAGCTATGGCAAGTAATATAAATTACAAGTTGTGTTGCTTAGTTGAGAAAAATACCATATCGTGGAAATCACTTAAAGCTATATACATGTCCATGTATAAGCACTTAACATTTTGTTTACAGTGAGCTCCGGTGTTAAGCACCCGGCACTTGGTGCCAAGGGTAACAGTTTTGATCTCAGAAGAGGTCGACACTTTTCCAGGGATTAATTTCTCGGCTCACAACATCGTGGGGGGATGACCACGTTAAATGGGGCTGCCGTCTCCACTGAATTATTAAGAAATTAAAGGAGGGTGTGAGGATGTAAAACACTCTGGCAGTGACCACCCTCAGGATATTTCGGCTCAGGATCTTTCCGTACTGCTCCCCTGTGAGTGGTGGGAGAGGAGGTTTCTCAATCACTCAAACATAGAGGCTGTGCTGAATAAGCGACAGCCTGGGGATTCTCCCCGAAAAACAAATCAATCAAACATTTTTTACACGTTTTGATACGTTTGTAATGATGAAATCAATCAGGCATGGATTATTTACAACCCTAAGTGGTCAATGGTATATCCAAAGACTGTTTATAATAAAACGTGTCAAGTGCCATTTTGAATTCAAGGAGCGCAGCGATCCTAGCGGCTGGAGTCGGCATGTCAAGATGATGATGACGATGATGATGATGATTTTATGTTTTACGGCTGCTTTTATGCGCATGACAGACTAATTATGGTTGAGCCGACCTCTAAAGGTAACGAAGCGAAGTCAAAGATGAAACAACCTTCAGATATGCCCACGCCGAGATTCGAACATGGTGGTAGTGATCTGTGGTCCAACACGCTACCGCTAGATGGCGTCTAAGGGCAGTGGTTCATTCTGCGCCGCTATCGGCGGCAGTAACAGGAAAGTGTACACAGACAATGACATTGCTTTCGTTTCTAGAAAGAAAAAAAAGTATTGTAAAATGAGATATTATCTTTTTTTTAAAATAAATAAGGGATATTTTTTAAATAGGAATACCAATTTGAAGTAGTGACGCCCTCACTTCACTTGACATGACCCAAGCAGTAGGCCCAAGATCTATCTAGATCTATATTTGTTTTGGCAAAATCTCGGTAAATTTTATTGAGCAATTAATTACAAAATGAGTATGTAAAATAGACATAAGGCTTAAAGTTACATGTACTAGACCCAATGAAGATGTTATGTTTAAAAATGAAATGTATTTGTTATTGTTAATAATATAATTAGACTTGTAGACATATAAAGTTTCCCTAATTACAGTAGGTAGCTAAGTACTGACGTTATCACCTGCATCCATATTTATTTTTAAACGTAAGCAAGTGGTATGTTAGGATCTATATAAACCGCTGGTTATAATTTAAATGTTATGAAATTAATTATTAACTGATGAGGAAGAAAATGGAATAGATCTAAAAAAACCAAAAATAACAACTGTCAATGTTCATCACGAAAGTATTTTACTGCTAATTTCTCTAACATTTTAACTCAAATAGAAACATTGTTAACATTCCATGTATCTTCTTTGTTCTCGGCTGGGCATGCCTATATTGTTGAGGTGTGATTCTATTTGAACTTATGATTTTTTTAGTTACTATTTAATAAACGGACATACGATGAATATATATGATGAGAAAATTTGTAATGGATTGTGTTATGGTTGCGTTATAATTGCTGTATCCAAATAAATAAATGAACGGACCATGACATGACCCGTGATTGTTGTGTATGATAACTGATGATAAATTGACAAGATGAAAAATATGTTTATGCATATACCTCGTGTATATATATATATATATATATATATATATATATATATATATAATGTTTTCATTATATATATTTTTAAGAATTGGCCTTCCACACACAAAAGAAAATAGGCTGTGAAATGACCTAAACCAGGTTCAATTATTTTCTGATCGGCTGTGAAGTGATTGTAAATTGTAGGCTGTAAAGTGACTGGGCTGTGAAATGGCTTTCAATACAATCTGTGCACAATTAAAGTGTTAATTAGCAAGAGAGTTGGTGCTAGTGTAACATATAGTACTAGTATTGGCAATTGATTTCAACAACCACGCGGCACACATGTACGCAATCACATGTGTACAACCAGAGAGCTTTTGATTATTTGGCAATTACCACTCTCTGAGAAGCGAGCCCGGCCGCTAGGTGCGCTACTGATTCAAAAGGGCGCGTCACGAGTAACACCTTTCTCTATATAAACTATCTGGTATATCTTGGAGAACATTTTTCAGACGTAACATGTTTATGTTAAAATCGCCCATAAAACTTAAATTTGTACAATCTTTAGATATATATTGGTTTCGGTATATTTTGGAATATAGATTTAAAATTTACCTCCGACATATCTGGTTCTTTATAAAGAGAAAATATAATCCTTTTATCTGATAAATATAAGTTTCAATATATAAACTTCCAACTCTGATCAAATTCTAAATCAATACTTTGCGTAAGATCATTTCTAACATAAAATAGAAAGTCGCCTGCGTTATATTTATAATCTTTCCGATATATTTTAAAGTCTCTACAATGAAATCGTTGGATTACAATCAATTGTCAAGTTTGTTTCTTGAATAGATAACACCTCAATGATACCTTTCTGCATAATTTCCCCTAGTGGAGTATATTTATGCCGAACGTTGTATATATTGATATGAGCCTAATTTTAGATGATCTTTGTTAACAGTATATAAATAGGCAACAATTGATTAAATTCACTATTTTGGTTACATACTGTTTTTGTTGATTTCTCTGTTATTAGTATTACGTTTTGGATATGGTCATCTATGTTGGGGGGGGGGCGGCGGCAACTGGAGATGGTAACGTCACTTATGACGCAGTCGTATTGGCCAACTACTTAGCAGTCGTTGCGATGCTTCTTTCTGTGTCCAGATCCTCCCCATTTAAATAAATAATAATAAATAAATTCTCCCCATTTGAAACATACAACAGGCTCGTTCCATTTCCAGACGTGTGATCGTTCTCACTGCAGTCGATGGTCATGGGTGTTAGTACTCGAGTCGTGTTCCCGAGACGTATGCCTGGTGCTTGTCGTGTTTATATTCTGTCGGGTAGTGGTTTGTTAGCTCTTTTCGTGCTTGTGGGGTTGTGAAATCTGGTATTGTCAACGTCCATTTTAGGAATACGCCGAGAAGACTTAGATCCACATTTCGTACATCCGTCATCTACACCTCTGCTTATATCAATTGTCGAATCTTTCATTGACAGGCGTCTGTTTGAATCTACCCTGTCGGTTCATGAATTAAGTACCCATCATTAACTGAACAGATTTACATTAATGCCTGGTGACTAGACTTATATAGGCCACTAAATACACGCAAACAATCGATCGATATAACAAATATAATTAGGTCTGACAAATCGGTAAAATCGTGTATTTGTGTTATGCAAAGCGAATGTATATTACGCATTATAGGTCGATCGTACAGTAAAGGTAGTCGTAAAATGCTTTTAGGCTTTTTGTGTTAGGCTGAGTAGCCCCGGAGGACTCACGTAACGCGTGCATAAAGGTATGTACATACATATAACGAGAATAATATAGTAATATTATAGGTTGTGGCTATGGTTTGTCCTATTTTGTACTGTTTAAAACTTCCAGTTTGTTGGTTACTCTCCTCGTTAGATGTACAGTCCCCATCATTTGGTCAACCATCTCTAAGAAGAAAACAAAAATTTGGAGAGTTGTCTATAAAGTCAATATTTCTTCTTCTCTACACAACACATACAGTCTTGTATTATCAGCGTCGGTCATCTCTTGACAGCGTTATAGATACAACTCGCGGACAGACTCTGGAAACCGTTACTTTCTTGGCATGTCTTTTAGCATTGTCAACCAGCTCACTATAAGTGTCCACAATCCGTGATGGACGATGAAGATGATGATGATGATGATGATTGCTGCTTTACGGCCATTTTTGTATGCACATGCTTGGTTAAATGAGACGAGCGACTTCCAAAGGTAATGAAGCGAAGTGAAATATGAAACAACATTCAGATATGTCCACGCCGAGATTCGAACTCAGGTGGTAGTGATCAGTGGTCCAAAGCGTTACCAATTAGACCACGGAGGCGCTCACAATACTTGATGGAGGATGATGTAAATATTGTACGTAATGCTGATTAATTATTTCAAGTTCGCCGTCGACGCCGATAGACATTATTTTTCATCGTCCAATGTGCCCTGTCGATGACCAACACGTTAGAGTACTGTTTTACGAGTCATTTTATTAATGAATAGCAGTTCCCAGAGTTGTCACTAGATAGCTTGTTTTAATGGCAGTTTCCAAAACAGAACTGAAAAGTGCAACTTTAGTTTGAGTCGTGATTCCTGTAAATAATCTATTTTGTATGTCAATTTGGTAATTAGGACTGTAATTAGATCCCTTATGTAGTTAGGTAAAAAAAACACATGGACATTCTACAGATCTGGCATAACACTTCGATACAACATTTTCACTTGTAATGTGTTTAGGAAGTTGTAGTTCAATGTGTTTTGCCGAGTTACAATATAATGTGTTGTACTTTGTTTTATCAAATATTTTAGCAAAATCTAGTGGCCACCGAATGGGTATATTTGCCTTAAGACTAAAAGTTAAATTTAATATAAAGTAGCGGTAAATCTATGAGCGCTGTAGAGTTCGATTATATTTACACAGCCTGCTTGCTCCACTATAAACGAACAGCTAACTTTAACATTAATACTTGGTAATATACACCATTAAATACACGCAAACAATCGATCGATATAACAAATATAATTAGGTCTGAGAAATCGGTAAATTCGCGTGTTTATGATATGGAAACCAAATGTGCATTACACATTATAAATTAATTGTGCACTAAAGGTAGTCGTAAAACGTCTTTAAGGTTTTTGTATTAGGCTGAGTAGCCTCGGAGGACTCGCGTAACGCGTGCATAAAGGTATGTACATACATGTAACGAGAATAATATAGTAATATTATAGGTTATGGCTGTGGTTTTTCATATTGTTTTACTGTTTAATATTTCCAGTTTTACTTTTTAAGATGATATATATAATGTCTATAAACTTGTCTGTACAAATAATTTAAAAATGTACTATGTTTATACCCCAGATGAAGAAAATGCAACCGAGTGGAGCACACAACAGAAAACAGAGTCAGAGACGATGAAGAGTTCCGGCAAAGAGAGTCATTAGATGTCTGGATAAAAAGGAGTAAAGGGGAAGTACATGAACTAAAAGATGATGTAGGATCAGCCAAGGATTCTTCTGATACGGAATCAGAACCTCATCCTATCACTCTTCAGTCTCCTTGTCAGGATGAGGATTCGAGTTTAGAAGATAAAGCGAGATTTTAGCACATTTTTAGTATTTGAAGAAATCGGTTCCATATAACTTGAAGATAGCAATAGTGCAACATGGCGCAGGAAGATGGAGAAATGAAAGTGGTCCATTTGCCGAGAAGGATGGGGATCCCTTTCCAAAGAATGGTCTAAGAAAGTTTCTACAAACGGAGGAATTTGGAGAGGAAATTGTTTTTATACTCTCCATACCAGGAAGGATGCTACTGATTTGTGTTTTGTTTTTGCTTTCAAAGGAGCAGTGTTCGTCAATGTCAAACTTTAGTAAGGAAGGAAGTTGAATACCTGACCAAGAGACAACCCCTTCTCATAGAGCATACATGAGGGAATACTCGAACATTGTAGTTCGACTCCAGCGTTAGATGCTGAACTTCAACAGCAAATATCTGTTGCAAAGAAATAAAATGGAAAGCGATAACTGAACCTATTGTCGATGTTGTATCATTTCTGGCAAAACAAAATCGAGTCTTTAGTGGCCATCCAGGAGAAGGAATATCTGGTTCATCGGAACTAGAGGAGATTATCAACGAAAATACAAGAAACATTTTAGTAATGATCAGACTTTTGGGGAATTATATTGAATATTTAGGAGAACTCTTGCAGAGAGAGGAAAAGAAACTAAAAGGTTTCACCTACTTGTTCAACAGAAGTAAAAATTAAATAATCTATCTCATTGGTGAAACTGTCAGAAATTAAGGATGCAAAATGTTTTAGTACGATGCTGGATTTAACCCCAGATATTGCCCATGAAAACTAAAAGCTGTGTTTGTTTGTGAATTGCGAGAACCACAGCCTCAATTTGCCCTCTGTCCATGCAAGTGAGGTACAACCCATTGTTGTTACATTTTGTTTGGAATTCTTGTAAAGCTGTTTACTTTTGTCTTCCTCATCTACTTCTTTTTGGGAAGTAATAAAACTATTTATCTTTCGAATTGTGAAACGACAATGTGATACAAGATGGAGATCCTGCCATTGTGTTGTGCAAGTAATCAGAGGGCGACAACGTTATTGCAAGCCTTGAATACTTGCAGGAAGGAGACTTTTCTAGGGATACCAAATACGAGGCAAAGTCGCTTCTGAACTCTGTTCAACAATTCCCGTTAAATCTTTGGTACCCAATTTTAGCATCAGTGGAGAAAGTTTCAAAACATTTGCAGAATCTGAAAATTGGGTTCCACGAAGCTTGTTGTGATCTAAAGGGCTTAATCAAATATTGAATTTGAAAAATGAGGAGATTACTCACAATGCAATACATTCATCTAATGAATATTGCGAAAATGGGGCGGATACAAATTACAGGAGATAGTGGAATGATATCACAACAGAAAATTAAAAGAGTAATGGTAGAGATCGTGAACCGTTTAAAAAGTGAAATAGAAAGCCCTCAGTGTTCGCCTTAAGAGCTCAGATTTGAGCTCAGTCGTAATTGAGGGTGAACAAGAAAGAGAAGCATTAAAAAGGGAATATTCGGACTTCGCGCGCAACTTATTACGACAGTGACGTGGCAGCCGTTCGGTTATATGTACATTGAAGAATAATGCTTTGCTGCCTCAGTGGGGTAACATCAGAGGAATAGAAAAGGCGTGCTTGAAAAGGTTTATTGGAACCCATAACGACGCCGGACACACAAACCGACGACACGCGTACAGATGTCGTATGTAATAAAATTAAGCTTGATTTTTGTATACGATATAATTTTGTTTTCTTTAAGGCGTTCACAGAACGTCGAACGCGCCAACGCACGAGCATGATTTGCGGATGACGTTACAATCACGTGATGTTTTAATAAACAGCTCTCTTGGACAGTTGTCGCTTGTCTGAATGTTGTTTTTTAGCCGAACTACTTCCAAGTTTACGGAACGGAAAAGTTATCGTACGGTTCGCTAGCAATAGACTATCCGTGTATATACTTTCCAGAAAGATAAAACGGCTTACAGATTAAAAAAGGTATCGGAATTTATTTTAGCACCTGCACGACTATTCCTCTTTAGGCCAAACATTCTGTATCGGTAATTTTGAGCTGATTTTATAGTAAAGTTATCTGAAAAATGGGTGTCAGATGTTTGGACAGGGGCGCAATGTCAATGCTTTCCATGGGCGCCGTGTTCCGTAGATACGCCCCTATGCCTCCACTCTACCTAGAAAGTTGACTCTGTAATATTGACGCGGAAGTACGTTTCATCTCGAAATAACCTAAATAGTATTCTTCTTTTGATCATTTATTTATTTCTCTAATTTTTCGTTGATGCGTCATTCTTCATTTTTCTGTATTATTACACGATGTCACCGTGCTCATCATCTTCATCGTGAATCCGTCGAATCCGAAATACAATAAAAATAAACGTTTAATTATTTGGTCACGGTGACACGGATACGAAAATGTGATGTACGAAGATCAACTCTAAGTATTTTGATTATCAGCTAATAATTTCTGTGATAAACGTTGTACATGACGACAATAGACCGATCCAGGCGAAATGCGTTGCATCGGTTACCAACTGCGGTCTTCGTTTAGAAACAGCTATGGCGCCCACAGTTAACAGGGGATGGCAATTTTTCACTAACGATAAATGCTGGAAATCTTTCAGCAAATTTTTTCATTTTACACAGAGACTGAGACTGGTATTTCAGCTGAACGTGTGTGTCTTTCCAAAGGAATTAACACAATCAGGATATAACCCAATGATTGAGCAGACCGATTTTTCCAGATGAATGACACAGCTAAGCCTTTGTTATTCATGTTGACTTGTAGCAGATTTTTAGCATGGGTCAATATGGATTGAATAAATGATTTTAAAATTATACTTTTAGCTGAATATAAATTGATTTAAATGAAGATTTAAAAAATATTTAATGTAGAGTTTTGGAAATATTATTTTTACTTGTACCTGGGAACCAATCTAATATGTATCACCTGTATATTATTAAAAAAAAAGGTTATTACATTAGAGTATTAACACCCTTGACATTTACACGTAGTAAACATTACACGAATGGCTGATTCAGAAAATAAAACAGTTCACTTTCAATACAAGATATCTTCCATAAATACCAATATTAGAGTAATAGGAATCACCCATTGAATTATACTCTATGTGATCATTGATTTTATCCATTCACATCGTCATGTCAGATGGCAAAGGTTCTACAAAAAATAAGTTTGAACTACACAGGTCGGACCATGACAGCCATGCAAATCGCGCTGAACGTTATTCAGTTTAGTGGCATATATCTATCGGGTGAAGTCTATGCCATTCCTATTAAATGCCAAATTATGATCTAGAGATCAGATACCATTAAAAGACTATAAATAAAATCCAAATATAGCTGTTAAATAGCCTAAATACAGCTTTTTATTAAGACATTTATCGGCGAAAATCGCCATGCAACACAGACGTCTAACCCGAGACCGTAGTGTGAAATTCAGCCGCATGGTGGCGCCAGAGGTAATTGAATCGGTCTATTGCTTGTTTACTTACTTACGACTGTCGTCCCTCTTGGGACATAGGCTATTGATCACAGTCTTGCAGTCTTCTGTCCCGGGCTTCATAGATCCTCGTGATGAAGACCCTTCCTCTCCCAGGCGAGTGTTCTCCGTAAATTCTGTTATCAACATTTCTGTAACAAGTAGGTTTTTTACGATGTGGGGGTTGCTATCCACACGTTCAACCCTCCTCCTTTCTCATCCGGGCTTGGGACCGACCAAGGGCGAGTTGCATGACGACGATATGTGTACTCTCAATTTATTATCGTGGGAACTTGGATTCCACGTGAAAGGTTGAATACTTATTTCCAGTGTGGTATCTTTTTAATCACTGGCTGATAGTACCTACCCCCCCCCCCAGTTAGGAAAAGTAAAAGTTGATTGTTCAAAACATTGGATACGGCTAGATAAGGTAAAGAGCAGCTCCGGTAGAATCCGGGTGTCTTAATAACATTTTATTGGCCGCGACAACTACTTTCACAGATAAATCAATCATCACAGATAAATGAGTACATTTCCTCACGCGTTTTATTTCTTTTTCTAGGAAGAATGAACGTAAACGATTCTGTTCGAAATGAAAGAGTTCTTCCAGGCGAAGATTTGTATTTCCTGGGCCAGAGTGCGACTGCCTCAGTTGGTCGTCGTGTTGTCGGGAGTTGACAGTTTTAAAATGTCACTCGTCCATACAGTCGGATCGGCCAACATTAAATTGTCACCACATCAGATCGGCGGCATCGATCTGTTTGCCGTCAACCGATCTGTAATATGTTTTTAAAAAGTTTTTTTTCCGCCGGCAAATTCGTCTTCCATTGATTATTTATGTAAGGACGATTATCTGATGATGTACTGTCAGGCGGTCGATTTGATGCTCTCACATCATTATTTCGATCCCATCAATATTTAGATGTATCTCGTCAGGTGTTGCACAATCTGTTCCTCGATCCGTAGGCAGCCTTGTACTCACTGTCTCCGTGCTTAACGATTGGGAGTTACCCGAAATTGCAGGATTTTTCAGCCAATCATATCATTTTCATAGAGAGCCACGACCAGGCAATGATCACAAGTATATATATATATATATATATATATATATATATATATATATATATATATATATATATATATATATATATATTAGCTTACTCACACATATCCCAATTTCAGATGAAGTTGATGAGGATGTGATGTTAAACAAGGGTGACGTTTTCTGGATGAGGCGGCCTATTAGCTGACTACCAGTAATTCGTATCATTCATCTGGATAACTTCCCGATCCAGACATATTTGTTTTCATTTTCGTTTTATTTCCAAAATGGCCATCGATTTATCAACGAAGGCGAGGCGCCGAATAATGCCGGATAGCTCGGAGGAGAGATTTCCTGATGGGGGATATACCGAATGATGCCGTCATCAGTTCAGTCGAAGTCGGCTATCGGGAAGGCGTGTCCGGATATCGAGAAACGGGTATATCCCATCATATTTGTAACTATACGTCAGAGATTCCGGGTCCCGGTTGTCAAATACGCTACCTACAGGACAGCCGTAGACGGTGTGACCCAATCATCGCTCTAGATGACGTGTTCGCTGACGAAATCATTTCCTGTCCTGTACAACAACAATATGACGTCGTCACCGGAAATGATTACAACTTTTGGCATTCTTGTCCGCAGACGTCAAACATGATCACAGCCAATGCACATGTCAGAGCATCACCAGAGAGTGATTTCCGGAATCGTGAACTAAAATGGTCGCCACCAACTAATGGCCCTGAGTTACATAAGGATTACAGTCCCAATATAGTGTATCCCGTGATGCCAACAAATTTCGAACAATTGAAGTTAATCGATAACAGATGTCACAATAATTTCCCAATTGATCCAGAGCCACAACATCCGCCTCTGGATCGCTATTACAAAACGAGTCGGTATGGCATCAAGCCACCGGGCAGCTTAAATTCAGTACTAACTGATAACGACTTTATACAGATCCAGAATCGACAAACGTCTCCTCGTAACCAGTTCGTAATGAGAGCGAATCCTGTGATATGTCCAGTATTCCGTTCTCCCTCTGACGAACGGCACCTAAGCAGGGGGGTGATGCCTACACGCAGGCATACCATTAACCGTGTGATGTTCCGGGCTGAGCAGCCTCATCCCCGTGAAGTCACGATGAGGAAGCCCGTAACACCGGAAATGATGATGTGGAAAAAAGGAGACAATCCATCATTGCGGCAATGTGCTGTTGATCGTGTCGTACCGAATGTTGGTAAGAACTCGCACGCACGCACGCACGCACGCACGCACGCACGCACGCACGCACGCACGCACGCACGCACGCACGCACGCACGCACGCACGCATGCACGCACGCACGCACGCACGCACGCACGCACGCACGCACATTAAAGTTTGAGAAAAATTATATTAAAAGACGCAAAATACCGTGGCAGTGACCAACATTCTTTCCATAACCCCCTCCCCCCAGGTAGGAGAGGAAAAAAAGGAGCCACTTTATAAAAAGGAACACTAAAAATAAGTGCTATGTTATATTTGCTTGACGGTTACGGATTATCAAACAAAACAATATCTCTCACACACCAATACTTTCCTTTTGTAGTGATGACGGCTGATCAGCATATTGGGCTCTGCCTAACTGCTATCATGCTAAACACTCCCAATCCGATTTTTATGCATGTTTTATACATCAAAGGAAAGATCAGGAGCTGTATTATAATAACGTGAAACAAATTAATTTTAGTTCGCAATCTCCGGTGCCACAATTGCCGAATGAATTCTTATCAAAATAGCTAAAAAGCAGACGCAACTCATTGACCCGAAAGAAAAAATCTAGACCGAGCACTAGATCTACGGACTTGCATAAAACGACATTTACATATTTCACGGCATATAATAGGACAGGAATAATACAGATTGTCTGCACAGACAACATTATAATGCACACATCGCAGTAAAGGTCCGTATTCATCGGTTCAAAACTCGAAGCGCAGCCGCTTCAACTTTGCTTTTTTTGCCACTACCGGAAGTCGACGCTGTTTGGTCATGGCGGCCCAATCAAACATCACATTGTTCGGTCTAATTTTCTTTCAGATCAATGTTACCGATGAAAATATATTCCTTTTTGTATTACTTCCACAGCCACGGCTTAAGCAACCATCGACGCAACAATACTGCCCCACCCACATCATCCTGTGATTAGTAATACAGTCATCTGCACGTTAGGATCGATTGATTATGCATATGATCAATCATCAATCGTTACATCACATGCTATGTTTTACTGTTTATCGCTTGACATTAGCAGTTTATAACAGTTGACTGTGGACATGGTTAGAAAACATTTTTAGAATATTCTACAAAATAAATAAAATCCAAAGGTCATTACTTCCATCTCAATAATAATGCCTATTTTAATCACATTAATCTGATTAATACAGTTTATTTTATATATATATATATATATATATATATATATATATATATATATATATATAATATTATAGATCTCATAATATAGAGATAGTTGTATAATGATAATCTTGTATTGCATTTTTTGTTTTGGTTCGCTGTTGCATTGTTGGATGACATGTTTGTCTTTTATTAAGTTTTATATTGGTTCAAACATTGTTGGATGACATGTTTGTCTTTTATTAAGTTTTATATTGGTTCAAACATTGTTGGATGACATGTTTGTCTTTTATTAAGTTTTATATTGGTTCAAACATTGTTGGATGACATGTTTGTCTTTTATTAAGTTTTATATTGGTTCAAACATTGTTGGATGACATGTTTGTCTTTTATTAAGTTTTATATTGGTTCAAACATTGTTGGATGACATGTTTGTCTTTTATTAAGTTTTATATTGGTTCAAACATTGTTGGATGACATGTTTGTCTTTTATTAAGTTTTATATTGGTTCAAACATTGTTGGATGACATGTTTGTCTTTTATTAAGTTTTATATTGGTTCAAACATTGTTGGATGACATGTTTGTCTTTTATTAAGTTTTATATTGGTTCAAACATTGTTGGATGACATGTTTGTCTTTTATTAAGTTTTATATTGGTTCAAACATTGTTGGATGACATGTTTGTCTTTTGTCAAGTTTTATATTGGTTCAAACATTGTTGGATGACATGTTTGTCTTTTATCAAGTTTTATATTGGTTCAAACATTGTTGGATGACATGTTTGTCTTTTATCAAGTTTTATATTGGTTCAAACATTGTTGGATGACATGTTTGTCTTTTATTAAGTTTTATATTGGTTCAAACATTGTTGGATGACATGTTTGTCTTTTATTAAGTTTTATATTGGTTCAAACATTGTTGAGGATGTTTTCCATTTTTCATTATTTCCGGTGTGTTTTCCTCATTTTATCCGCTTCGGATAATTTGATTTTGCAGTCTTTTCACTGCTGATCTGTCTGCTGGGATTTTACGATGTTTGGTGCGCGTTCGTGTTGTTTGAAGTCATTTCGCTTAATTTGCGTTTATCTCCGCTTGTATTCACTCATTTTTTTATAGTTTTATGCGGATACGCAACTTGTTATTAAATATTATTATGACAACTTGCCTTAAAATATAATTGTTGCGTGCTGTTGTCCTTATGTTCTGTGGTGTCATGATCTACTTTGATGACATGGGATGCTGATCTTCACTCTTCAGTTCCCGATAAGGCTTTGTCGTACCTCATTGTTATAACAATTCAGGGATAAAAAATATCTTAAAATACCTGGATATATATTTGTATAGCATTGATAAATAAAAAGTAATGTCATTTGGTATAAAATCCGCCTTCACTTGAATATAGGAAATATCGCTTTGAAATCGGCGGATCGTTTCGTGATATGACCAGATTTAATAGTGGCATAATTCCCCATATGTATACGATAGAAGCATAATTCTTGCACCGATGTGTTTCTTTTCGAAAGACATTTCCAGTTATATTTAATTTGTATTATTTATCTTTAATAATAATTTTTTTTAAAAGCATACGTCATCGCTATCAATAAAACCTTTTTGTAAGGCACCTTAAAATAATATATTGCGATTTCTGTCTACATACTTGGTCCGCAGACTAAATCTATAGTTCGCGGTTTGATCGCTTGGCGGCGGCTACGCAATGATATATCACGCGTTTGTTCACGCGCCGTCAAACGTGGCTTTCGTCATTCTACAAATCCTCACTAATGACGTAATAGAAAACCCGGACTGTACCAACAAGTTCGAAATTTTTCTTCCCTTGTTAAAGCCAATGAAACAATGAAATAAAAGACCACCTACCTACTGATTTTTCAGGAAAAAACTATGGAAAAACTATGCCTAACAGTTCTATTACATTCGAAAAACGAGCTAATAACAAAAGCAGCCAAATAGCAAGCCTAGTTTCGGTTACTTGAAAAAAATCTCTGATCTGTGTTCACTCCCCCGTTGAATCGTCCAGAAGTTGGATTCACGATTCCTGATTCCCTGTGTCGGTGTCTGTATCGGATACCGCTAACATAACAGGCGCACACGCACACATACGCTAACATACTCATACACATACCCATACCCATACATACATATGCTGACATTTAGATGATATCGATTTTTATTCTGAATATTTTAGTTATATATTTACATGCTGTGAATAACGATTAGTTATCAGCCAATGATTATTGTCCATCGATCATTTTGGGAATTTGTCGCCATTTATTGAATAACTTATATAATATACGTTGAAAATGTGGCAGCGGGTAGTGAACTTGGTAAGAGTAGCTCACATCTCGGCAGAGCTGTTACAGTTTTGAAGTGTGTATATGGTACGAAGATTGATGGCTCGTGGTCACGTGTGGTACACGGTGGCCTGTTTTTCACTGTAGTGTGTGTTACGCGGTAACGCCTGGTACAGATGATGATGATGATGATGATTGATGTTTTACGGCCACTTTTGTGCACAAGGTTGGCTAAATGGGCCGAGCGACTCCCAAAGGTAATGAGACGAAATGCAAGACGAAACAACCTTCAGATATGCCCAAGCCGGGATTCGAACCCGGGTGGTAGTGATCTGTGGTCCAGCACGCTACCGCTAGACCACGGAGGCGCCGGCGCCTGGTAGAGGGTGCCAAGCGTAATACGGCAATATAAGCTTCAAATGGGGACGCTACATAAACGTAGACGTAAGCTAGAAATGGGGACACTACATGAATAGAAATGTAAGCTTCATTAATAGATTATATATTAAAAAAAAAATGCCCGATCCGCCGCAGTTTGTACCAATAAAGTGTACGACGGCTGTACGACAGAGAGTGGTACTGCCGTCGGCTGTGGTACACGACGTCATGCCCTTACTAATGCACTCCGTTCTATTTCTTACTAGGTGTCCGCCGTAATCAGGTCAAGCGGGATGACGTGGCGTGCCCCGACCCAGCTACCAAAACCACCAAGTCGAGGACATTTATCTCCGATTCGCAGCTGTCCCGCCTGCGAGAAGAGTTCACAGCCAACTGCTACTTGTGCCGGGAACGACGGCTAGCCCTATCTATGGAATTAGGAATGGGAGAGAACCAAGTTAAGATCTGGTTTCAGAACAATCGTGCCAAGGTTAAAAAAAAGTCTTATCAGAAAGATCAATAGATCCAGCGAAAATAACATTAATAATCATAATAATAACCCAAAGGCTCCACTAAGTATATTACATTTTGTATTATTATTATTATTATTATTATTATTATTATTATTATTATTATTATTGATGCCTGATCCAATTATGTTACTGTCTATAGGGTGGGTGGGGGGGGCGCTTTCCAATTATATCTTGAGATATCTAATATACACATATATCATGCTGACAAAAATAATACAAAGCCTCTCAGTTTTCAACGATGACTTCATCCATAATAATCCACAATAATCATATTCAGAATTAATATAATGCCGAGTGATATATATATATATATATATATATATATATATATAATATAAAAATAAATGTTCTAGCAAATAAACTATATACCTCATCCATACATATACGCAGGGTCGGCCTTAGGAGGTGAGGGGTGCGATTGGGAACATTTTGGTGGCACCCAAATATTAACTTAGTTAAACATTATTTGTTAATATTTATATTGTATTATAGAACAAACAAGTAAGTGAACAACATTGTTGGAAATAAATTATAATACTTTGGATTTCTAAAAACTACCTTAGTTCTCTTTCTTGGATACGCTTAAAGGAACAGTCCACACTGAGATAATATGACTTAAATGTGTAAAACTAATAAAACTGATTAAAAATCCAATAATAATAATAATAATAATAATAATAATAATAATAATAATAATAATAACCGAAAAGGTGTTTTATGTTGTCAATTATAAACTGTCGTGTTATTATTTATCGGAGAACTAAAGGAAATAAGCATTTTTATTATTTCGAAGTATTGACAATATTAAATATCTTCAAAATTATCTCGAGTCAACCAATATCATGACTCTGTGGTGCTTATTGACCGAGTTCGCCATTTAGAATGCTGATTTCTTTCCTCAGCCGACTGGTGCGTGTGCGTGCGCATGTGTGTGTATGTGTGTGTGGGGGGGGGGAGAAACTTTCGGACAAATGACTGGATTCCACGTTTGGTTTAAACCTCCCAAACTGCGGCTACGATATATCAGTTTGGGAGAAGTTAGGGAAAACATTTCACTGACAAAGTTCGACGCCTAACTAGATAATAGATGTTCAATATTGGAGCGATCAGTTAGCGGACAAAAAGTGGCCAGAATATTTCTTTACAACAATTCAGTAGTATTGTTTTGGCCAAACTTTTGCCCGGTATCTGATGTTGATAATAATTCTCAGCTCTCATAGGCACCCCCCCTACTAATTACTAATTATACTCTATTTATATGTAAATGGTAATTATCAAGGAAATGTGAGATTTATCAAAATGAGAAAACGTCATCGGGCAATATAATGAGACGATTGGAAAAAATTACTATATACTGATTATAGACTGATTATAATAATGCTGATTCATATATATGTCAGTAGCTTTCTGATAAGCTCGAAATAGCTACCGTACATAAACATAAGCTTCAAATGGAAACACGGCATAAACAAAAATGTAAGATTCAAATGTGGACACTACTTAAACGGATATGTAAGCTTCAAATGGGGACGCTACATAACCAGAGACGTAAGTTTCAAATGGGGACTCAACATAAAGAGAGACTTAAGCTGTTCTAATAATCGTATACATTTTAATCACCAACATAACACTGATTATAATTATTAATTTAATCTGAATATTGGTTAAGTATTTTTGAGCAGTATGATGCAATAGATAATATCGTATCATATACTAGGAATATCTTTTTTTTAAAGTGTTCCATTTTATTCAACCCCCTAACAGGGGAACCTGCATAACCTAACTGAGACCATCTAGATTCAAACCCCGACCGAGATATGTCTGAAAGGTGTTTCATCTTTCACTTCGCCTCACTGCCTTTGAGGGTCACTCGGCCGATTCCCTGACGAGGAGCCAGATGTAGCGTTCACTCAATTAATGTCCGTAAAACATCAATCATCATCATCATCATCATCATCATCATATATATATATATATATATATATATATATATATATATATATATCGAAATTCATAAACAGTAATTATAGAGACTATCAGCACTATAAAAGTTCCGCGTAATGCTAGATAACATGAATTAATAAATTGAATAATATTTAAAAATCAACCCTGATCAGTAATGAACCCAACACCTTCTGCGTAAATATCCATTCTTTTAAACACTGAGTCGTGACTCATTCTAGGTTATGTTGCTCAACACTAATTTAAGAGGAGGGCATATTACATGACATATAAACGCATAAAGCCATAATATGTCTAACCTACACGTTTACATATTATTTAACTAAGGTAGAAACAGAACAAACATGCCGTAATTAGACCTCCAAGTTATCTACCCGATCAACCAACCGGTATAGGTAAAAAACCCTCTAAGTTAAAAGCCCTCACTTTCAGTTTAATACCCTAAACCCTAACTCTGTGTGTACTTTTTATATGCCACTATTAAAAATATTACTCAAATATTTCTACGAAAATAGCATATTATCCTTTTGACCGGATCCCCAACCGACACGCCATGTCTGTACGATCATGGAGTGCCGATTCGTAGCTTATGATAAAATTCACATTTGACCCTTACATATCCCACCCCATTTGACCTTTTGTCTTTATCTGGATGTCATTATCCGATATCGACTCAGTTTCTGGCCGTACTGGTCAGTCGTTCTCTCTATTCAATAAGGACTCTGGACCATTGATCCATCTATCAGACGTCAACGTATCGTTAAGCTGCATCCCTCTGGAGATATCGTCGACTGGATATCTTCCGATTTCACAAATATCCATTGTCTCATTGATCCATCTATCAGACGTCAACATATCGTTAAGCTGCATCCCTCTGGAGATATCGTCGACTGGATATCTTCCGATTTCACAAATATCCATTGTCTCATTGATCCATCTATCAGACGTCAACATATCGTTAAGCTGCATCCCTCTGGAGATATCGTCGGCTGGATAGTCTTCCGATTTCACAAATATCCATTGTCTCATTGATCCATCTATCAGACGTCAACATATCGTTAAGCTGCATCCCTCTGGAGATATCGTCGACTGGATAGTCTTCCGATTTCACAAATATCCATTGTCTCATTGATCCATCTATCAGACGTCAACATATCGTTAAGCTGCATCCCTCTGGAGATATCGTCGACTGGATATCTTCCGATTTCACAAATATCCATTGTCTCATAGCTGATGCTTCTCGAATCGATGAAAGCCGATTCGCCACAAGCTTATGGAAGCGTGTAGACGCATTCCGTATGTACCGAAGTACTGCCGTATACACCGTGTACCTCATATTCTAACCCAGTTGCTATTATCTTGTGTAATCTGACAGTCAAGGTTGCCGCTGTCAACTCAAGTCTTGGGATCGTAATGGTGTTTTTTTTCAATATGGTAACTTTAACTTTTTCATCAGAAATATCACATGAACTCTGCCATCACAATTTACCAAGCGTATGTATGATGTATTTGATTCCTCGCCACAACTCCGAAGTTTGATGACTTCAAACATCCCTGGATAGTAAATTGATCTAGCTTCTTCGGCTCTTCGAACCATCCCAACTATGCTAGCTCATCATCGGGGAGCTCCCGATTCCAGGGATTGGATGGCCGACATACATCTTGGATAATAATCTTGGTTCGTAGAATAAATCGGGAAACAAATCCCGTAAGGTCGAAGAGTAAAATGACGATGGACAACATATTAGGACGCGTAGGTATGGGATTGTGGCTCAGAACATTCAACCCGAAATAGCCATTTTCTGAGCACCATTTGATGCCTCATTAGGTATATCATTAGATATATCGCCTGTAGCCAAATTTTAATATTTTAATGTTTTGCTCCTTCTTCGATAGGCAGACTCGGTTACGGGCATATCTGAAGTGTTTCATCTTTGACTTCGCTTCATTACCTTTGGATGTCGCTCGGCCCATTTATCCTGCCACGGACACAAAAGTGGCCGTAAAATATCAATCATCATCAGCATCATCATCATCATTTTCATTTGACTGATGTAATGCTATGCTGGAGCAAGCAGAAGAACCACAAATAGTCCGTATCTTCTTTACAAACACGGACCTGGTAAGACAGGACTCAATGTGAGACATTACAGCCACAAGTATTTGTTAAGTCTGGGCATTGCAACAGTAATTCAACGATACTCCGAGGTAGTAACCCGCACACTCGTATTTTGCTTGGCTAGTGAGGGTGATAAACGCCATGGTGTGGATTGTACCATACCCGATCATCATTACGTGTTAACTATTTGCCAGGAACACGTTCAGCATTTCCTTTTCTGATAATGGACGCCATAAACTCTGCGTAGTCCGCCTGAAACTTCTCATCTTCAGACTTGCCAACCTTTGGTGAGCTTGCTTTTCCTTGTTCTACAACTTGATATTTTTATTACCAAACGGTAGACTCATTTCGTAATGCCCGTCCGTCTTCTTAATGGATTTATGCACTATGTCTATAGGAACCGATGGTCGTTTATCGAATGTTCTCTCTTATTATGACCTTTTCTGTGAAATCAATATTGAAGTATTTCTGTACTAATTGTTCAAGCCAACTATCTTCTTCTCTGTCCTGGATTGCAAATACTTCAGCCCTATTTGCCGAGATTCCCCTCACATCAGTATCGCGCTCAAGATTCTAGATTATCCAGCCTAATAGCGTCCTTGATGCATATGGACTTCCACGAGGGTCTTCATCTGGGTGAATATGCATATTTGTATTTGGAATGTGCCGCTTAGTGAACACCGTACCCAAATTAACAACATTCTCGTTCTGTAGGTTTCACACCTCAAGACCCTTAACAACATTAGTCGTCATAATCTGCAGCTCGACCATGGCATCCACTTTAATCTGTTCAAATATGAGACTCAAAGAAGTGAGTATCAACTTGTTTGTTGTCAATATTGTGGACATCGGTTTTCACAGTAGAAGCTGTGAAAGTTCTAGTTTCACCTTCCACAGGGTGTTCAAAATGCAAGACCGTTAGATGACATCTGTTACGGATTCGAAATCTGGCTCTATATCGACACAATTTACTTAAGTGTCCAGACTTCTGGCAAGCAAAAGAAAGACCGATATTTTTAAGGTCGTCAATTCTCTCACTATGTAATAAAGATGACAAAGAACACATCGATCCAAAGAATGCTGCCTATCATCACAATAAACACAAGTTTTGTTCAAGGAAACTTCCAAGGACATGGTACAATCTTGATTGCGCGAAATCGTCTTGCCAGTGATACCGCTAGGCACATCATTAGTACTGCGTTTGTGCCACTTACTACGGTTGGTTCGTGGAAAATGTTGGGTCTGGGATGTTTCTGTTCTATTTATAGCAAAACTCACTTTCGACCTTGGGCGACTGGCAAATTTCGCTTTTCTTGTCTGATTCTTTCTGGTCAAAAATCATGAGATCTTTTCCAAATGTAGAATAATTATCCTTCTTTGCGTCTCGTCTTACAAACTCTACCAAATGACTAAATTTCACTGTTTCACCACGCTCCTTTGTCTGAAATACCAAGCTTCTCCATCTGCCGTGTAGCTGGCAGGGCAGTTTTTCTACCAGCCTCCTGAAGTTATCCGAAAACTCAAGTACCTTTACAGCTTCAATGCTATCAACAGCATTCTGGTACTCAGATAGAAAATGCATCTAAAGCTTTTGGATTTGATACTTTTATCACAGGCCAAGCTAAGGCGCTTTTAATAAAGGCACTAACAATAACTTCGGGATCACCATAACGTTCGTCCAGCTCAACCGACGCTGCCTTGTAACCCTGCTCAGCGTTAAGTTAGCCAAACCCGGCTACTATCTTATTAGCCTCACCAACTGTAAGCTGCTCTAGGAAGTTCATACGCTTTTCGTCATCTTCTGAATTGATGACAACTTTGCTTATAAATTGTCTTTATAAACTTTCTGTATTCCGTCAAGCTTAGTAATCTCAGATGCAGGTTTTCTTAGATGATGCATGGATGGCATCATTACTTCCGGTGCTAGCATAGTTGGGTTATCAGAACAGCTACTATCACGATATTTTCTGGATGGAAGACGATGGCCGTCCCGTGGAATGAATTCCGAAATCATTGGATCAAATGTTGAATGCCGTAGCTGCCGTAATGTGGGCTTCTCATATGTTGGTGCAACTGCTGGCAGCTGTTGACTATCAGCTGCGCGTATCTGTTCAATCTCAAATGATTCGATTACCTTAGATTTGGCTTTACCTATGGCTAGTTCCTCTTAAATCTGGACCTGCTATTCATCCAGTTGTAGTTGAAACTGCTGCTCCTGTAGTGTAAGCTTTGTCTTTTCCATTTCCCGTTTGCGCTGACGCTCTGCAGCTTCTAACTTCACTGACTTCTATTTCTCGCATATCTCAGCCGATGTAATTGAACTTGATATGGAATAATTTGAACCTTTTGAGGCAAAAGACACACAGTCACTGGGCACAAATATTCATCTGAATTTCTAGTATTAACCGATAGTGAAAAGATCCCATCCCCTATTAACAGTGGGCGCTATAGCTATTTCTAACCCGAGACTGCAGTTGGTAACCAATGCAACGCATTTCGCCTGGATCGTTTTATTATTGACACCACAAACCAATCATCCACCTTACGCCGGAACTCTAAAAGGTATGAGTTTCTACTACTTGAATACCATGTTTGAATCCACCCTAATTCCTCATCCGACAAAAGGCATACACCAACACTGTTTCAAAGGAGGCAATGCAAATTCTCCCCTCCCCCTGGGTAAGGCCAGATACAGAAGCATTACATTTTAAAAACATGGCTAGTGGCAGCTTACACCTCATAACGTTTCCATTTTTCAACAAACTCCAATGCTACATATTTCACCTAGCAGTAGTTGAAGTGTTGCTGGGGTCTTCTGGTGAGAAACAGATCTGGTTATAGGCCTCGAGTTCAGCCGAGTATTTTATTTATATTTTGAAGCGCATATGGTTGCATGGTTGTTCCTATATAGATTGAGACATTGTGTCAAGAATCCAAAACGTCTTACATGACAAAACAGCCGTTCCCCCAAACAACATTTAATTTAAGGGGGTGGGTCTACCAATTTATTTATTATTAGGCTTAAGCAATGTTTTTGCCGCAACTATCCAATTTTATTTGTATATATCAATGTTGCACATCGCAGTGAAGCAATGAAGTGGTTTCAAACTGCCTCTCACAGAATGGCAACAAGAGACAGTGGACGAAGAGAGCACAATCTCTGTACTAAATTAGTTTTATTTTATGAGTTATAACTGCATGATAGTGAATAAATACATGCTAATCCCAACGTTTAAGTTTCTAAACAGCGACGTCTCAAGTTTTATAAAACGAAGTCTCCATCATCTGGGGGAAACCATACGGGACGAACTTTCGGTGTGACGAATTATCCTGTAACCGATGACAGGAAGTCCGGTTTTCCTATTTTGGCGCAGTTTTAAAGTTGCAGTCGTGTTGATCTAACAGATCTTGACATAGTTAATGTGCTGTTTTTCTGGTGTACACGACAGAGTGGCAGTGGCTTATACTTAGCACAGCCGTAGTTTAATTGATGCATTTTAGTAATATTGTAGTTGATGTCCGTTGAAGTTGTAGACTCTAGTATTTATATAGTATTAAGTTGATGTGTAAAAATTCTGACATGTCATCCATCGTAACGGAGGTTTTAGCAAATGCCGGTAGGTGAATGAATAAAAATCAAGAACATGTACACGACTCTCACTCTGCTGTTTGCGAGAATAACCATGATAATGATAAAAAAATTACCGAAATAGTAGTGGAGGCCCCTCAGTGGTTTTATTAGAAGCTGGGACATGGCTCATTTGGGCCAGGACAGGTACTGACTAACTGAGCCTTACTCAGTTACTGCCTTAGGTAGTAGGAACTTTCGTTTCCAATGGCAAATCCGACCCTGATATTTTTGGTTGGGCCCCTCAACTTTTTCGTAACAAAACCACTACCTCTAGTCTAGATCTGGTATTACTTCAAATCTGATGATGATCCGGGCATACAGGACTAACATTAACAACCAATGTCCAATCCTAAAAAGTGGTTATTGCCATTCACGTCATAACTCATTTGATTATTTATCATTTAATCCCGTTTCAATGAATCTGAAGACCCCATCATTGATTTTACTGTTTAGAGGAAAAGGTTTTGCTTGCTCTTTTGTTTTTCCCATTAATAATATGAAGTGGTTACGTATCTGAGCATCGGAATCCTGTACCTCAGCGTTATAGGTCTGAGCACTCAAACGCCAAATATTCCTCATTTGCTATTACTTCCGCTCAATTATGGCAGCCGAGCATGTAGTTGTTATATTTGGTTAGAAAGTAGGAGATGCTTTTAATAGTTTTGAAGAGGTACAAACCAAAATCAAAGATGGATCGATAGAACAGCTGTGCAGCTTTACAAATAATCGTGGTTCCCAGGTGTGCTAGAAAACCTGGAATATAACAAATTCACTTTTTTTTCTTCTGGAAATGTCTTTGAGTTTGACAAAATCTCACGGAAAAAATACTGCCTTTGGACAACCCCTACTTAGAATTTTTTTAAATGAATAAATAGTATACCTGTAGAAAATATTTCCTTGTCTGCGGGAAGCATAAAATAATGCATTTCTTATAAATGTCAGATTTTCTTTTTAATCTTATTATAATGTCTATTAGTAGACTTAATCTAATATCTTATAGCAGTAATTACAAATAAGCTCCTGACACTGATGTGAGCAGATGAAAAATTTAAAACGATCATGAAATTGCTCAGATTTATAATAATATTGATGATGCATGGTTCGGATGCTGAATGCTCCCGGATCTTTATCACCAACGAACACGATTCCGATGCTCGGATACGTAACAACAGCCTTAATAATAATAACAGCAACATATATTAGTTTCTTTTCATTTAATAGAGAAGAACTTTATATTTTCTGTTTATGAAGGACATAAAAGCTTATTGATCTAATTTAGGTGAATGCCGATCCACTGTTTCACAGGAATTGGATTAACATCACTGTCAGTACGATACACTCAGTTATGTATAAGACCTAAATCAATCAATAGGCAAAATATTCAAGATTTTTTGTTTACAAACTATCATAGCAGGGTTAGGTTTCTGCCATACTGCAGGCAGAAACCACTTTCTGCTGGCTGAAAATGGGGCCTGTTGAACATGGTGCTGCTACTGGCTCAGCAATTGAAGTTCTAAATTTATAGTAAGATTATGGGATGTTTCTTAAGTATTGCTAGTTGAGAATTTATAAGGCTTCCAAGAAAAGATAAATTGGCAGAAACAACTGATTTGAAAACCACAATCAAGTTTATTTAGTTGATATTCATACAGCATAAGGTGCACTACAATGATGAATTCAATAGTCCAAGTCTGTATGCATGTCTTCTTAACATCCTGTAACAGAGAACCAACTTTTCTGCCTCAGCAACACCAAGTCGGTATTGGATTTTGCTATGTACCAGCCAGAAGTGGCATGCAGCTATATCATAGCATCCACTAACTACTATACAGTATACTAGTGTTATATTTAAAGGAGTACTTTGCTCAGGTTTGGCTATTGCCAATGTATGCTGCCTGTTTTAAAGTGTATGGGTTTATATACCGATTACTACTGGCATTTTTTGCATTTAGCAACGAGAAAGCATATTTTATAGTAAAATTCCACCAGATTTATCAGTATTATTTGAAGCCACTAACCTCCAGCTCCAAGATTTGTCAGCCAATCAGCGAGCGATACGTCACCAGTGCTTAGCGTACCGACTTTTGGTTATGGTTCCAACATGTAAACATACCGGATTCTTGTGTTGGATTACTTTGTATATTGTCATAATTACCCGGTCATAGCCTCAAATATTCCACCTTATGATTTTGAACCAGTATATTATAATTCTGATTTATCAGTTACTGAAAGTACTAAGAGTGACACAGAAACAGAGTTCATAAATACCGAGAACAATCTACAACGAGTCAGAGCTGTCATTTCAGAATCATATTCCTGCGAGCAATGCCTTTCAATGCCTACAGCTAGCGTCTATAGAATGTACATTTTATTGTGAATTATCAAAACATATACATGCAGCTTAGATCTTGTTACTCCAGGCATTGTATTTGTAGATCTGTTCTAGACTTTAAATCTACTCTGGAATTTAAATAACCAAGACAAAATTCACATCACTGAAGAACACTTTATTCGTGTTTGATTCTTTACATATCATACAGGCAGTTCACTTATTGAGTTTATGGAAAACCTGGCCCCAAAAACAGAATTACTATACCATCATGGGTTCAACAATCAATAAAAAACACATACCCCGAAGAAGATGGTGTATATGAGGGATATCATGAAATTATTTAGTCTGATAAATGAACTGTTAATATTTTACAGTTGAGATCTTTTATATTCAGTACTTTCACATTTCAAATATTTATTCTGATTCTGTGGCATTACACACCTTATATATATATATATTAAATGACTTAATTCTGTTCTTATTACAATATTTGATACCTAGCTGTATCATGTCAATGATATTACACACGTGTAACACATTTTATTGGGACAGGTAGGTAATATATACCCTTGTCAATATGAGATATGGTTTAAACAAAAAATAAGCATCTACATATACTTCACAAAGTGAAGTTATTTTGACAAAACATTCAACTTCTATAGTCATTAGTTTTTCACAAGTTACAAGATTAATATGTACTTTTCAAGGCAATTCAAATAATTCCACTTCAATGTTCAATTAATATTACAACTAATTTGGTCCATGAATAAAAACATACAATGACATGAATGTTGAAAACACAGCAATGAAGATGGGCTGAACTGCATCAATCTCATACATATGTAATTGTCTAATTACAACCATATATGATAAAGGAGTAAAAATTAGGGGTTGAATATAGGTAATTAAAAAATATTGGCTACCTGTTAGACAGCGTATCCATTTTAAGATTTTGTTAATAACTTATAAATCTATTAATGATATGGCGCCAGAATACCTGTGTGAACTGCTGTCTATTAGAAAGTCATCCCGAAAACTCAGGTCAACCAGTCAGATACTATTGCCGGTGCCAGTGTCTCGGCTCAAGGTTATCATATTATATTCAGATAAAATATACAATTTTTATGATTGCAAAATAAATAAAATAACATGACAAAATAATAACACCTGTGATTGTTGTTCCAATATATAGGATAGGAATTATATCAAGGATGGTGATGATGATTGATGTTTTACGCCCACTTTTGTGCCAAGGAGTAATCAGCTTGTGAAATGTCAACTCCTGATAACTGTAATGTTTGTTAACACGCTGAGAGTCTATAAAAGGCCTAACTTTTCACTTAGGTTAGAGAAGAACTTCGACGCCAGACTAATCGGACGTGTATCTATATATATGGTTCATATAGGTAGGATTTATTCAGTTATTCGAACCCAGAATAAAGCTGAGGTCAGCATCTGAGGTGTCGAAATGCTTTATATACAGGTTTCTTTTGGACCACAGAAAATTACTGTTGAATGTAAACTGTGGTGTCAAAATAGTTATGATATGTATGCTCAAGTCATATGGTGATTGTGCGTTTAGTGTTGCAGTCCCCAATTTGTGGAATAAGTTGCCGGCAAATATTAGAAATTCGTCGTCTCTTGGAAATTTTAAGTCTCTTCTAAAAACACACCTATTTAAGGTCGCTTTCACAGATAAATAATTATTATCTTTTAAATCATTACAGGGTTTTTACAGACGTTATTTGTGGTATTATTATATTGCATATTATTTGTACAGCGCCTTTGAATGGCTCCTGCTAGTAAGGGCGCTTTATTAAATATACATTATTATTATTAATACATAAAAATAACTTACTACTGAGGCAAGTTGCACAAAACAAAGCAATATTTTCTTGTATATTTATACATTATCCATATAATCCACCCCACCCCAATTTTCATGAATTAGATACCCATGCAATAGCAATGTTTGATTCATTTATTGGCTGTAATTAGACAATTTCTTATTTGAAATAGACATATTTCACTAGCTTGTGAAATGAACGTGTAGGTGTTACACGTTAATGCTTTTAGCCCAATTAAGATTCAAGAAGGAAGTATTTGTTGGCTAAAAGTTATTTTGTAGCTGAAAATAATCAACTTAATTTAGATGTATCTTGCTAAATTGGTTGGCAGGTAATTAAATAGTCCATGTTACATTTCACATTAGGTACCAAGTGATTTTGTATCAATAATTAAAATTAAATTGCAAACATTAGGAATAATTTTATCTTTGAAGGAAACATATTTTAAGGGAGTTAATATGACAAATGTGTCCATGTTACCTAAATGAGAAACCAACTACATGGACCTAGTCTTATTTTTTAAATCCTCTACAAAGATGGCCATCTATGTAACCATAACAAATTTATTATCTCATGGCAGCGTGAAAAAGGAGTATCCAGGATTTGGTTTCTCCGTAAGCAGACAGTTTGGTGCGCAACAAGTCAGCAGTTTGATGGTTTTTCTGTTGCTTAAAACATACAAGGATATATGAGATGATTCACAGAGCTAAGCACTGGTGACGTCACAAGGCTAGGTCAAGGTTGAGAAAATAAATGGCCCCAATTTCGAAGCTCAGTTGCCGCAGAATATCAGACCGTCTTCCATGCATGAAAACTTTATTAGAACGCAGCGATTTTTATACATAAACATGTTGATTATAACTTTTATTTAATGATTGACAATATAGTGTAAATAAAAAAATGTCATTTATTGATATGAAAATAGAGCAAAGTTCCCCTTTAACAGCCAATTATGGAGCGAGATTAGGCAACATTGTGGAATTGTTGCTTTTGGGCCATAGCTTTAAAAAAGGACCACATACCACCGAACTACTTACTTTGTGTAGTGGCTCAGTGACAGTAAGATGGCGCATAGGCATTTAAGCTTGGGACGGTTTAGCCTTAAAGTCACCAATAATAGAGTGCAAACTACTGCCATCAAGCAAGAATGCAAATAAACAGAGCTAAATAAGAAAGATTATGAAAGCTTTTAGCAAGTTTGATCATTTATTCTTGGTAAATAGAATTTTCAGGCCTAGTAGACACAGACAATGGTTTGTAATGCACAGTTTGCATAGGTCATAATATATAATCAAACTTTAATAAAAACATAAATTTGTCTTTATATAAATATTTTGCAAAAAAGGGTACAAAAATCAGGGTAAGTAAATATTGGGGCCAGACATGGGATGGGGTCAATTCAGTTCCGGTACTGGAATTGATTATTTAAAAAAATGGATCTGATAAATTGGAATTGAAGTTTCCTACAAAGAAATTAATTTTCCATTTTTACAACGTTAACACTTAAATGTGGTGTTACCAATATACTGGAACCAAAATGATCCAGAACTTTGGTTCCTTATTGCTTGCTTGTAGTTCAAGGAGTATCCCCAGGCTTTCGCTTGTTTGGCACAGCCTGAACTTGGTTCCTTATATATTATATATATAATATATCAGATATGCACACCGTCCGTGGCACCCCAAATGGGCGTTTAACCAATTAAATGGTCTGGATACCATGGGCTCCACCTACAACACTGTGACATCACCACATAGCATACCTGTAATCTATATATATTAGGAATTAATGACAACCCTACTTGGAATATAAACTACTCAGAGTTAGTATTCCAAGTAGATAATTGGAGTACCTACTCATGGTAAAATGTATTAGGCCAAAAAAAGAGTCAGAAAAAAAACTGAATTAGAATTGATCAATTTGGAATTAATAAATGCAATTGACCCCATGTCTGATTGGGGCCCGCTTGCCCAATGGGCAAGTGCCCCAAAAAGTTAATGTGATAGCCTGATATATGAAGTTTAATTTTGTTATGAAAATATTAAATATACCTTACAGGATTGGTTAATTTAAATTTATTGATTTCAATCATTGAAAGTGACACTTTCTAAGTTTAGCTAATACATTAGAGGGGGGATAATACTCAAACAATAGCACCACCATCTAATCACAAGTAGTCACACCTATCTTCTCAATGGTTATTGGGGCATGACATTGAATTGTTTATACAATGGAGTGGAGGTAGTGAATATCATATCAGTTTGCATTGATGGGTACTGTATCCCTTGAAAGTTTCTTCCCTGTAAAAACCTATTTCTTTCCATGGGAAGGGAAGAAACCCAACCCAACCCTGTGAACAATATGGTGAGAAATGTTAAAGTGGTCTTAACTTTTAAATGTCAGTGATCACATTATACAAATATATTTATGAAAACATATTCCGAAATGTTAATAATACTAAAACTTGAGATTCAGCTAGCTAGCTGCTCTAAGGCACTTTACAGTATTATTATCTCTGACTCAGACCTGTTCCAATCCAGCCCACATCTCAACTCCCAAGGCAGCATACAACACATGCCGCCATTATAGGCACAAAGCATTACTCAAACACATAGCCATCACGTCCTGTCAGGTTGTCATTTCTATGGAAGAGTGTGGACCATTTGCCACAAAACAGCATTGCAGTTCCTGAGCCTCGGCTATGAGTCCTAGTCCTACGCTCTAACTAACTGGGCTATCAAGTATCCTGGCTCGACAGAAAGATCCTGTGTAATTTAGAACCTGGAAAATTTAGTATTCTTCGATGATTGCTAGGAGCAGATAACCTGCCTGTACCATGTACTCAAAGTTATAAAACAACATTTTGTCTCATTTTGAAGTTAAGTTCAAGTTTGGTTAAAACTACTCCTTCACTGTTATTACAAGGTGTTTAATCTGCCTTCCTTCTTATTTCCCCTTGGAAAAATCTATTTTGCAGCATCATATTTGAACATCTACTCTTGTGGCTGTATGGTGGATCGGGTGGGATGATGAATAAATAGCATCTGTGACTTCCCGAATTCAGGCCTCTCTTTCAGACTCCCAGATTTGTCAGATCCTTTGTGCTGTTGTTCTTCAATAGGTCGCATCGAGAAGATTGACCTGGATGCCAAGCTGGGAGCCTTGTCGAAGAAGATGATGGAGCTGAAACTTGAGGTGTACGAATCACTGGAAAAGAAATACAAAGCTTTCGCTCCAAACCTGATGATGTCTGTTGACCTTATGACCCAGGTGAAGCAACTATCCAACGAGATGGAAGCCGTGGCCACCAAAGTGGAGAAAGAGGTAACTAACACTAGGTGTCGTAAATGTAAGTCGACATCAGACATGGCATCAATTCCACATCAAATTTATCAATTCCAATTCCATTTTTTACATACTCTTTTTACCATGAGTAGGTACTCCTAGTGCCTACTCCGGGTAGTTTATATTCCAAGTAGGATTGTCATGGAAGAAATATTCCTGAATTAAAAAATTAAATGGTAAATTAATTTGTGGATTTAATTTTTTTTGTAGCAAACCCCAATTCCAGATTTATCAATTCCAATTCCTTTTTTTTTTAATAAGCAATTCCAATATTGGAATTGCCCATCAATTCTGAAATTGAATTGACCCCATGTCTGACTGAGATTTAACCATGACTTCCTGATAGACAAAGGATCAGACAATATTCAGTTGCCATGTCATTGATGAAGTGTTTAATGTCACTGTAGAGTGAATACATTATTGTTCTAGTTGCTTGTGGGTAGTTAAAAAATATTTATGAATAAGTTATCTGCATGCAATATGTATGAATCGGAGATTACTGAGGATGGTGTTGCAATCGTGTGTGGATTATATTTGATTAATACAGTCTCTCCGGGACCACTGTGACAAAAACAACTCTAAAGATGATAAGATGGGTCTGTATTAATGCCACAGGATCATTCTTTAAAGAGTAATATAATTGAGTCTCTTAAATGGAAGCTATGGAAGTGACCACCAAGTGAACATTTTGATATCACTATTTAGCATCACCATTTTGTTTGTGTTAGATCTAGACAGGTTCGGATACTTTTCAGCTAGCTCGATTTTCACTCCACGGTTTGAAGCATCATTTTCAGTTAGCTTGCTGCTCCTAGTTACAGATTCCAGCCAATTAGAACACTCTATTCTAATGCGCATGACATGTTATGAAAATTGTGCATTGAATTATTGGTTGTTTGTATATATGACAGGGTTCCTGCATGTCCTGGAAAACCTGGAAAATAATAAATTCATTTTTCATGTCCTTGAATTTTACAAAATCAGAAAATGTTCTGGAAAAGTATTGCCTGTGAAAAAGAATCCGCTTAAGAACAAAATATCCAGAAAATAAATATTAACCTGTAGAAGAAAACCTCGATTGTAGAAGAAAAAGTGCACTGGTAATAATAATATTGTATTTTTAATAAAGCACCCTTACTACCAGGAGCCATTCAAAGGTGCTGTACAATTAATATGTAGTATAATAATGCCCCAAATAATGTCTTTTTAAAAAAAACAGAGATTTAAAAGATAATTATTATTTACCTGTGAAAGCAACCTTGAACAAGATTTAAAAATTTCAAACTTAACAAAGGCATGGACTACAGTTAAAAGTGCTTCTTGTTTCAGGAATTGTTTTAAAGTGTGGCTGTTCTTAAGATGGTAATACCGGTAGGCAGCTCAGCATACTGATGTTACATATGTTGATGAATGTTAATTCACTGGTAAAAAATAACTCCTAGATTTTTTACTGTCCCATTAGGGGTAATTGAAGATGCACCCATCTGTAATGCTGGTGTCTTTAGGGATTTAACACAATGTGATGATGCCAAATATTTAATATTTGTTTTATTATCATTTAGTTTTGAGTCATCCATAGCCGAATATCAGCAATGCAATGTTCAAAATCTTTCAAGGAAGAGGAGAAATGTAACTCATTGTCAGGATCCAGAGATGTATACAGCTGTGTGTTATCAGCATACGAGTGATATTTAACTCCATATCGCTGCGCATTGATCCCAAGAGGATGGGTATAGATTGTGAAAACCATGCAGAGGACCAAGAACTGAACCCTGTGGAACACCAGATAACAAACACTGGACGTCAGATAAAATACTATCATCATGAACAGACACTCTTTGGGAGCATTTTTCCAGATAAGATTGAAATGGAAAGCAACTGCCCTTTCTATTACTTTAGATAACAATGTAAGATTTAAAATGGGTCTAATTCTTTAAAATATTACAGTCCAAACTGTGTTTTTTTATTAATGGTTTTACAAGGGTCGCTTTCATTGATCTTGGGAAAACACGCAGAGATAACAATTTATAAACTATATTTGTAATTGGGCTTATCAGTACATAATCTTGATATCCCATGTTAGTTAAAATTTAAATAAAAGTGGGTGGATTAAACACCTAGAAGGGGTGATGAGGAGGCTGTACCATAAAAATGTCAATAATCGATCATACATTGATTAAATATATGCTCTTTTGCACATATCTTGATTTATTACCTTTAAATCTTGTATACTTTATCCTGGAAAATAATATTTCCTTGGCTATGGGAACCACGTATGAGAATATTCAGATTTACAAAATTTAAAGTGTAATATTTTACGGTTACATCTTCATTCACTGTCATCTTCGTAAACATGAAAAGTTTCAAATATACAACCAACAATTCCCTGGACACTTCGTTATTGTGTGTCACATCAGAACAGAGTAATGTGCGATGATGTCACATAAACAGGATATAGAGCTGGTGTGCTTTAATAATTAAACAGGATCCACCCACCCAGAAGAGTATTCATATTACATTTGGCACCTATAAATGCATTGCGACTATAATACTTAATCATGTGCATCATCAGTAGTTGTGGGAAATTAAAATAAGGTTTATTGCTCAAAAAAGGATCTATTAAAATATTGATATGATAGATTAAGAACAATAGATTAGAAAGGATGAATTGTCCAGTTGCTGGAATGTTTGTGATAAGTATATGGATAAATATAACCATTGCTGAAATATTAAAATAAAATGAGAATAATATATTATGAAGCAATTGTTCAAATTCAGTCCTCTAGTTTAATAGTTTTTCATACATCATCTATCACCAAAATTAACCAGCTATAATTTCATTTGGAAAGTCATAACATGCACTTTAATTTGATGTTGATTGGTTAATTGTTTGAATGGCATGTTGTATGTGTGTAGTATATATTATTGTATATATCGATGAATAAAAGAATGACGTTTTTTTTTGGGTTAGTAAAGCATATACAAATAATTGGAATTGATCAGTTTGATTTGTAATAGACCGATCCAATTACCCCCGGTGCCATCTTGTGGCTGAATTTCACACTACGGTCTCGGGTTAGAAGTCTAAGAATCGCGGTGTTGCATAGCGATTTATGCGTGTAGTGGCCGATAAATATCTTACTTGAAAAACGGTATATGGGCTATTTACCAGCTATAGTTGGATTTTATTTAGAGTCCATTAAGGGTGTGTGATCTCCAGATCATATTTCGCATTTAATAGGAATGGCATAGACTTCATTCATTAGATATATGCCACTAAACTAAAGTAACGTTCAGCGCGATGTGTATGTCTGTCATAGTCCGGCCTGTCTAGTTCAAACTTATTTTTTGTATAACTTTTGCCATCTGACATGACAATGTGAATGGATTTAATCAATACTGACATAGATTTTAATTAAAAAAATTTCCTACAAGTCAGCATGAATAACTACTGCTTAGCTGTGTCATTCATCTGAAAGATCAGTCTGTGTTAAATCCTTTGGAAAGACACAATCGTTCAGCTGAAATACTAGTCTCAGTCTCTGTGTAATATGAAAGATTTCCAGTATTTACCATTAGTGAAAAGTTGCCATCCCATGTTAACAGTGGGCGCCATAGCTGTTTCTAACCTGAAACCACAGTTGGTAACCGATGCAACGCAATTCATCTGAATTGGGCTATTAACCAAATAGAATTGAGTGGAATTGAACTTGTGGTAACTTCGTGTTTTCACCATTGAGCTGGAGCTTTGTAGAACCCTTTACTGTACTATTGCGTAAAACTGGTACCGGTAGATGGTCTCACACTGAAACACAGATATCTTGGGTGTATGTATACACAGGGTCGCTTAGTTAGTATGATGGGCTGTAAGGTTTCAATGGTTAATCAATTTTGGTGCATGGTATCTTAAAACAAGCTATGAGTTTAATGTAGTAATGAGAATGTTCCTCAATGTGGAGCTTTCTGTATGTCCGTTCTCTGTGTCTCTATTCAGACCCAGTTGAGACTTACCATGTCTGCCAAAGAGTTTCAGAGCCTGTCCGTGCAGCTCAGTGAGACCAACGCTGTCCTTCAGGTGCTAACCAGACTCGTCGGCATGGATGAAGCATTGAAGGAGTTTGGTGAATCTCTGGCTGCTCGTAAGTATCAGCGTGCTGTGGGAAATCTCACCAGAGTACATGACCTGTTGGCCGCCAAATCGAGTCCAAGAGATTCCGAGATCAAGATACTGCAAGCCTTGAATAAGAAATACAGCTTCGAGAAGGAAAGGTTAATATCAGATGTTACAAAGGCTTGGCTGGATATGGTCCACTGGGAACTGCACGATGCTATGGAGAAGAAGGGTTTCGGACCAATGGTCCGTGTGTCCCTGTGCATTAAGTGTACAGAAACACAAACAGAAGAGGTGTACGAACTTGTACAAGCAATGCAAGACCTGGGCATTTTGCAACAAAAGATTAAGAACTTCGGCGACAGATTTCTGAAGTCGGTGGTCGAATTGATTCTAAATGATGAGAACCTGGCTACAACAATTGAGAGACAAGACACGGGCGAGACTCTTTTGCTCAGTCCGATGAAGGTGGCGAAACCAGAATCGTCTTCGCCCGTTTCATGTTTAAATCACATCTGTGAGGCAGTGCTCTTCCTTCAGAAGCTCTTCTCTACGGAAGTGACTCTGTCGACTAATGATCGAGGTCAGGTAGGCAACGTAAAGTCGACCTTGATGTCCATTCTGAGCTCATTTATCGACAAACAGCTGGTTGAGGCAGTCATCACTAAGCGTTTGGCAGACTCAATTCCATCTAGCAGCAAGGATCTGGAGGCATACTCGGAGGTCATCACTGGGACTGAAAACTTTCAAAACCAGCTGAAGAGGTGTGGTTTTCTGCACGACGATGATAACACATTAGCCGATTTCGTCAACAATGTCAACATATTATTTGCCAACAAGAAGTGCCAGGAGCTGCTTGAGCATGCTCGCAGGCTCATGACTGGTGAAATGCACAACATGGTTTCCATTGGACCAATCGGCGCCGACGATCTGCCACCGGTCGGTCTGGAAGGTACGTCGGCAAAACACAGTAAATTGGAAGGTGTGACCTTCATTTCTGAGAGGCAGCTCAATTCAAAAACGTTTCATCTCCCTGTGTGCTGTATCAGGTAAGTTTGGCTGAAGAATTGATTTTGCGATGTATAACCAAATAAAATATGTTTATATCAGGATTAGCTTCATTTACTGGTTAGTTACAGTTAGAGTCATACATAAATTAGTTACACAGTTATGGTATCCCCCGAACTAGTGTCTACGCAAGTTATAAATACTTGTTCTTGAAACAAATTTGGCATAACATAATTTTGGAAACAGTTCAGACTTCAGAGATTAAGGTTGAATAGATCATTTTTTTAGCACTGTCCTGAAATATGTGAACATAGCTGTTTCATGGCCACTTTTGTGGACATAGTTGATCCAGCGACCCCCAAAAGTAATGAGGCACAGTGAGAGTTCAAACATCCTTTAGAGATAAGCTGTCATGGTTTGAACCCTGGTGTTATAGGTCTGTGATAAACAACCCTTCGACTTAGCGCTATGATGGTTGATGCTTTACAGCAACTTTTGTGGATAAAGTAGGCTAAATGAGCCAAGTCACCTTCAAAGGTAATGGGGGTCAAGTGAAAGATGAAACACCCTTCAGACATGACCACACCAAGATTTTAACTCGGGTGGTTAAGATCTATGGCCAACCACACTACCAGTTAGACCAAGTAGGCAGCCCTACCAGTTAGCATTATCAGTGGTTTTGTTAAGAAATAAAGTAGCCGGGGGTCAACAAAAATACCAGAGTCAGATATTGATAGGCCTCAAGGGTCTACAATGGCACAAAGTGGCGTCTCATTTGGCATTGGAAAAGGAAGTAGCCGGGTCTCTACTTGAGAGTAGGCGGGTCAAATTATCCGAGTCCCAGCTTCTAGTTCTAACAAAATTTTGAATTCTGGAATTTGATCATAATCTCCTTTTTTTAAATTTTGCCATGTGTCCAATACCATGATTGATTTCAGGTATTTAAGGCAATATTGGATGTTGATCTGGTAATTAGTTCATTACCTTCTCCAGTTTTATTCCATTCTTCAGTATTTGTATAGACGGTGAGTCCTACGTGGGTATCGGGCAACTTCAGAAATCATGAAACTGTTTCTTTAGCCCATCTTCACCTTTTGGGGCTTACATCTAAGGCCAAAAAGTTCAATAATTAGAGAGTTTGAGATTAAGATTCTAATTGATGCCAAACCATTTTACTGGTGTTGCATTACTGACCAAAAACTTATCAATTTTGGTGGTCGGTGGCATAACATTACATCATTGGGTGTCTTCTCTTTCCAGTGAGTCGGTAAAGAAACTCATGGACCTCGCCTATGAAACATTACATGAAGCCGTCTGTGCGCAGAACTCTGCTCAGTGTAGCATTCAGCTGTTTTATTCCACTCGTAATATGTTTGTGCTCTTCTGTGAAGTTGTGCCAACCTATCACCGACAGAGTCTGAACGAGCTACCCCAGTTGACAGGTGAACGCAGCTGATTGATAATACATATAATAATAATATTATTAATAATATTAAACGTTCATTTATATATTGCTCAACCATATGTGATATCCTCTAGGCACAGTATAAGTAACAATAATGATAATGTAAAAAGTTAGTTTAGAAAAATTATAAAATAAACTTAGTCATCCATAAAATATCCTTAATACAAGATTTATTTTGAATGGTGTCATGGCTCCTTGGATTTTATTCTAGTTAAAAAATACCCTAGAAACAGCTCGAATTTCTTATTTTTAGCCATGGGAAATAATTTCACCTTCATTAAGTTACGCCGGTGCATTTGATTGGCTCATCAGTTTCTCTTCGTTTGGTCATTTGACGTTAAGATCCCCTTTGAAATTTTATATTTTTACCCTGGAAAACCTTCACGATTTGCAAATAATACTGCATACAACCCAAGCAGTATATTTTCATTCTTCTATATGAGCCATGTATCTCCGTGTGTAGTCTTCATCAGTTCGTGTAATGGAGACAGATTTTCTATGGATCCTATTTCAGCAATCCATCATAACGACTGTATGTACATAGCTCATCACCTGCTGACCCTCGGACATCAATTCAGACGGGGTCTGCCGCCGCCACTGAATCGGGGTGCTGCCACCTTCGTCGACTTGGTGCCACGGTTAAGAAGACAGGGCACCGAAGTGTTTGTTGGTCAGGTGATCAGGCAGAGAGATCTCGTTCTTGAATGTCTAAACACTGCAGAAGGCAAGTGAACCAAACTTTGTGAATGTATGTGCATGGCCATCATGTGTTTATAGTACCGCTGGTACGTTTCTCATCTGGATTTAAACAAACATGGCGTTGTCGAGTGATTATAGATTTACTGCTGTGTAACAAGTCTCGGTATGCAGACATGATATTATGCATTCGTCTGCTATTTAGTCAACAGTATGCTCCCTGTAGTATCTTCGTTCGCTGAGAAATCCACATACTAAACAGTCAACATGTCTACCAGTAAAACGTAACATACACGGGAAACCTCCCTCCATTTTATTTGAAACCAAACCTTCATCCAGTGACCTGATACCATACAAAGTGCTCTCCATTTGTTAAAGAATGCACATGGCTAACATACTGATGCAGACCTTTCCCAGCCAATAGCCCTATAAGATGATAACATGTTTTTTTTTTAGTTGTTAAATCTGTCCCGTGTGAAAGGTCATAGTTTCTATTTTAGAAAATAGCCTAAAAGGATTTTGGTAGATTTCTGTTTTACACAAGATGTTTGTGTTTATTCTAAAATGTTTGGTTTTTTTCTCCCACAAATATACTACGTATAACAAGACTATCATGGTGCAGATGTAAGTTATTTTTCGGGGTTTTAATGCAATGTGGCCAGGAATCACTAATAAATGTGCTGACTGTTGAGTATACGGGAAGCATCAGTGTATCAGGCCGAATGAGTTGAAATCTAAATAAAGCTATCTGACCTGTTATTTCAAGAATAAGTGGTTTCTTAATTAGTTATATGTCACAATGATGTAAACAATTGAAAGCACTGAGTCTTACTCACTGTCGGCTCATTTCAGGGATTAAAAGATAATCACAGAGTATTATGAATTTTCAAAATGAAAATACCGTTTCGAAGATAAACTTGATTCAGTGCCGTATTAATTGTAAGCTGCCGGTGTTACCCACCCTGAATGCTCAGAATAACCTAATGACTGCCTCCAAAGATGATCTTCATACAAATGTTGTACAGTGTAAGCATCATACTATAAGCTTTCAGATATAAATATATTCCATATTCCTACATTTATTGGGTACCAAATACCTTCATCAACAGCTGTAGAGTGGACTACAGGATGTGGAAGGCTGGGTGAACAATGGTATTTGGGGTTGAGTGATATGAGGTATGTAGGAGGGTGACTGGTATTTTGGTAGGTGGAGGCTGACTGGTATGAGGTGTGTGTAGGCTGTGAGGTATGTGGTAGTTGAATGGTTTGATGCTGGTACTGACATGGTGAACTTTAGAATTAAGGTCAGCTCTGGTCCAGAAGGTATTGTACACACAGCACACAATGGGAATAGGAGCAATTCAGTAATGTTCTGAGGTTCACTGAGGCCATTCCGAGCTTGGATGTGAATACAACTGAGGCTGAAATGTAATTCAGCGGCGTCAACCTCACCAAGAGTGGCATCTTCTCAATTTGAACAAATCAATTTCGCCCACTCGAGGTCCCCATAAAGTGGAGTGGTTGGTAATCTCCACAGAGCATACCAACAACTAATCTAGCCACATATGGGTGATGACAACAACAGTAAATAATTAAAACCTGACGTCTACTGCACGATGTTTTGTGTCTTTTCCATGATGTCGGTTCTGTTCTTAGATTTCAGTTAGTACACACAACAGTCAGTATTAATCTAATTGTTTTGTCGTTTTCCAGGTTTTGCCAATGTCAGTGAAGAGGGAAACCATAGTAAGGCCATGAAGGCAATCAGACAAATGCTGCATCAGATACAGCGACTCTGTAATTTGTGGAGGGGTGTATTACCTTTGAATATATACTGCTCGTCGATAGGTTAGTATTAGCTTAGACTAAGGCAATACAGTCAGAATCCGGACCTCGTTTATCTGACAAATCCACCATCTGACGCATTATTGCCTGTGACAGATTTAACTCCATTATAAATGACCCTTTAATTGACAAAATTGTGCTCCACGTTCCGACTCTTGACACTTCATTTCGCCAACAGAATGTGACTTTTTAATGTTAAATGACCTCGTTAATCTGACAACACGAAATTGTTGCCAAGTATTTCCACTAGTTCAGTCAGCAGTACACACCGACATGTTGTCAGTAATAGTTAATTAACCTGCCTATCCACGATAGCTGCTAAATCGTAACCAATTACAATTGTCCTTGACCATACACACTGACACATGATGCTTCCATTCACTGTGGCTATCTCGTAGCCAATCATAATCATTCACTGCTAATTACAAACTCAAATGTATGATCTTTCCAAAGAGCAGATCATAAGTTAATCTGATGGACTAAGTGACATAAGTATTTCTTTATAATGTCTGTAATTAACAAACATCAAAATTATCAATGGCTTCAATGCCATTCTGTATCATTGCGCACAATTATTGAATATTGGTTTAAATACGGAGGTAAAAGGGTTATTTGCTATCAGATTCACTTCTATGACTGTCGAAATAATAACAGAGCAATATGTCAAGTCCAGTGAGAAAACATTGTCGTATTGATATTTCTGCTGCCCAGAAGCGTGAATTATGTTCGTACAAAAACATAACATAAGTGACCCTCCTCTACCCAAGTCTGACAAAGATACGCCCACATCTCCGCCTCGGAAAATCACCACCAAGATGGCTGCTAGCAACATCGAGGATACCCTAATATTCCTGGAAACACATCCCCAAATTTGTCAGCAAACATTTTCCCATATCTCACTTCTATCATGTTTGGCCTCTCGGCCCATTCTATGGTGTCTGTTCAGGGTTCGCAGTATGCAGCTGAAATTGTCTAATATTTATTTGTCTGTTTCACTCATGTAAATTGTGGTAATGCCAGCTCAGTATATATATTTGAAAAAATATTTTTATAAATCCATTAACGGAAAAGAAATTTCACATTTCAAAGTAAATATAACGTAACAAACAATTATTTTATTCCCTATCGGATGCACTACCACACTGAAAACAATTCTAACCACCAGCTCTCATATTACCATTAAACTGATCCCTAAATCATTAATTTCCTAACTTTCACGAGCCATTTTGCTAGGATTATCGTGTGATGTCATCTTTGCTAAACATCAAGTAGTGCCACAGCTTGTTTACAAGCATTCTGGTCAGTTGACAGACAAAATGTCAGATTCCGACGAAGGTTTTGACATTTTCAGGGATATCAAGCCATACAACTTTCAACCATTTGTGAAAAAGGGTCACAGACAGTATTAATTGTGAAGAATTATTTGCAGCAAGTGCAGACATGCATCTAGAGCAGCCACCACTGCTGCCGACACTCGGCCCCGGTCCATAGCAAGAGTTGGATTGGTGTTTATTTGTATGTATTGGTATAAGTTCAATTGATAAGTCATCACACTGGGCTTGAATGCGAATATTTCCCTCTTCCTATCACATGACGTCATTTAAAATGAAGTGATATTTGTCGGTACACAGGAGCTCGGTGGATGCATGGGGCTCTCCCATCTGTGGCCTATACAGGAATGTGCAGCCCTCGGTTGAACACCTACTAGACTTAGTTTATTAGTGTCTTATGGCATCTTCTATGAGTCAGATATCCTTCATATCATCATATCTAATTGATCATGCCATAGATGGAGAAATAACTAACATATGTTCCTCGAAGTCGTAAGTCAGTTTCCACTGGACTCCACTGTTTATGTTTTGCAGCCAATCGTGCAAACGAGTCTTGTTTTGGGTAGGGGAGTTAGCGGATACTCCATCCACTGGCAAATCCATTTGCACAATTATATGTGGCACAATCCACCATTTTATACATTTAACAAAGACAATATAGAACATATAACACAGGTAACCAGGCCATATGTAGTGTTTATGTCTTTGTTTATAATAATAATAATGGATGTTTATACAGCACCAGAACCAGGTAACTCTGTTCTGAGGCTCTGTACAGTATTATTATCCCTGATTCAGACCTATTTACCCAGCGCACATCTCAACTGCAAAGCGTTACACAAACGACATAGCCATCACGTCCTGTCGGGTTCTCATTTTTACAGATGAGTGAACCAGTCGCCACATGACAGCGTTGCAGCTCCCGGAGCCTCAAACCTGTGATGCTTCGGCTACAAGTCCTACGCTTTAACTAATTGTGATATCACGGCTCGACATGGGGTCAATCCATTTTGTCAATTCCACCTTAAATTTATCAATTCCAATTCCACCTCAAATTTAAATTCAATTCAATTCCAATTCCAAAATTTTCAATTCCAATTCCAACTCTTTTTTGCTTAATATTTTTTACCATGAGTAGATACTCCGAGTACCTACTTGGAATACATACTCCTGAGTAGTTTATATTCCAAGTAGGATTGTCATGGAAGAAATATTTCTGAATTAAAAAATTAAACGGTATATTAATTTGTGGATTTAATTTAATTTTGCCCATTCTATACATTGAATGGGGGTAAATTCATAAATAGCAACATCTCTATATAGATTACAGGCATGCTATGTGGTTAGCTAAAGAGGTATTTTATCATGTGGTGGATCATAGTCTTGGGTGCATCCCCATATAAGAGTATATTTTCTAATCGTCAAAGGTATGTTTATATTCCACTGCCCAGTAGGAGCCTTGAAATGAATGTATTTGCTTAGCTCCGCCCAGCAAGGGGTCAGATCCTGTATTTACTTTCACAACCCAGTTTACAAAATCTTTCATGGTTATTAAACAGTTAGGTCTGGGGACAGGCTATAGTAGTCACAGTTTGAGGAGAGGAGGGGCAAACTTTGGCTCCAGATTGGCATTCCCAGTGAGATGATAAAATTAATTAATTCCTAAATAGCAATATCTCTATATAGGTTACAGATATGCTATGTGGTCACAGTGGCTAAATGCTCACTTGGCGTGCCACAGTTGGTGTGCATATCTGATATATATATATATATATATATATAAGGAACCAAAGCTCTGGATCATTATGATTCCAGTATATTGGTAACACCACATGTAAGTGTTAGCATTGTAAAAATGGTATATTAATTTTTGGATTTAATTGTTTTGTAGGAAACTTCAAATTCAAAATTTCTCAATTCCAATTCATTTTTTTTTAAATAATCAATTCCGGAATTGAATTGACCCCATGTCTGGTGTTGACCATGACCATTCAACTATGTGTGGTAAAACTTTTATCACCAGAATTTATGATATAGAAACCCATTAATTTTGGCATTAAATCCAGTGCAATGGTTTTATTATATATAGATTAGGAGAAATAGTAACAGCTTGTTTCTAGGGCATCTCTTTGCAGGATTCCCACGATATTTTAATGAATGATGCAAAAAAAAACAAAATACATGGGCACAACAGATTAAAACACTGTCATATTGTAAGTGCTGTGTGCATTAACAGTCTCCCCATCACCATTATTTTACTCCCGAAATTATTTTCATTCCAACAGTGCTTGATAAGTGCCCATGCAATACATTCCCCACCTTTTTAAAACCTAAGCAGGAACTCCCCCATATTGGCGAATTCCAGAAGCAACCCTGTAGTACCATATAAAACAATTAGTGGCACATTATGGTATAATAATGTTTTAGTTCAGTTATACTATATACCACCCTAACACGATTTATGATTGTTCGTATTGAAATACTAATATAAGCAAAAAGCAAATTTGTAACAAAAAACACATTTTAAAAGGAGAAAATGAAAAAAGTGTGTTCATATAATGTCTGTTTAGATTATTTATGAATAAATTTCATCCCATTGAGTGAGCCATTTTCTACTTGCCATAGGCCATTTTACATATTAGCATAATTTATGCGCATAAAATATAGGTAGTAAAATATGACATTCTTGTCGACATCCTTTTTGGCTAACTTTTCTGATATTTTGCTGAATTTCTTTTTTGTACAATATTCTTTGTTCACCATTTTCCATTGTCTAAACATTAAACCTTTCAGGTGCCCTTCTTAATACAGCTGTTGTGGACATCATCTCCAAGGTGACTTCACTAGAAGACATATCGGCTGATGACGCCAGCGAACTTCATTCCCTCATGTCTCTCGTCACAGATAAGGCAGTGACGTTCTTCGAGATCCGGACAAACGACGGCAGGCAGCGAGATGCCAAACAAATGCTGCACGCTAATGTGAAGAAGTGGAACAAGTTTGTTCAGGTGATGTGGGTGTTAAATGTGGGCCTTCATGACATCGGAGATCGGTGGGCCAATGGAAAAGGGCCACTTGCCGCCGAGTTAGAAGCCAGCGAATTGAAGCAGCTCATCAGGGCTCTGTTCCAGAATACCGAGAAGAGGTCTACTATTCTGGCTTCCATCAAATGATCACACGAGAACACTTAATTATGACTCGTCATAATTGTGGACATTTTCATTCGCGTTAGATCCTGTGGATCATTCCTTCACAAACTGAACACATCAAATACCTGATACCCGAACTGTTGGTGTTGCACTCATTAAATCTACACTGCAAGACAAGTTTGATGTTCTTTCTCTCTCTCTCTCTCTCTGTCAGGCATGAGAATTTTGTGCAGATTTGTTCCCACAAGTATTATCAACAAATCTGTCTAGAAAGGAAAGCGCACCCCCCTTTAAAAACCCCTACAGTCACTTCACGATTCTTTTCAGATTTTTTTGGGCATCATACATTCTCAGGCCTGGTATGTGTGTGTGTGAGAGATCTTGTGAAATTATATTTGAATCATCTTTCTTGAGTTGCTTACTTTGGATGAAAAAAAAGGCAATTTCGGCAATGCTTAAATGTTTGTGATACTTTTATGTGACACCTCATCCAAGATACATTTCTCAGAAGCAGCTGTTTATTCACACAAATATAACAATAATCAGGTACATGGATGAGATAAGCAGTATATATGAAATAGTCACATAATTTGAATCCACTTTTTACAAGGTCACAGTGTCACTGACTACCTGTGGCGACCACATTCCGCTTATCTTTCGGACAAGTTGTGAACTGCGTAACCTGTGCACCTTGTTTCTGAGGTATCCAGACAAAATCTTACAGGACAAATTCCCACGGTACAAAATCCACCCTGACATAATCCCACGGTACAAACTACCACAGGTCATAATCAGAGAAAGTGAAGAGAGGGACAAAATCCCACACAAATTTAAACCCTTTTTTGTCTTTATGTATTTCCAGGTAAATTTACTGGCGGAATATTTACAAAGATGTTGAAATGAATAATGTCACCATTCTGATTCAGATTTCATAGAGTATCTTTCTTAGATTAGCTCAAGCAAGCTCAGTTAATTGAGAACAGTAATTTTGGTTCGTAATTGGAGCCCACTGAAATATAAATTGCAATCTGTTTCAATATGGGGCTCTACCTGAATGCACCAAATTATTGTGATAACATGTAGTTCTCTTGTTACTATGTAATTTTAGTGGGTGCGATTTTGTCCCTCTACACTTTCTGGGATTATGTCCTGTGGGATTTTTTACCGTGGGATTATGTCCGAGTAGATTTTCTACCGTGGGATTTTGTCCTGGATTCGTTTCTGAATAGAAAGTTTAGTCAAAATCTTTTGACTTTGTTACCATTTTATGCTTAAAATGTTTTTAATTCAGATAAAGTATATAGATATTGGTTGGATCCTTCAATTGTTGTTATAATTTACATCAGTAATATTTTAAAGGGATAAAATTGATGATGTGTCATTTATTAATGAAGTTAAATTAACTTAAAATTAGTATGTACAAAAATTTGGTATAATAATAACAATAATAATAATAATAATGTAGATTTAATAAATTGACCGTACTAGTTTGAACCATTCAAAGGCCAGTGTTCATTAATACACTGATAAGCTGTATCTGAAAATCAAATAAGAAATTAAAATGGTCGATATTATTTCTCGGTTAAAGCCTTAAATGGGTGTGTTTTAAAACAGATTTCAACAGATGATGTTCCCCTGAACTGAGTGATGTGTTCTACAACACCAAAAACGCAAGTCGGTAGGTATTCATGTCGGTATTAACACTGTTCATCTAGAAAGGGGTCGGACCCAGTGCTTGGATCCTCTCCATCTTAACAACGGCCTGTTGAGGTGTTGCAGTATTGAGACATAATCTCGAACATTGCCACAAAGAAAAATGAAATTTCTTTCATGACAGAATCATTTCCTTGACCCTGAGAGAAGACTTGACATCAGCAACAATCAAAGTTGTTCCCCCCTGTAAAAAATTCTACACGGAATCAGTTTTATCCAACACAATTCCAACAGCAGAGTCTTGGAAACAGCTGAATGATGACAACATCTCAGCAAAAGAAGTTCTTAGGAGGTGTGCTAAAGTTAATGGTCCTAATTAAATATTAGATCGGGGTGATTGAATCATAATCTTTACATAATGATATTCTTTAATGTGATGAATAAATTATATTTAATCTTGTAAATATATAAATTTTGCGCTGCTTGTATTATTTAACGTGAAAACAAAATTCGGAATTTTCCTTTTTCGACATTCCATTGAGAATATCATCTACATGAAAATCAGAATGCATAACCTCATTAGCTGTCACAGCTGTCCAAGAACCTTTTTGTTTTGTAATTAACCAAAAAAATGTCTTGATACCGTTGTAATAACTATTCATAATTTGTGCCTACGAGTAATCTTACGGATTGTATAGGGTGCTTTTTTAATTCGTATATACGGTCAACTTGTCACTGTGGTATAACTTTGAAGAGGTTCTTAATTAATGGCTCCTGTAAGTTCTGTTAATCAAAGGTGTGACTTGGTCGCAACATTCGTCACGACCAATTGCGGTGAAATCCCAAATAGCGAAACAGTTAAGAGCTTTCTCAATTACGATCCACGACTGGTGACTTTCCAATCCATGAACGGTTGTAATGTATTGTTCCCGTAAACGGTGATTCCACGGTTACCTGTGAGACAATTAGAACGTCGTTTCGTCATTGTATTTCTTCACCGAGTTGGTGGTCATGTTTTCGGTGTGACCATCTCTCTCTGGCGAAACAAACAAACAAACAAACTATCAATCACCAAACACGATGTGCAGTTTGTTCACGCCTATCCACGGTGTGCACATATTTTATTTACGAAGCACAAGCTTATTTAACAAAACACCAACAACAAACAGTAATAAGTTAATATAATAACAGTCTATGGATAATGCAAATCGAATGTCTTCTCAACAACTCCGTCTGACGTCAAACTTTCGCGTTAATATCATATGTCTTTATTCCAGTTGGGAATATGTCCATTTAACATCCATCATCATCATCATCATACAGGAGATATTGGTACTAGTTTAGAGTCCAGTGGAAACAGTCGTCGACGTGTACGAGAACCGCGTACACGTGATTTATAAGAACGACGAGGTGTACACGTACTATCGGGTATGTCGACGTGTACCGATGTCATTGACGTCATACTTAGCGGAGTTAGTTCGGCGTCGGAATCGAGACTGATGTCCAGAAACGATAACTTCCTTATTAGTCGAGCGTCCGTATCCGGAATGCCCCCAGACGTAGTTGAGCCGACTGAGATATCCAGAACGATGTTCGTGTCGTCGTCGTCACTGTTAACCATTGACGAGTTGTTGTCTTTTCGACGACAGCCGATGCCTGATGAAGAAGATCGTCCAGATTTGTCAGAAGTCAGCAACACTCGGTCGTTCTCGTTCGCATCTCGAGTCATCTTCAGTTTGACTAAGATAAGAAGAGACGCCAGAACTGAGATGGGCGAGTTGTTTTTCTCCGATGTCTGTCCATTCGTTACTTCCATCGCGTTGCCGAGTGACTGATGGCTCTCCTTGGTATCTCTGTTAAGACGAAAACGGACGAAGAGACTCAATTCATTCACCTGTGCTAGGCTAATCACGGTTTGATGACAACACTCGCAGCAAATATTATACGGGCGATTCGGTATAAGTAATTAAGTCACTCGCTACCTCGGCCTGATGCACGCCGAATGCACCGAAATGATCCGATCTAAGAGTGTTTATAAGTACTTTTATATGACAGAAGAACTCCGTGTGCTGTAAGTCAACAATACATAATATGCCAACATCTGTCTATAATGGCGATGTTATATACCAGTAATCTCTCCAAAGCCATCCCATAGCTGCTAACCAACCAACCAACTGACTGAAGCTCGTCCTATTTGTTTTCAGTAATTAGTCATGCCTGTTGCTTAAAACAAACAACATCAGAGAGATAGAGAGAGATTGATTTATTGTGGGTTTAGCTAATTGGTCAATTTGGGACATGAAGGAACGCGTTGATGATAAAATATTGTTGTGCCATTTTCTGTTTGTTTCCGCTTAGCGTCAACCTTAACAGTGGTATGTCACAGATTATTATTATCATCATCATCATCATCATCATCATCATCAGTAGAATACAAGTGGCAATAGCAGCAACAGTAATAATAATAATAATAATAGTTTAGTGACAACAGCAGGAGTAATTAACTAAATTGTTCTGTAACTTAACTGGCAGTTATTTTCGAGTTAGTATTATTATAATATATATATATATATATATATATATATATATATATATATATATATATTGTAAGATTGACTGTCAAAACAACAGATAACAACAAGGTTATTTTATTATCAAGAGCGCATAATCCATCGTTTTGTAAAGATAATTAACAATCAAAGGTGATTAATCTATTTTAAGTCAAATGTGAATTAAACAAAGACAAATAGTTCATAACACATTATTCTTACTGAACAGATAATGCTTTAAGCAGTTTGACACGGTGGACTTTAGTGCAGAAACCCTACTGACAATTATGTCCACCCAATTAACAATTAATCTATGCTGGACATGGTGCACGGATAAATGCTCACCAAACAAATGCTCACCAATAAAGTGAGAGATTGGACAAATGCCCACCAAGATTAAAAATATTACACTAAAACAATTTTTTTAAATTTATTTCGATTTCCATTTTATAATATGTAATTTTATATCATGTAATTTTTTGCCTTTAAAATATTAAAGTATATTGTCAACATTTCCAAATATTATATTCCCAATACTAATATTTTTGTCGACTGATTATCAATCAAAGCAATAGATTTTCAATTAAATTTTTTTCTGTAGAATTTAACTGAAGCTTTTAGAAGCAATGTAAATCAAATGCAATGAACTTAATTGAAAAAATTAATTGATTCCTTTATTGAAGCCATATAATCTTTAGGTTTTTTATACATGTGTCATCAATTGCAATGTTTTATATTGTCTTTTATAAATTGTATTCATGATTGCAATCATATAATATTCAGCGCTTCGTTCATTGCAATCATGATCCACAAAAATAAATAAAAAGGTGCCAATAATATCATTCTGGTAATATAGTTTCTGGATCTCTTTATTGGGATAACATATCTGAAGCTTATACAGGAGTTGGCAATTTTGAGCTGAAATAGTTCTATTCACCATCCGGCACAGTGATAAATTATACTGTTTTTGTTGTTGTTGTATACCTACCCTCAACAATCTTAGTAAGATGTATTTTTTCTCCTGACATTACTTTGTGGGATTCGCGAAAATATACAAAACTCTATTGGACATTCAAAGATTTCCGTAATTAGCAAAAAATAAAAATGTACCCATTCACGTAAAGACATTAAAACACATTAACTTCACAAATTTGTCAAATAGAATATTCAGTTTGCTGGTTTTGAAAACAGTTTTAGGATTCAAATTTTAAATTCAAAGCTCCTGAAGGATTTTTTATTTTTCTTGTTACATAGATAACAACTTTTTATAGTTAATTGTTTTGTTATGATATTGATCTGTCACATCCTTCATAAACATACTGTTTGAATGTTACTAAACGGAATAATTTCAATGTTTAATCAAGCTTTAATATGAAGTTTGTTTATATTTTGTTTCGTTGTTAGCCTCACATATATATCCTTCCATTTCTAGCCAATCATTTATACTATTAGATATTGGTTTATATATGACTTTTGTAGTTATCAATAATTTGACGTATTAAGCTTTTATTATCGTACTTTTTAAACTGTTTTCGTCCAAATCTTTCTAGGATACTGAATGGCAGAAATTCTACCAATGCGTCGTTAAACATGCCAGCCAGCCAGCCAGCCAGCCAGCCAGCCAGCCAGCCAGCCAGCCAGCCAGCCAGCCAGCCAGCCAGCCAGCCAGCCAGCCAGCCAGCCAGCCAGCCAGCCAGCCAGCCAGCCAGCCAGCCAGCCAGCCACGTAGCGTTACAGTTTCGATACAGTGAGCACTTATAATTAAGTCTCCCTTTCATATATAAATACGCCAACAAAACAAGTTTTCATGAGATAGCTTCATTCTTTCATCATCAAAGAGAATGTTCAGGTGATTTGTTGGCGATGACAGTAAGTAATATCGGGCTTCGAAAAGAGCCGACTACAAACGAATTGTCTCGGAAACAATTGTGTTTGTAACTCAGTAAAGAGAACGTTCAGGCATAAAATGAACTGAAATCAGTAATTGAAGAAATACAATCTTCATCGCTTACCTAAATCGAATAAACACAGTTCGAATGAAACCACGAAAAGCCATCAAAGAAATAACAGTTAATAATTGTTATTAATTATAATTTTTCTTATCTATGACTTTTTACAGTTACACCAATAGACAATAATGATAGACATTTGTGTGAAGTAAACGTCAATCAAAGAACATCAGTTATCAAAATGAGACATAAAATTATTGAGAAGCTATAATTTACGGAGTCTGTTGTCATCTAAATCACCAACTAATTTACGAATATTGCAATTAATTTTATAAAAGGAAAAACGTCGATGAAAAAATAAATTTCCCAATATCTAGAATAATATAAGAAATTAAAGTGTCATAACTATATATTGAATAGTCTCTTTTAGCAGTCAAACTGACACTTTATGTCATTTTATTGTCTCACAACATTGGAATAAAATTGTTGATATGTTACCTGTATAATGTTATTTAGAATAACCAAATATTTTAGTATGTACTGTCTTCAACTGACGACGACAACAACGACACAACACTGACAACAACAAAACAACACAACAAAAATAGGTTCTATGACACAATCCCAATGGACAAAATCCCACCCTCATATCCCCAAAGTGGACAAAATCCCACCCTCATATCCCCAAAGTGGACAAAATCCCACTCTCGTATAATATTAATTAATAAGATTAGATCTATAGACCATTCGCTGGTTATCATATTATATTCAGATAAAATATACAATTTTTATGATTGCAAAATAAATAAAATAACATGACAAAATAATAACACCTGTGATTGTTGTTCCAATATGTAGGATTGGAATTATATCAAGGATGGTGATGATGATTGATGTTTTACGCCCACTTTTGTGCCAAGGAGTAATCAGCTTGTGAAATGTCAACTCCTGATAACTGTAATGTTTGTTAACACGCTGAGAGTCTATAAAAGGCCTAACTTTTCACTTAGGTTAGAGAAGAACTTCGACGCCAGACTAATCGGACGTGTATCTATATATACGGTTCATATAGGTAGGATTTATTTAGTTATTCGAACCCAGAATAAAGCTGAGGTCAGCATCTGAGGTGTCGAAATGTTTTATATACAGGTTTAAATTTTGATTTATGGAGGTAGGTCTCGAAGGGTGTTTAGATATGTTGATGTTCTGTGCCTGTTGACTCTTTATATGTACCCTTAAAAAACACTTACGCACGCACGCACGTACGTACACATACACACATACACATATATATATATATATATATATATATATATATATATATATATATTTATATATATATATATACACACACACACAGATAGACAGATACTCGGCTCGCGTATATGTTGACCAAATTGCTTGACATTGACATGAAGTTTGCCGTCTTTTATTAAAACCTGATATATAGTTGTAGTATATAGTTATTGCATATAATTGTAGTATATAGTTGTAAAATGTGGTTATAGTATATAGTTGTTGGGTATGTTTGTAGTATATAGTTGTTGGATATGGTTGTAGTATATAGTTGTTGGTATGGTTGTAGTATATAGTTGTTGGGTATGGTTGTAGTATATAGTTGTTGGTAGAAGTTATAGTATGTAGTTGTTGGGTATGGTTGTAGTATATAGTTGTTGGATATGGTTGTAGTATATAGTTGTTGGAGTATAAATGTTATTTAGATTATGTATGTTGTTGTGTTGTAAAGATTATAGTATTGTAGTTGTTGGGTATGTTGTATGTATTAGTTGTTGATATGGTTATAGTATAATATTTGTTGGAGTATGTTGTAATATATAGTTATATGTATTTGTAGTATATATTTTAATATTGAGATATGCAGATTGTTGGTATATGTTATGTTATGACATGAAGTTTCGTCTTTTATTAAAACCTGATATATAGTTGTAGTATATAGTTATTGCATATAATTGTAGTATATAGTTGTAAAATGATGGTTATAGTATATATTTGTTGGGTATGGTTGTAGTATATAGTTGTTGGATATGGTTGTAGTATATAGTTGTTGGGTATGGTTATAGTATATAGTTGTTGGGTATGGTTGTAGTATATAGTTGTAATGGGTATGGTTATAGTATATAGTTGTTGGGTATAGTTATAGTATATAGTTGTTGGGTATGGTGTAGTATATAGTTGTTGGTATGGTTATAGTATATAGTTGTTGGGTATGGTTGTAGTATATAGTTGTTGGGTATGTTTGTAGTATATAGTTGTTGGGTATGTTTGTAGTATATAGTTGTTGGGTATGTTTGTAGTATATAGTTGTTGGGTATGTTTGTAGTATATAGTTGTTGGAATGGTTGTAGTATATAGTTGTTGGATATGGTTGTAGTATATAGTTGTTGGATATGGTTATAGTATATGGTTGTAATGTATGGTTATAGTATATAGTTGTTGGGTATAGTTATAGTATATAGTTGTTGGGTATGGTTGTAGTATATAGTTGTAATATATAGTTGTTGGGTATGTTTGTAGTATATATATTTACCTTCTTCAAATATTGCAAGATACAACTACATAAACGTATTAGGAGTGTAATACCTCCCTATTCCATCCCCTACTCCACCCCCTCACTTACCTATAGCAAGTTAGCAATATTAGCAACAAACAAACGGCGGTCACTTGACCAATGGAAATTGGCGGCTAGTCGTCTTGATACCGTTGTAATAACTATTACTTTGTCTAAAGCACAAATTACGAATATAATTAGAGTAATCTTACAGATTATATAGGGTACTTTTTTAATTCGTATATTATTATTCTAGTACGGTCAAGTTGTCACTCTGGTATAACTTTGAGGAGGTTCTTAATTAATGGTTCCTGTAGTTCTGTTAATCAAAGGTGTGACTTGGTCGCAACATTCGCCACGACCAATTGCGGTGAAATCCCAAATAGCGAAACAGTTAAGAGCTTTCTCAATTACGATCAACGACTGGTGACTTTCCAATCCATGAACGGTTGTAATATATTGTTCCCGTAAACGGTGATTCCACGGTTACCTGTGAGACAATTAAAACGTCGCTTCGTCATTGTATTTCTTCACCGAGTTGGTGGTCATGTTTTCGGTGTGACCATCTCTCTCCGGCGAAACAAACAAACTATCAATCACCAAACACGATGTGCAGTTTGTTCACGCCTATCCACGGTGTGCACATATTTTATTTACGAAGCACAAGCTTATTTAACAAAACACCAACAACAAACAGTAATAAGTTAATATAATAACAGTCTATGGATAATACAAATCGAATGTCTTCTCAACAACTCCGTCTGACGTCAAACTTTCGCGTTAATATCATATGTCTTTATTCCAGTTGGGAATATGTCCATTTAACATCCATCATCATCATCATCATACAGGAGATATTGGTACTAGTTTAGAGTCCAGTGGAAACAGTCGTCGACGTGTACGAGAACCGCGTACACGTGATTTATAAGAACGACGAGGTGTACACGTACTATCGGGTATGTCGACGTGTACCGACGTCATTGACGTCATACTTAGCGGAGTTAGTTCGGCGTCGGAATCGAGACTGATGTCCAGAAACGATAACTTCCTTATTAGTCTAGCGTCCGTATCCGGAATGCCCCCAGACGTAGTTGAGCCGACTGAGATATCCAGAACGATGTTAACCATTGACGAGTTGTTGTCTTTTCGACGACAGCCGATGCCTGATGAAGAAGATCGTCCAGATTTGTCACAAGTCAGCAACACTAGGTCGTTCTCGTTCGCATCTCGAGTCATCTTCAGTTTGACTAAGATAAGAAGAGACGCCAGAACTGAGATGGACGAGTTGTTTTTCTCCGATGTCTGTCCATTCGTTACTTCCATCGCGTTGCCGAGTGACTGATGGCTCTCCTTGGTATCTCTGTTAAGACGAAAACGGACGAAGAGACTCTATTCATTCACCTGTGCTAGGCTAATCACGGTTTGATGACAACACTCGCAGCAAATATTATACGACGATTCGGTATAAGTAATTAAGTCACTCGCTACCTCGGCCTGATGCACGCCGAATGCACCGAAATGATCCGATCTAAGAGTGTTTATAAGTACTTTTAAATGACAGAAGAACTCCGTGTGCTGTAAGTCAACAATACATAATATGCCAACATCTGTCTATAATGGCGATGTTATATACCAGTAATCTCTCCGAAGCCATCCCATAGCTGCTAACCAACCAACCAACTGACTGAAGCTCGTCCTATTTGTTTTCAGTAATTAGTCATGCCTGTTGCTTAAAACAAACAACATCAGAGAGATAAAGAGAGAATGAGAGAGAGGGTGTGAGAGAGAGAGAGAGATTGATTTATTGTGGGTTTAGCTAATTGGTCAATTTGGGACATGAAGGAACGCGTTGATGATAAAATATTGTTGTGCCATTTTCTGTTTGTTTCCGCTTAGCGTCAACCTTAACAGTGGTATGTCACAGATTATTATTATCATCATCGTCATCATCATCATCATCATCATCATCATCATCAGTAGAATACAAGTGGCAATAGCAGCAACAGTTAATAATAATAATAATAGTTTAGTGACAACAGCAGGAGTAATTAACTAAATTGTTCTGTAACTTAACTGGCAGTTATTTTCGAGTTAGTATTATTATAATATATATATATATATATATATATATATATATATATATATTTGTATTGATCCCATAAGAATAAGAACCATGAATGCAACGCATTTCGCCTGGATCGGTCTATTGTCATTGTTAATTTTTGTCACCATGATTAGGCTATATTACCACGTTCTAGCAAGTTTGGTAGCTCATTATTGTACGGATTCCCTGATTGCCAGGTCTGTGGTTCAAACCCCAGTATTACCCGTGTCCCACAGTCGGAATTTTCATTTGATCAGCAAACGGTGACATCTGTGATATACAACACCGACTAAGCTGATGTTATATACAAAATAAAACAATATGGTACATCGCAAACCAATTATAAAAGCCACTAGTACGAAAAAGAAGAGTCCAAATATTCTGATATCGAAAATCCGAGGACAAGAAATCATAGTCCGAATTATTCCCGTGACGTCAATATCGCAGTGCAGAGGTTGGCAAGTGAACTTATAGCAAATAGTATGACCCGCAAATTTATTTGTTCAACTTCCCAATTTATTGTTCAGAATTTGTTCCATCGCCAAGAATGACCTTCTCGTCTTCTTAGTCGGGACAATGAAGTAATGGCGCTAACTCATACAATATCAACCTGACATATCATTAAGACGTTAAACAATAAGAGTCTAATTTAGCAGACGATAATCATCCTTTTTACGACATGTCGTTTAAGCCGAAGACAAAACCCTCAGCTGCCGCAGGTGAAAATAGAAACGTTTACGACGTGTTCGTGGGCAAAGCCTGTAATTGTTTGCTTTGTGTTGTGGTATGAAAGAAAATGCCACGTACACAGCTGAAGATCTTCATTGTCTTGAACTTCAGCTCCATATAATGTATTGTTTTGATTATGCCTTAAAATTTAAGCACTTAATGTCACGAACACCTTCTAACATGATATAACGCCCGAAATTATGCTTAAGCCGAAAAATGGTTGTAGGAGATTGGACAAATGTCCACTAAAAAAATAAACAAAACAAAACATTGAACTAAAACTATAAAAAAACTCACTTATTTAGATTTCCATTTTTATATCATATATGATAGTATATTTTTTTTTTGGGGGGGGCGCTATATTAAGGTATAATTTCAACATTTTCAAATATTACATTCCCAAATATCATCACTATTATTTTTGTTAACTGACCTCCAATTAAAATAGTACATTATCAATTAAAATAGTACATTATCAATTAAAATAGTACATTATCAATTAAAATAGTACATTATCAATTAAAATAGTACATTATCAATTAAAATAGTACATTATCAATTAAAATAGTACATTATCAATTAAAATAGTACATTATCAATTAAAATAGTACATTATCAATTAAAATAGTACATTATCAATTAGTGTTATTTACTATTGAAATTTAACTGAAGCCTTTAAAAGCCATATAAATCAAATGCAATATGAACTTGATCTAGATCTAAAAGGTTAAAGTTTTCTATGTTGAAAATTAATTGATTCCTTCATTGAAGCCATATACAAACTTTAGGTTTCTTTATATCATTAATTGCAATATTTTATATTGACCTTTATAAATTGTATCCATGATTCCAATCATATAATACTGAGGGCTTCGTTCATTGTAACCGTTATTCACGATTCAGAATGTAAATAAATTAAAAGAATTCGTTAAATTTGTTCGTTTATTTTTTTTTCATTTATGTATTTTTTTCATTAATTATTTTTTTCTTGATGGGCAATTGTCCAATCTCTCACTTTATTGGTGAACAATTATCCAGTGGGCATTTGTCCGGTGAACATTTGTCCGTGCACCCCGAAAGATGGTACTATTTACTATAATGAATACTTCAGTTTATTTCAGCAATACTAACTATTTCTAACGTAAATAAATATTTTGCCTTGGTGAAGAGAAGAAAACGGAAAGATTATTAATGTTGTTGTTATTGTTGTTGTTGAAATTTGGATTAGAGACCTCTGGCTGTTGCCAGTTGGGCACAGTCACGTGGTGTTGATTTCCTTTGTTTTGTTGTAACGTTATTGGTATTGCTGGTGTCAATTATTAATGTATACGATGGCTATACAAATAAAATTCAGTTTTCAATGAGTTTGTTTTTTTTGGGTCAAAAGCCGATTAAAGGAATTTCGTCCTGTCGTCGTCATCATCATCATCATGACCATCATCATCATCAGCAGCATCACAGCAACTAATAGGTTTTGTTGTTCGGGGAGAATCCTCAGGCTCTCGCTTATTCGGCACAGCCTCTATGTTCGAGTGTGGTTGAGAAACCCCCCCCCTCCCCCACCACTCACAGGGGAGCAGTACGGAAAGATGGAGCCCTCGGTTTTTTTTAACGTCCCCATTATTTTAAATAATTCAGGGAAGACGGCAGCGCCATTTGACGTAGTCATCCACCCGCGATGTTATAAGCCGAGAAATTAATCTTTGGAAAGTTTCGACCTCCTACGGGGTTCGAACCTGTGACCGTTGGCACCAAGTGTCGGGTACTTAACCGCTAAGCCACCGGAGCTCACTAGCAAGTAATACGTTTTATGCCTAAACATATCGGTTCTTTAAGTTGGTAAAGTTTGGTAACTAGAATTTGGCTGTCACCTACTGAGCACAATCGTGCCGGTTCTTTAAGCGGCACACAAGAGGCATTTCTGGAAGGTTCTGATATTAGATGCACACTTCGGGTTAGGGATGTTTTGATGTTTGAATGCCGGACACACGGTGAGCTAAATGACCCGACCGACCTCCAAAGGTAATGAGGCGGAGTGAAAGATGAAACATCCTCCAGTCATGCCAATAAACCTCGGGTTAGGACCATACTATCAACGTTTTTATCGGAAGGAATACTCCCATCAGTACTTTATATAAACATTCCATCCAAATTTAAATAGATCATCTCCCATCACCTGGTTACACGAAGTGTCACCTTCACCTGACCGTGTTTCTAGATGGATGGAGCAATGTTGTTACATTATCGCATTACACGGGAAACTATTTCAGGTCGTTGTTGCTGTTGTTGCTGAAATTTGGTTTAGAGACCCTTACTGGCCTATTGGGCACAGCCACCTGGTGTTGTTTTTGTTATGTTGTTGTTGTGACAGTATTGTTGTTGTTGGTGCATATAGGGGTCTTTCGGCAGAAGTGGGATGATGAACGAAATGTTGATTTTCTTATAATCAATGCTGCTAGGTGATGGATGATCTGAGAGTTTGAAGTCTTCAGAGAGGGGATGACTTTTAGTCGTCTTCGGTACATCAGGCGGGATGGGCAGTTGAGCAGATACTGTACCTGGTTGTATGTTTGTTGGCAGGCATTTTAGGTGCGCTACCAATTTACGTTCATTTTGAACGGCATCAAAACAGACAAAGACGAGCAGGCCATCATTCTAGTTTAAGGATGACGCCGCGTTATTATCATTGTCCGCCAATCGAAGCAATCTATAAAAACCCGCGATCGATTAGCATTTATTGACAGTTTGACGATCGAACCACGTGATCATTGAAGGGCGAAGGAGAAGAAATGCGACAGATTGCAAGCTAATTAGCAACAGAAAATGGAACGAAACTCGCTGATGCATTCAGTCATTGATCAATAGTCGGCATCTAAGCGTCGGTGTTGAAGATGTGGAGGGTGGAGGGGATTTGGGTTCCAGGCAGTCTGCATTCAAGTATCACGCACGGCGCTAATTGTTCAAACCTACATCAAACTTAGCTAGCTGTGGGATGGCGTTTGTTCTAATCTAAACGCCTGGCTAATTATCGTTCAAATGTAACAAGGACACTTGTTTGGGGCAACGAGATCATTTGGTAAGTCGGCTGTCAGCGGTAACAACTGCGAGAAAACACAGACGCACTTCCATCGAGCGCCTCAGTTAGCCAACGTAGGCACTCGGTCGATAGAAGAACTCGTGGCGTTGTTACATCGATGAGGGAGCGATAGGTCGGCGAGGCTGAACTGTGATCGAGGATCAAATTCACATCTTGAGGAGTTCTATCAATTTGTTGACACTTCGACTCACAACTGAGGAGAACATGGATACAAAGGGACGGCCTTGCGGCGTTCTCGGTGGAAGCATCAAATCTCTTCTGATTCTAGTACGACTGAAGATGGATCGAGGCGTACACAAAAACGTCGGGGTTAGACCAACTTTAGTCAAATATGTACAGACCATAGCAGCATCGTCATTCTGTACTCGGCAAGTGGACAGCTTCAATCGAGCCGACGATGCGATAGCAGAGGACAATAACAACAACTACAACAATAACAACGACGACAACAGTAACAACAACAACAACAAGGAAGTGAACAGCGTACTGGATTTCTCGACCGAGTCTTCAGGAGCCAGTCACGTTCCGGATACGGACGCTCGACTAATAAGGAAGTTATCGTTTCTGGACATCAGTCTCGATTCCGACGCCGAACTAACTCCGCTAAGTATGACGTCAATGACGTCGGTACACGTCGACATACCCGATAGTACGTGTACACCTCGTCGTTCTTATAAATCACGTGTACGCGGTTCTCGTACACGTCGACGACTGTTTCCACTGGACTCTAAACTAGTACCAATATCTCCTGTATGATGATGATGATGATGGATGTTAAATGGAGACATCTGTAGTTGGATTAATGGATAAGCTTTTACCTTAGGGTACCAGGATACCACATCTACGGAATGACTGCTGGGTCCGGTCTTACTACATTTGCATCCTTAATTTTGTGCTCCGGTATCCTGTACTTCTCCTATCCTCAAGTGTTCCCTCAAACTTGAGCTAATGGACGGCTCGGATAAGAAAACGTCGGATTATTGATTTTTGATGTCTATGGACTGTTATTATAAATTATATCTGTTTGTTGTTTATGTTTTGTTATTAAGTGTATAGGTTCGTTTGTAAATAAAACATTTGGAGATGTGTACAGAAATGGTAGGTTAATATGAAGTTATGTCTTGAATATGGCGATGGATGAGCGAGTCATATTAAAACGTGAGGCTTGACTTCCTAGAGAAATGCGGCGATCAGATTAAACATTCCACAGACACGGAAAGCGCTTGGATTCGATTCAGGATATACAGGTCTATTGCCCAGGGTAGACGGACAGCAATCCTGGATGTTTTGGCCACGGTAATTTTCAAAGTGAACTTTGAAAAACGCGTCCACCCTGAATATCTTCCGTGGCCAAAACGTCCAGGGGTGCATCGCATTGGCCAAAACATCCTGAACGGCCACTTTTGTTAACATGTTAGGCTAAAAGGGCCGAGCGACCCCCAACGGTAATAAAGCGAAGCCAAAGATGAAGCGCTCTTCGGATATGCCCACACCGAGATTCGCATTCGGGTGGTAGTGATCTGTGGTCCAATGCGCTACCATAAAAACATAAAAAAACTTTGCCATTTATAACAAGACAACATGACACTGAGAACGAGTGATATCGGTGAAATGACACGATCTGTTTGAACACATAATCTATTAATTGCTTGAAAGCAATTACCTCTCGCTTGGTGTCTGTGTCGTAACAATTACTGAACTTAATGGCCTGTTTGTTCCAGAAGACAATTAATTATATAACACCCATATTGTCTTATATAATGCAACCCTGTTTGTTGTAATGTATCCATATGGTAATTACATCAGCAATTGCTAAGAAGGTACGATGGAAGATGGCATTATTTTTATCCTATACTACCCGAGATGTCTCGCCCACGGAAGTTATTATAATGTATCTATGGAAGCTTGGGCTGCTGCCGTATTATACTAGACAATAAATAGGTTTTATCAGCTGGCACACCTCTGTTATTATTAAACAGGTGATGGAAAAAACGCAATAAAAAGATTAAAACTTTTTAATTACACGTTATTGTCCAGTTTTAAAATGTATTGCTCTATAAACGCCGAGGGTTCAACAAAACTCAACACAGCTAAAACACACACTACAACTACTAAATCATGTATACAGTAACAAGTTCCAAGCACCGTACCACGTTATTATAACACACGAATTTTTAATCTGTGTCAGGTTCGTCAGCCATATTGAATAAATTACCATATATTACTATTTTTGAACGCACAGGACTAATTAAAGTGCGCGTGGCACCAGTCGAACCAATAAATGTAAATGAAATATGTTGATTGTTGCTAAATTTGTTTCAACTGTTAAATTGTCCAAAATATTGATCAACCAATCCAAATTAATGGTCAACCAGTCCAAATTAATGGTCAACCTGTCCAAATTAAATATAAAGGAAGCAAAACCATTAGTTAAGGATATAAAATAGGTCACTGAAAAATGTTGGTTTGGCCTAAGTTATAAACAACCAACATTGTTAATAGCCTACCATACTATAGGTAAATGGATAATACCTTACTAATATATATATATATATATATATATATATATATAATTGATTCAGAGAGAAGCTTAGACACGAAGGTTGTCGAGTTCTTTCGATAATTAAGAAAACCACAACAGATATTCAATACGCAACGTATGAGACGTAAAGTTAATCGAAGAATTATGTATGGTTGATTCATCAGTTTGTCCGTTAATAATGTTTGTGTATGAAGTTTTAATCGCAACTTGGTTCCATTTTATACGACAACAACAACCAAACCCATTAAACAAAAAAAACCAAGAATATTTTAATTTTAAAATTACACAATATATCCGGTTGTATGCTATTTTTATTTATTAATATCTTATTCCGAACGTAGTACAGACGTCATTTCAGGAACGAATTCTGAGTTTTAGCAAGCCCCTTATTGTCGACGGAATGTTTACTATCATAATGTAACCATTTAAGCCATAATGCGTCATAATGCGCCAAGAAACTACCAACACTGGCAGTTTGGCGAATGCTACTTTTCACAGCTCCTTCTGTTCACACGACAGGGCTAATTCGTTGGCTTTGTTAAGAAATAAAGTAGGAGTAGTCCAACAAAAATGATCAGGGTCAGATAATACTAGGCGTCAAGGTTTCTATTTGAGAGTAGGCGGGTCAAATGATCCGGGTTCCGGCTTCTAACAAAACCACCGCAAATGGACCAAGGAGCCTAAAAGTGACGATGCCATTCAAAAGATGAAAGACGCTTCAATCATTGCTATAGGTAGATATTTGAGCTCCAGTAAAGGTAGTGTGGAAGGCTTCAAATAAATAAAAAATGGTGCTTCAAAGAAATCCTATTCGGAATTCAATTGTGTATTATATTATCCTGTAATATAACACATATAAACCACAACGCGATCAGGTTTGAAATCTATTAGATAACTCTGGACGATCAGACTGTAAGGCTTTTCTAGAAACACCCAAAACCCCGAGGTCTCGTGGTTGACCGGGAAATTAGCCGTGACGTAACTAAATATTTGCCTGGTTCCGGGTGTGGATTGTATACTGGCCTAGAACACCAGATACCAGATCCTAGTGCCAAATCATCCACTTCCATTAACAAGACGGACTTGGGTAACATTATATAATTCCGACACGGCTGGTGGGCCAAACGATTATGCCTTGCTTGCTTGCTTGTAGTTCGGGGAGTATCCCCAGGCTGTCGCTTGTTTGGCACAGCCTCTGTGGTGGAGTCCTTCTCCGTAGAGTTTATGTATCTGAAAATGACTTTGTAAAGTTCCGGTCCCGGACGTACCGGTGCCGAACCTTTACAAAAGATTTACTGTGTGTTGTTTGGCTTTTGCCAGATGTATGCATCTTTTTTTAAATAAGGGAATTATTATGTGCGGAGTGGCTGTGACTTTGTGTATTACAACGACTGCTTTTTCTGTGTCGGTTAGGTTGTGTTGTGCCGGAGTTTAGAGTTGTTTAAGAGGTTGTCGGCAGGCTGGGAAGGCGGGACAATTAATTAGATAGTGGAAGGGATCAAAGTTTTGGTTACAATGTAAGCAGAGTGTTTTATTATTTGGGCCGACAAAGCTTTTTGTGTGCACCCAGCAGCGGAGGCGGCGTATGTGTACGTCTGCTATTCTGTTATTTATGATGTGAATGCCGGGAACAATGGTTTTATTGTACCAGGTACTTAATTTGGCTGTCTTGATTTGGTGTTATTTGTTTGTGAAGATATTCTGTTATCATGTGTTTGTAGGCACCTGGTGTCTGTTCTGTGTGTAGGATGTTGGTTAGGTTAGCAACGATTATGCCAACCTGGGATTAGAGCTATACGGCTAGACTTTGAAAAGGTTTTCCGAGCTTAAAATAGCCACCAATCACATGGAAGAAGCCGTTAGCGTTCACTTGCCCCGCTAATGTGGCGCCGCGTAGTGAAAGACATACGAACCAGCGAAGGTCGAAGGAGGGAAATCGGTGATGCCACACACGATACTTCGGGTGATTGGATCCCAATTACATGATCTATAAATTTATCGAGATCTAAAAACGATAATTGCTTGTTTCTCATATTACTGAGACTGATAACGGGATGATTGGATGATGTTATGGACACGAGAAGAAGAAGAAATGTTTATTTATAGTCTAGTATAGTAACAAATAACACTAATACAGAACACTATTTTTCGACATAAATATTATAAATAATAATAATAATAATAATAATAAAACGTGACATATATATATATATATATATATATATATATATAGCGCCCTATTCAGCTAGCTAGCTGCTCTAATGCGCATTACAGTATTATTATCCCTGACTCAGACCTGTTCTAATCCATCACAAATCTCAACTCCCAAGGGAGTATACAGCGCATGCTGCCATTATAGGCGCAAAGCGTTACTCAAACACATACCCATCACGTCCTGTCAGGTACTCATTTTTATGGATGAGTGAACCAGTCGCCACATGGCGGTATTGCAGCTCCGGAGCCTTGAGAAATGAGATAAGTGAGGAAATAGGAACAGAAATGATGAGTAATTATAGATTAATATATCATTCGTTAGCAGTATAATTACCAGTAAACTTTGCATCATCATAATACAGAAGAACCAAACCCTCATTATAAATCTATCTTAAGATCATACATTGATGATGATGATGATGCTGATGATGATTTGCTGTTTTACGGCCACTTTTGTGCACGTGGTAGGCTAAATGGGCCGAGTGACCTCCAAAGGTAATGAATCGAAGTAAAAAATGAAACAACCTTAAAGATATGCCCACTTCAAGGCTCGAACCCAAGTGGGAGTGATCTGTGATCCAACACGCTACCGGTTAGACCACGAAGGCGACCAAGGTCATACATTGGATTAGCTTGAATAATACACAGGGAAAAAACCGAGGTCATTTTGGACTGATTATTTACTTTACTGATTATTTAATTATTGAAAATGAATTTTCAGGATACACAGAATCCACATTTACATTCAATGCCATACAATAATTTAACATTTTGCTTGAAATTGGACAGAGATGTTTCTTCTTCTTTGATATCCTTCATACAAACACCAGAACAAAGTACAGTAATATCATCAGCATAATTACAGATTTCCACATCATCATCGATTAAATAAAACATGTCATTAGTAAGAACATTATAACTAAATGAACCAAACAGCGAACTTTGAGCTGATCCCTTGTCAGTATGTCTCCATTCACTTCTCTAGATCCCGATTTTAACACGTTGACTACGACCAGTTGAATTACTAGTAATTACACCAATCGCTGACACAGATACATCATATGCTCTGAATTTGGCTATTAGTAATTTATGTGCGACAGAGTCAAAGGCTCTACACGAGTCCACCACATACAATTTTATCTTTATCCAGGGAGCATTTGATACTTTCAACTATACCTATCAATACTGTGTCGCAACTACGACATTTTCTAAACCCCGAAGTATGAGGATGAAACGATTGATCAAAATCTGGTCTGATTTTATTAATAATTTATTTTTCGAATATATTTCACACGATGGGTAGAACACTGACTGGTCTTTATCTATCCCTACATCCATATCATTATCTTATTTTCTGTAGATCGGTGAACCATCGGCAAATTTTAATATTTTGGGAAAATAAATTATGATTCGCAATTATTAAAAAATATGATAACATAAAATGTTTCAGACAATATTCAGTAGTTTACCTGGAGGTTTACCTGGTCTCGTAGCTTTCGTTGAATATAGTTGAAATAGATGTGATGTTACCATGGAAACGTCAGCAATACGGAAACTGAACTCGTTTGGAAGATTTGTTTTGATTGATTTTATACATTCCATATTAATATGATTATCATGTGCTACGACACAGGAGGAGGTATTATCATCGAAAAGTAACCGATCAATGTGAAATGAAACATTGTCAAACGTGAAATGAAATATTGATAAATATATTCATTGAACATAACACACATATATCAGAAACATTATTAACAAATATATCGTTATCTGAAAGAATACTAGTATAATTTTTCACATATTTGTGGGATATCGGGGGTTTGTTAGCTTCCCAAAATACACCGCTAGTCGTTGCTTCATTGCAATTATTTTGTATGAATATGTTCAAGCTTTTCCCCTCAAATTTCTGACAATATTACGCCGATTCCTGTACTTTAGTCAATATGTTTTACTTTTATGTTGATCATATTTCCTTTTTATCCCATTTTTATGTTGGTAGATTTTCTAAGTTTACTATTCATCCACCGATATTCTGTATCCTTTTATTATTTTAGTTTTTACAGGCGCATCATCTATCAACGATTTTACAATAAGAATCATCTACGTCATCAAATATCATATTTGGTGGGCAAATGGTTCTTCTTCAAAATGGTTATACGATCTACGTGTAATATTAGTAGCTTTGTTCTTTTGGTACCTGAAACCCAGTAGCAGTACAAATCATACTATTATGATGTGTCAATAGGGATGCACTTCTGGATGGCCTTTAATTTTTTGGTAATACAAAAATCAATTATAGATCATTTGAAGCTAATGAATTCTTTAATAACATTGAATAATAATAATAATAATAATTACAAAACTTCTATTGCGCCAAAATCCTTGAAAAAATCGAGCTCAGTGGCTCACCTAGTACAGGAGTTTGGCAAACTCATAGTCCGGGTACGATGAAAAGTTCATCAACAAATGATCAGATGGAGTGGAAACTTAGGAAGGATAAGTGAGTCTGAAAAGGTGAAATTTCAAATGGTGACGGAAAGAAACTATGCTATATGTTGACTTAACATGTTCAGAGAATGAATTCCAAAGAGTAGGGACAGCAACTGAAAAAGGACGAGTCCCAGCATGAGTTTGGGGACAGACAACAAGTAAAAACCAGATGAACGCAGCTCTCTCAGCTTGGGTGCTAAAGAAAGCACGGACAATAGGTACGAAGGTTCTCTAGAAGAAAGAGTTTGATACGCAATGGCGCAGAGTTTGAAAATGATGCGAGATTGAAAAGGAGCCAGTGAAGAGATTTCAGAAGTGGGACAGAATGGAAAAATCGAGGAGACCGCGTGACAATTTTAACGGTAATTAATTATACTTGCAATTATTATTTTTTTTAAATCAGTTTGCAGTTATAATTGTTGTTTGAATGAAAGTATAACACATGTGCCAGCGCCTTAACTATCTTTATAAACACACACACACACACACACACACACACACACACACCACGTATATATACTGCATCAGTTCTAATGGCTAGACATATCATCATAATCGTATATCAAAATTTTAATATAACACACAGAGTGAGATTCTACTCTTTTTCTCTAACCGGATACTTTATCCAGCCACGAGAATCCCGATGTCCAGAACTATCATCATGGCCGACGGTTGGAAGTTATCCGGGACGGTCTAAACTCGGGTTATCTTATTTATAACCCCAGATTCCCAGTTGATCAATCAATCTTTTGTCAGCTTCCCCGACACCTAATCTCTCACACGGTAGTTCTCAATGGCAGCTCTCATCCCTCCCCCTCCCCTCTCTCACGGAGGTTATCCGTCCTTTCTAAGTCTCTTCCCTTCTGGATCGTTATTGAGAGCTCTCCTGATAAGTGAGTCTACGAGGGAAATGATACGTTAACCGAGATTGTTATTGATATCCGCGATAAGGCGAGCTTACGAAACGGAGCAAGCCAATGGCACCGTGCCCAGACATGGATGGCGTCCATTGATAACGCGGACACGTTATGGGGTCTTTCGATCAAAGGCCAGATAAAGAACATGGCGCTATTTGCGACAAGTCTGGCTCGGATTGCCGTCTTATCTAAGGGGTGCGATCCAGACGTGACTTGTAACCATCCTTTGTTTTCCGTCTGTGATGTTCTAAGATTGTTCTTGTGTGCTTCTTGTTACTGGTGCACTGGTGATTAGTTTAAATCAATATGATTTTATTCCGCTTATATAATTACAACATTTTCATCAACATAAACCGGACTTTTCTCCGATTGTACGAATTGAGAAACGTGATGCTTGTATCAGCGACATCCCCTCCAGGAAAAAAATAATACCTATCGGACGTATGATTTATACGACCATGCTTTATCCGACAACCCAATGATCCGGCTAAAATTATTTCGATACAGCAATTGTTCATAGCAATTCTTCTCTGTAGTCGAATAACCAACATCTTTAACAAAATGGGCTGCATACTGTTAGATTATCGAGATAACGTAGGCTTGGTAATGGCGGGGGGTGGGGGTGAATTATGAAACACTCTCAATATACAGCCGTCCAGGATTCGAAACCAGATACTAGAAGTATGTCATCCATTTCGCGTTGTTAGCTATCAAATACTAGCACTGGGGGTCCAAATCCTGGCCTAGTCATGTCTGAGGGGTGTTTCATATTTCGCTTCATCTCATTACATTTGGATATCTTTCGGCCCATTTAGCCCAGCACGTGGACAAAATTGGCCTTCAATTCAACACAACACAACACAACGTCCTTCAGTTTTCCTAGTACAATAAAGTTCAGCTCCCTAATGTCAACAACTAACGGAAATTTAGAGAAAAATATTACATCATCAAGATTCGTATTGTTTTTTTTCTGATAGTGTGTGTGTGTGTGTTTCGTATGTGCGTAAATTAGAGGACACAGAGAGAGAGAGAGAGAGAGAGAGAGAGAGGGAGAGGGAGAGCCTATTCGTGCTTGTGACCAATTTATCAACATAGGATTGTTCAACACGACACCGTCCCTATTTATGTTTAATACATCTTAAGATCTACATCACCGCAGAGGATACAAACAACGCAGAGACGTAGGAAATCTGAGGTTGTTTATGTGATGGTTCGCTGTACTGTCATAAGATGACACCCGTCGCATTGTGATCGCTAAATCAAAGCTACGACAACAAACATAGTTAACTGGGATGTCAGATGGCCGAACGGCATGGAAAGTGGCACGATTTCGGGTATTTTCGTCTCTGGGTCAATACGGAACGGGGCCGAAATTGCCCCGAAATACAATGGAGAAATGGCATCTTTTCCACCAGGAGACGTAATTCATTCGGAAATCTCGCAGGCTGCACACCGTAGCCGTATATCCTTCGTAGATTGCATAATATCCAGTTTCGATCAGCGCCAGTAAGCCAAATGGACGTTGTCTGTCGAAATTATACCGACTTCTGGATAGTGTCGCATCCGTGGTGTTTTATCTCGCCGTAAATCAGCCGCTAGGAGGCGCCCTCTAGGGACAAGACTCGGCATGAAATTATTATATTATGGCAGCAAAACGTCCGTTGCTTAATTGCTTCGGTTTATGTCGGTAACATTCAGTTGACTGTTCTACAGCAACTTGACGTCATTTGTAGGTTTTATCGCAGACTCGTGGCAATTAAAAACTCTGACGTCATTAAAATAAATAAATGCAATTCGTAATGGCGTTGTTATACGTTTGGATGTACTGAACATATATTCAGTGATTGCAGAATTATAAGTATTCTACAACCTTCCCAACTTCATTAGGGGCGGTTCGTTGAAGTGTTTAGAGCACTGCGCTGCAAACCTCTAGGTTATGGGTTTGAATATCACTCGTAATACCTAAATAAATCAACCACTCTCAATCATCCAAATTTGTAATCGCATCACCGAGTACTGCTACTGCCCCCTTCATAGGAAATTCTTGACCTTCCCGCGAGCGATAATTCGTGAATGCAAGCGACTTTTTGGCACAATGTGTTACTACTGATGTTGGCGCCTCCTTGGTCTAACCGGTAGGACGTTGGACCACAGATCACTACCACCCGAATTCGAATATCGGCCTGGGCATATCTAAAGGATGTTTCATCTTGGACTTCGCTTCATTACCGTTGGAGGTCGCTAGGCCCATTTAGCCTACAATGTGCACAGAAGTGGCCGTAAACATCAATCGGCAATCATCTTCTGATTCGCAGCAAAATGAAACCGAAGTCAACCCGTTTTTAACCACCCATAGCCCGTGTTTACATACCGTCGTGTAAAATGAACTACCGCGCCACTTCGTTTGTTCCGGTTTTTGCCGGCAATCACAATGATCCAATCTTAAGCGAATTTCACGAAACATCAGACTGGTTTTGACCCATGTCGGCGGTACGTAAGCTTCACCCTCATTCAAAACAACGAATACGCTATCTTTTAACCGGATCTGAATAGACTGTTAAACAGAACCAGCTTTTATTGGCGTTGTTAACGCCGCATTATTAAAACCGGAAGTAAACGAGTAGAGCGTTATTAATTGTTGGGATAAATAGTAAAACCGGTGAAGAGAAGCGGAACGAGATTGGGGGGAGGGTGGGGTGTTGGGCCTTCGAATTCTTTTAACTGAACTTTGATTTATCGGCTACTGTATAAGTTGTTACTTCTGTCGGAGAGCAGCAGCAGCAACTACAGTAATAACAGCAACAACAGCAACAACAATAACAGCAACAGCTACCACAGCAACAACAACGACAGGTGAATAAATGATTGGCTAATTAGGCCACCTTGCTAATCAGGTGCCGATGCATTAGTTAATTCGCTAACCGAATTAATGGTATACGGTACTTTGGTTCTTCTCACGCCGTGATATCCGACTACTCTAAGAGCTTTACTTCCATCCGAAATATCGACGCTAGACTGGATCTGTTATGGAACCATCGTGAGGATGAATGAAGATGTGCAAGAAGAAGCCTGATCATTCGGGGGGGGCCACAGTTACATATTGGAGATAATATTTACAAGAACTTATTTTCGAGTAGATCTATCTTTGAAGCTTCAAATTACCTAACAATAGATAGATAAAAGACTAAAGATCAAAGGACAATAATAATTAACAACAGCTGTTATCAATAAATAACATCCGTGTATACCTTTGGGCCATCTTTTACCTGTTAGTGGTTTGAGAACCCAAAGGAAATGGTTCGAGTGAGGTTTTTATCTGTAAGCAACCCATATGTATGTACAGTATGTATGTATGTATGTATGTGTGTGTTATAAAAACTGAATCGGTTAGCAAAGATATCAAAGACACGCCCGCACATACACACCACACACACACACACACACACATATATATATATATATATATATATGAATAGCCGGAAACCATTAACCGGAAAACAAATCAGTTTATGTCATAGTTATTATATTAATATTCTATCCATATTTTTGTGGTTGACATCCGTCATACGATGAAGATCGTTCACCGAAATCCGGCCACGAATGATCTAATCGTCACATTTATAGAGAATACAATTACAAATACATTATTGGCTAATAATAATGGTGGCCAGAAATTACGTCATCTTTAACGAATACAAACCTTATGAACAAACACTTTGTGTGTTAGTGGTTAGGAATACGACATATTGAACAAACGTCTGCGTCACGGGAACGATGTGAAACATCGTAGGAAAGTGTTACAGGAAACAAACGTTGTGAGAAAACAAACATTGTAGAGAAACATCGGAGAAAACAAATATCGTAGGAAAACATCAGAGCAAAGATATCATAGGAAAACATCGTAGGAAAACATCAGAGCAAAGAAATATCATAGGAAAACATCAGAGCAAAGAAATATCATAGGAAAACATCAGAGTAAACAAATATCATAGGAAAACATCAGAGCAAACAAATATTGTGAGAAAATCTCAGGACAAACAATCGTTATGATAAAATGTTATAGGAAATAAAAGTTGCAGGAAAACATCAGAGCAAACAAACTCTGTACGAAAATGTCAGTTGAAACAAACACTATAGGAAAACATCGGAGCAAACAAACAATATAGGAAAACATCAAAGCAAACAACCACTGTAGGAAGACATTGGAGCAAACAAACACTAGGAAACATCGGAGAAAACAAACACTGTAGCAAAACATCGGAGCAAAAAAATATTATAGGAAAACATCATAATAAACAAACTTTATAGGAAAATACCGGTGAAAACAAACATTGTAGGAAAACATCATAATAAACAAACTTTATAGGAAAATACGGAGAAAACAAACATTGTAGGAAAACATCATAATAAACAAACTTTATAGGAAAATACCGGAGAAAACAAACATTGTAGGAAAACATCACAATAAACAAACTTTATAGGAAAATACCGGAGAAAACAAACATTGTAGGAAAACATCACAATAAACAAACTTTATAGGAAAATACGGGAGAAAACAAACATTGTAGGAAAACATCACAATAAACAAACTTTATAGGAAAATACGGGAGAAAACAAACATTGTAGGAAAACATCACAATAAACAAACTTTATAGGAAAATACCGGAGAAAACAAACACTGTAGGAAAACATCACAATAAACAAACTTTATAGGAAAATACCGGAGAAAACAAACATTGTAGGAAAACATCACAATAAACAAACTTTATAGGAAAATACCGGAGAAAACAAACATTGTAGGAAAACATCATAATAAACAAACTTTATAGGAAAATACCGGAGAAAACAAACATTGTAGGAAAACATCACAATAAACAAACTTTAAAGGAAAATACCGGAGAAAACAAACATTGTAGGAAAACATCACAATAAACAAACTTTATAGGAAAATACCGGAGAAAACAAACATTGTAGGAAAACATCACAATAAACAAACTTAATAGGAAAATACCGGAGAAAACAAACATTGTAGGAAAACATCACAATAAACAAACTTTATAGGAAAATACCGGAGAAAACAAACATTTTAGGAAAACATCACAATAAACAAACTTTATAGGAAAATACCGGAGAAAACAAACATTGTAGGAAAACATCACAATAAACAAACTTAATAGGAAAATACCGGAGAAAACAAACATTGTAGGAAAACATCACAATAAACAAACTTTATAGGAAAATACCGGGGAGGAAAAAACAAAAAAATTGTAGGAAAACATCACAATAAACAAACTTTATAGGAAAATACCGGAGAAAACAAACACTTTTAGGAAAACATCACAATAAACAAACTTTATAGGAAAATACCGGAGAAAACAAACATTGTAGGAAAACATCACAATAAACAAACTTTATAGGAAAATACCGGAGAAAACAAACATTGTAGGAAAACATCTCAATAAACAAACTTTATAGGAAAATACCGGAGAAAACAAACATTTTAGGAAAACATCACAATAAACAAACTTTATAGGAAAATACCGGAGAAAACAAACATTTTAGGAAAACATCACAATAAACAAACTTAATAGGAAAATACCGGAGAAAACAAACATTGTAGGAAAACATCACAATAAACAAACTTTTAAAAGGAAAATACCGGAGAAAACAAACATTGTAGGAAAACATCACAATAAACAAACTTAATAGGAAAATACCGGAGAAAACAAACATTGTAGGAAAACATCACAATAAACAAACTTAATAGGAAAATACCGGAGAAAACAAACATTGTAGGAAAACATCACAATAAACAAACTTTATAGGAAAATACCGGAGAAAACAAACATTGTAGGAAAACATCACAATAAACAAACTTTATAGGAAAATACCGGAGAAAACAAAATTGTAGGAAAACATCACAATAAACAAACTTTATAGGAAAATACCGGAGAAAACAAACATTGTAGGAAAACATCACAATAAACAAACTTTATAGGAAAATACCGGAGAAAACAAACATTGTAGGAAAACATCACAATAAACAAACTTTATAGGAAAATACCGGAGAAAACAAACATTGTAGGAAAACATCACAATAAACAAACTTTATAGGAAAATACCGGAGAAAACAAACATTGTAGGAAAACATCACAATAAACAAACTTTATAGGAAAATACCGGAGAAAACAAATATTGTAGGAAAACATCACAATAAACAAACTTTATAGGAAAATACCGGAGAAAACAAACATTGTAGGAAAACATCACAATAAACAAACATTGTAAGAAAATATAATACAAACATCGTTTATTATATATTGTTTATCTGTAGAGTGAGTGAGTGAGTGACCGAGTGAGTGAGTGAGTCATTTCAAGGCTGAAGTGTGCGAGGAAAAGCCAGTAATACTAACAGAATCGATTACTAGGAAATGTTTCGATGTAAAAATTCCATCAATCAGAAAATTAGGTCATGGGGGAGGGTATTTTCCTACCTGGAGCCGTTTGTTTTGATCAAAAGATCGACATTCACTCCCCCCCCCTCCAACCGGACACTTTCATAAAACACTTCTCGTTAACGTGCGGCGGTAAGCCTGTATTATAAATACATGCCTCATACAACGCCCCCCCCCCCCGGGGGGGGGGTCTCCGTTGGGTAACAAACATCGCGTACGGCTTCCTCTCGTGTTTGACGTGTTTATAGAGAGATCCAGTATGCGGCCGACCCGAGCCGCGTGAGTTGTGTATTGACTGTAAGTTATGGCCGGGATGGGCGGCTTATCCTTGACAAAACCTCCCGCTTCCATCGTACGCGAATCGGGACTAACCGGCGTCCTATTCCAGTCGTATTTCAGCGTTCTCCGGTCTTATCCCGAGTAATCCGTGCCTGGATCCGGAATACGCCGTAGTAAACGGATAGTATCGCCGGTGGTAGCTTTTTGCTTACGCTTACATAAATTGCATACCACTTTGGACGAGATGGGTGGCATTTCCTTCACCAATTGCGATAACGGCGAAACCAGATATTTTATGTCAGTGGCCTAAAAACGTCATCGCTTTCCCGCGTAAAGTTACGAGCGGCACTAAATACTGACTTAGGCGTGGACGACGAAGGCGAAGCTTTGGTAAACGTTGGCGTTTACTTCGCGGTACCTTCGGATTTTTTCAAACTGCAGCCCGCTGCCGTCTCTTCGGGATATTTTGTCTGGATCTGGGGTAGAAAAATTACCGCTGGAAGGTTTGGAGCATATCGTGCAATTCTAAAATTATATCGTGCAATCCTAAAAGTATATCGTGCAATTCTAAAATCGTAACAACACACGATACCATTGTAGCAGACGATCTTTACGATGTCCCATCGTGGTATCGTCTGCTTAGGTAGTTCGTCAATTAAATGATCCTCGTATCATTTGCTTCAGTAAGTTGGTGTATATAATCAGCTACGTTTACGTCTGGCAAGATAAAACATCATTATAAAAGCTTCATTAATTAGGGGGGGGGGGATTCAAGTTTGTTATTTTATTATTGGTAGCATACGCGAAGAAAAACTAAAAAAAAAATAGCTGAAATGTCAGGTGAAAACAGCCGACAAAATAAACAAAACCGACGTTGACATTTATGACAAAACAATAATTAATATTCCAGCTCTTTTAATTGCTGAGTCTGTACGCCCAAGTGTATAACTCGTTAGACAGGTGTAAGTTTGACATTTATTGGCCGGCGCAACATAAAAATATATTTTATGAAATAACGGCCAGCTTATGCTCATAAAGCAGATAATTGGCCTTTATTTAAAGCGTCAGACGTCATCGTAGCACATCGGGAATGTATTTTCGCTTAAGCTTCTTAAGGGCTATTGCGGTTAAGAAACTTTGCGCAAAACGGCAAAAACAAAACAAAAAACAACGACAAGAAAACCCCCAAAACGCCGCAACAACGCTCTTAAATGTGAAACGACTTGTTTGTGTATGTGTGGAGTTTAAAAACGGGACACGTCAGCGTAAAGTCATTCGGTTTTCTAAATCAAAATATTTATATAATATACATTTGTGTAGTTAAAAACCAATTATCAGATCACGACTCATAAAAATAGATACTTCAGCAATTCATTATTCAATATCGCGCTGACTATTATGGGCTGTGAGTTGTTTGTAGTTTTTCTAATTTCTAACAATATCATTTAAAACACTTTAGCTTACTATTTACATTTTCCTAAAGTTTTTGCTAAAATTTTCCATCTCAGGCATTTTTTTCTATTACTGCTCATAAAAATGTCCGCCGAACGCTACCTCCACATTCCTATGCGCATGCGTGCGCCCGTCTTTACATAAATAACTGATTTATATCATTGCGGTATGTAGTTTCTCCTCCGCGTAATGTTTCGGGAAATAGACAAACCATAACGAGGCTGACTTCCTCGCGATTGGTGGGATATCACATTCACTCGTCAAAAACCCGACATACAACCCCCCCCCGTCTTCTAATATAAACAGTTCTTCTTCTTGATATTGACAAGGGCAATATTTTCTAACGAAAATTCTTTCAACTCCCGCCATTATTGTTGTACTTGTTTATAAGTGGGTGAGACAGAAATGAGCCGATGGCTAAATGAATTAATTGGCGAGTTGAAGTGACCACTGCGAGTTATCTACACCAAATGACGTTATTCGCTGATAGGAGCAGGTACAAATGTTACAGATAGAAAAGATCCTCTGTAAATCTCTGACACACACATATACACAAATACGCGCCCACACACCCAGAGAGAGAGAGAGAGAGAGAGAGAGAGAGACCAATTTATCAACATAGGATTGTTCAACACGACACCATCCCTATTTATGTTTAATACATCTTAATATCTACATCACCGCAGAGGATACAAACAACACACATGCACACACAGATACGCACACAGGCGCGCGCGCACAAACAAACACACGCACGCCATAATTATATATTCTTCCCCGTACATCCTCCACCGGATGTCGTCCATTAAAAAACAGTAGAGCAGAATTATTGTTGTTCCGCACCAGAGATGGCACCCAATCGTTATAGCCGAATTGTTGTCCCTAAACCTAGAGATTCTCAGTTCGAAACCAATAAACGTCTGGTGAGCTTCCACGCAGTCTGAGTGGTATGTATGCCGTGGAGTGTGATAACTCAGGATGAGGGAAGTCCTTAGATCAGTATTTCTGGGTTCGGGGTCCCAAATCCTGCAAATTAAACAAAATAATATATGCAGTTTTATACAATAATTGAGTCTTAGATGGTCTCTCTCTCTCTCTCTCTCTCTCTCTGTGTGTCTCTCTCTGTGTGTGTGTGTGTGAGTGTGTGCCTTCTCCCTCCGTCTTGCCGTATATATCCATTCCCGTCTTGGGCGAGGCGGACTCCGTCTTGACTTTAGATCCGGATATCCATAAAACTTCGTTATCGGCCCGAGCCACTGCAGGATTCTCACTTATCTCCGGAGACTTCCTTGACTTTTATTTATAGATGGAGGACAACAGGACAATATTGATACTGACACGATATAAACGCCAGTGCAATTTATTTTAACTATAACTCTATTAAATGCTCAATATATTTTACTAGTACTTCGTTCGGCTGTGTTCTACTTGAAAACTGGAATTCCCAAACACCTCCTCCCCCCCAAAAAAATCCCCAAAACGGTGCCTCTTTATTTCGCGGCCTTGCACGTGCTGCGTGCGTCGGACTTCCACCAGATGTTTAATACTCCGAGCTGTTTATAAACCTTGCGCGAACCGATGTCCTCGGCTTAAGAACGCCTCAAGACCACAGTACCCGCTGCGCCGATGGAGTTCTTCCTCCAAATAACGTCGCTCGGTTTTAAATTTTACGTTTTCAACTTAAGACGAAGTCTGGTTGGCAACGAGCCAAAAAACCGTCAAAATCTCTCGCCTCTAGTAGGTTTGATTAAGAACCGTATTAAATGGCACAGCCTATATACAATCCGTACAATCCGGATGGACTCTCAGAATCCGGCCCAACGGCCGCATTAAGAATGCCAATCAGCTCTCTCGTACGGATAACAATCCCCTCCCGCAAGACGCCAGCTGCAACCTTTTCTCGTGAAGGCCGATTATTTGGAATCAAGTATTTTCAGATTCCAATCCGAGATTTCTGGTGAAAAATGCCGAACCTTTCTTTGTAATATTATGAAACGGGGAGGGGCGAGTTAATAACCAGGAGTGAGGCACATTTTATAGTCATTTTAAGTGAATGGTTTTCCGGTTTTATTACATCAATGGATGTGCTACATTTTCTGGGTTTTGTGTGTGTCGAGAGATTGTAGTAATTTAGATATCTGTATTATTATTATTATTATTATTATCTTTCGCTTGTTGACTTCTCGTTGATGCCATCAGTGACTATGAACGATACTGCTCTATGTAGATCACTTCGTACAACTTCTTCTGGAGAGTTGTTTGAGTTATCCAGGTAGTCTCCCTCATCTGCTGTAGGTTTAGGCAGTCTTGGATGACATGTTCGTTTGTCTGTTTTGCTTCTCTACAGGAGCATCTGGAAGAAGGTACCACCCGGAACTTCTTGAGCATAAATTATTATTAATATTTTAAATTATCATCATCATCATCATCATCATCATCATCATCATAAGTAGCAATAACAATCGGTGTAGCAGCAGTAATAGTAGTATTTATTATAGTAGCAGTAGTAGTATTTTAAACCTGTAAAAATACCAGCATCACAGATTAGTTCATCCTCCATTAACCCTAATGGAACAGTAATAAATCTAGGGACTATTTTTGACAAATGTATTACTATTTATGAACATGCCGCTTCGGTATGTCGAGTTGCCTACTGCCACCTTAAAAAAACCACACATGTACAATCTAAAAGCATTCTTGACACAAGAAACACTTGTGACTGTGTTACGTGCCTTTGATATAGCTCGTATAGACTTCCATAACTCCCCGGCTGTTATATGGCAGATCTGATTATAACACGAACCGCCTTCAGTGAATTCAGAACTGTGCAGCTCGCATAGCGACCAATACTCGAAAATATGATCACATCACCCCAATTATTCAAACACTACCTCGTGTGAATTGGTGTCCATTAGAAAAGACATCCGGAAAACTCCGGTCATCCGGCAGGTTCCTAGTGCAGGTGTTGCAGCTCCCGGGATATGTGGATTAGGTTGTTGGGCGATATTATAATCTCTGGAAACGTTTAAATCTGTTCCAGAAACTGACCTCTTCTATCACCGATAAGTAATGTCTATCGTTAAGTGTATTTTGGGGGTTTATAAACACATCTTATTTGGCTGGTCATTGTACAACATCTTTGAATGGTAGTAGGAGCACTTTATTAAATCTACATTATTATTATTATTACTTTCTTGGTGATGATGGTAGTAGTAGTATTAGTATATAATAATAATAATAATAATACAAAATATTAATAATAATAATAGGAGGAGTATGAGTAGTAATAGTAGTAGTAGTAATAGTAGTAGTAGTAATAGTAGTAGTATACGTAGTAGTAATAGTAGTAGTAATAGTAGTAGTAATGGCCTACTAAAGTAATAGAGTAAGTACTTGTCAACGTATTACCCCCATAAACATCGTTAGGTATTCAGGACCTCGGCGCCATAAATAAAAACACATCCCTAACAGTCTGTTATGAAAAGCTTGTCCCCAGTTATGTGTTAATATCGTGACGTCCAGTTATTTGTAATATTCAGCTCGTTGTGGCTATCTACACAGCCATAAAGCCATGAAGACATCCTGGCTATGGCATATAAATGCGCTATTGGAACCAAGAACAACAACCAACAGAATCCGATCGATAAATACTTACACTTTATGACTGGATCCAAAACACCTATTAAATATTAACGAGACCGGGCTAAAGGGATGGTACGGTCGCAGGCGATTAGCGGCGGCAAATAACGATTGCTACGCCGGTTAGCCCTCTAGCGAATACTGTCATAAGTAAAATGTATACGTTGTTGTCTGTTTTCGGTTCCTAGAAGTGCGTGTGTTTTTACTTTATAGATATATTGCGAGCATTTTCGAAATAATCGACTGTTGTTATCATTCGCTAGCACTCGAACGACACGCCATTCGAGTGAAACGAGTACAGAATTTAACTGTCATTTGGGGTAAGTATTGCTATGATATTCGTTTCGTGGAAGCTTCCACACATTACGTATTATCGCCCAAATCATCACCTCTCTCATTATTCTTGGCTGTGAATCTTTCTTCTGGTACATGTTTTTGTACCAGTATATTTTGTAAACTAAAAAATATACAGATGTTGGTAAATGCTTATAATACTGTTGTGACATACTTGAGACTGTGAGTACTGTTCCGAGTGTTCGGCTGAGTCTGAGAGTAGACTCTAGTCGATCTACACAATAACACAGAGTGACAGACATAGTGACAGTCATAGATTGTCTACAGTATTATAGAGTATACTTGTTTAGACAATGATGTTCTTGTTTATGTAGACAATGCATCTACAAACTTGGTGTCTGGTTGCAATACTGGATGTGGCATAGTGGTTGTTGTCTTTTGCATACATTATGATTATAGAAGCATAACAGTAATTGATTAGTGGATTTGGTTTATATATTGGACAACTGTTTTTAGCATTGCACGTTTTATAAACCAGAAAGAGAAATAATTTTACATAGACACACCCATACACACTTTATCATTCTTATGTGTTGATGGTAGTGAAGTGGTTAGAGTACTGCACTGCAAATTGCTGGTGCCTGGACAAGTTGTCTTGGACAGCTCGGCCCCGTGGACAGAGTTGTCCAAGACAACTTGGCCCAGGAAAAAGATATGTAAATTAATTAATTAATAATTGTGTTTTATGTATATATATATATATATATATATATATATATAGTAACAGGTTGGTGGTTGTTTACTTGCAGTGTAAGGCTGATATGGAATAAGTGCATGTAACTGTGTGAAATGTAGCACTGTATAATATTGAATATGCTTTTGACAAATGTTACCAACAATTAACTATTTATATCAATTTATTTTATGTTGTTAAAACAACATGACAGGAACTAAAAATGCATTTAGCACACATACATCATACACAGTTACATTTGTCAGAATACACACACTTCTATTTGTCCGAAAACTGGTATTGCAGCACTGTATTATATTGAACATGCTTTTGACAAATGTCACCAAGCTGGTATCGCCGAGCTGTCTAGGATTCCAAACTGCAAGGTCTGAGTTTGAATCTACTCATGGTACCTATGTTTGTGGAATGTTTCCCTGGGAGTGACCACATGTCCCAGGTGTAAAATGGGCCACAGTTAAACGAATTGCTGAATCACTAATTCGTATAAGTTGATTCTTTTACACACAGCTTATTTCATTTATATCTGACATCACTGTAACTCTAGATGTAGTGGGAACTGGACTATTTGCCCTCGTTTTTATTCACCCGTCAGTTAGTTTCGCCTCATTTTATATTCACCTATTAGTTAGTTTAAAGACAGGACCTCGTGGCAAAACATTGTTGTGGCCTTAAGTCCCACTGGGGACGAAGAGGATAAGTGAAAATCAGTTAGTTTCGCCCCATTTTATATTCACCCTAGGGAACTATCACCCTCAATTTACTTAATTACTCTTAATTTAATACCAAATAGTTAAAATACAATTTATTACCAAATAAAAAACAACCATGATAGACAAGACCAGCAAAATATATAGTGATATACAGCTGAGCAGCAGTTTAAATCTGTGTACATGGTTTGTAGATCCTGCTGATCTCATGGAGTAGCTTCCTTCCGTCCAATTTGTTCACAACATAATCATCCCATAATGCTAAGATCTTTGTCTACTAATTTTTATATTTTACGGGTTACAACCACTTCAAGTTTTCATCGGCAAGCAACTGCACATTCAGTAAAGCTGGCCTCTTGGTGGAGAAAGTTAACTAGCTGGTATATATATATATATATAATTGTATTATTAAAATTCAACAAGGGCAAATATTTGGGCGAATAACAGTAATGGGCGAATAGTCTTTTTATATCGAGGGCGAATAGTCCATAACCCGATATAGTTATCTCTAATACCTAATGTAGTAAAGAGCCACTTACGTCTCTACTCTGAACACTTATAACAGCTAACTATGTTTTATTATTACTGTGGAGAGTCACACCTATATGGCCTAACTAGTAGTAAAGATGGACACAGATCAGTAGCACATGGTTTTAAATCCTGGCCCTGCTATGTCAGAAGGGTTTTTCATCTTGCATTTTGCCTCATAGCCTTTTTAGGATGCTTGGCCCATATAGCCTAGCAAGTGCACAAAAATGGCCATAAAAAGGCATAATTTATTAGTACTGTGGAGCACTGCTGAAGGAAAGTATTACCGTAAATGTTTTGTAATATACAGTATACAGCATGAACTGGTGCCACTGCTTAATCTCGATAAAATCCATTTAGATGTTCGTTTGTAGCCTTTCTAACAACTGCATTTTCTCATGATAATTTGATCCGCAGATCTACAGCTGACCACCTCCCATGTTAATAAATATTTAGCTTATAGATGGATACTGCTAAAAAAACTCAGTATGTTGATAATGGTAAAACAGATATATTGTTTAAACTGATATTTATTCCAGTCGTACAGTTTTGGTTTTTACACAGCTATATACGACCAGGTAAACTGGCAGTTATATAGCCAACTGCATAAATGTTCCTAGATGATTATCATTACTCCTGACATCTGATGATGAATTGAGTCGCTACACAGATATGACCAGCCACGTCAGTTATTATTGCTTATTTTGTGCTGGTTGTTCGGCGGCCTGAAATATTAATACCCATTCATATTGCGCAGAAGTGTTGGAAAGAAGAATGCACGTTACAAAAGTTGATTTTCTGCCGTATTCATTCTGAATACCGTACTCAGCCATAAATATCCTTTTTTTATGAACGCATGTAATGGATAAAACCTGATAAATGTCTCAGGATACAAAGTGGTTCTTTGTCCTTTTTCCTGGTAGACTACCTCAGTGTTTGAGGTAGTATATGACTTTGGCCTAATATATATATATATATATTATTGCTGGCTTCGTGCACCATTTTTCTGTTTCTTCAGCAGAATGGTAATTTCAAGTCAACAAGTCTCTTCTGTTGATAAATCCTTTTTTAATACTTTGAGTAAATTATTAGTAAAAAGACTAAAGTTGATTTTGATTCTGATCTGAAGATGCGATAATGATAAAAGCGTTGGAGTGCACGACATCTGTGCGATATAAATGGAAGATAAAAGGAATTCAACCCCCCCCGTTCGAGATCGGTGTATTACGCTGATCCCAAATGGAGGCTGAATCACTTCCATCTTCCAACTGGGTGCAAGACGAACTCCAAGGCTATTACTTTATTAGCCTTGGAGATTTATGATATTGTTTAATTGGATCTCAACAAGTATCTTCATCATCCTGTTAGCTGGCCCTGTTAAATGGTTGGCTGCTTCCTGCAGCAGACATTTCCGGTTCCAGATGTTGGGATGTGCTTACAGTTGGCATAGGAATGAGTGTGTTTTATCTGCCGGGACACCACCTTCTCCATCCCACAGTTCATTTGTTTCTCGTAATACCTTTTGATATGCAGCTTGTGTTTGTTTCTCGTAGTACCTTTTGATATGCAGCTTTCTCATAGTACCTTTTAATATGCAGCTTGTATTTGTTTCTCATAGTACCTTTTAATATGCAGCTTGTATTTGTTTCTCATAGTACTTTTTAATATGCAGCTTGTATTTGTTTCTCATAGTACTTTTTAATATGCAGCTTGTATTTGTTTCTCATAGTACTTTTTAATATGCAGCTTGTATTTGTTTCTCATAGTACCTTTTGATATGCAAAGAATCGGTGTTTTAATAATATAATGCAAACAAAATTTCACTCAACTGGCAATGTGGTCTCGTTTATATTTCACTATGTTATAAAATAAAGTACACTGATTAGTGGTTCCTTGGTGCATCTCTCTGAAAACTAAGACAATTTTACGTTTAAACTATGATGGTCATGTGGCACAAAACATTTAAGCCAGAGAGAAAACACACAGTGGACTGTTCACGAAGGTGTTGCCTAATTCAAGAACCAACTGAAATCACCGTATATTTCTCCTAAATTAAACATTCAAATGCCAGGTGGATTTAATAGCAACATTTTGTATATTGGGATGTACCACGATGATGCCGCTGTTACCTGGAACCTGGTGTCGATCCAAAATAAGGTCTTTAATCACTGGATTAGGATGTTAAAAGCTATCCGAGGTCAGAGATCATGCTTCCACTGTTTTTACTCCGATGTTTTTTCCCAACTGTAGTGGAGTAGGTAGTTCAGGACTCCTATTATGTATACTACAATATAATGTTTGAACCCAGTCAGGAATTGGTGTTTACGCTCTGTCCATAAATAGGCTATTTAAGTATCTACTGATGTATAGATCATATTGATTGACGAGTTGGTGTCAACTTATTGGCGTTGGTCTTACACAGGATATTAGGGGGTGTCTCCATGGCCTAACTGGTAGCGTGGTTGGCCTCGGATCTATAGCAACTGGGTTCAAACTCCGGCTGGGCTATGCCAGAAGGGTGTTTCATCTTTCACTTCATCTCATTAAACCGTTGGAGATCGTTCAGCCCATTTAGCCCACCCTTGTGCACAAAAGTGCCCGTAAAACAGCAACATCTCACATTTACATACGACGTTAGATCAGGATTCGCACAGGTCCTTGAAAACCTGCAATTTTTGTAGAGGCCCATGAGTCCTGGAATTTGGACATATATATATATATATATCTATATTTTTAATCATAAGCATACATGAATTCAGTCATTACACCTCTTCCAAAATATGGGTGTATTTTTGCACGTTAAAATTTCGTGAATTCATTGAAAAGGTCCTTGAATTTGACATTGGAAGGTGCTGGAAAGTTCTGGAATCTCAGAATGTGTATGATATATGATTTTTCTAAATGGAATGACGGCCCATTTAGCCTACCATGTGCACAAAAGTGGCCATAAAACATCATCCTAAATGGAATGTACACGAATTCATATTTGTATCATTTATAATTATGATCCTTTGTTATTTTTATTTCGGAGCTGTATTGTGTGTTGTTAAGTAATTTCACGATCCAGTGCTTTTGATTAATTTGCTCATAGAAAGGTGGTTTATTTAATTTACAAATTCTACATTATTAATATATACTTGTGTAGACACATTTTAGGGAAATGAGGCAATCAGGATGAACTATCCCACAAATAATGCCGGGATTTGATCCGATTACTTTGGTACAGTACGCTGGCAACTGTGCCAACGACCACCTCTCCGTTTGAATCAGTTGATTGTCTATATCACAGGAGGTCGGTGAGTAGATGCAGAGGATAATCTAGGTGTTAATCTCGTGGAAGATTAAAAAATCTAACACATGAACCTGAAAAATCATCATTTAAGATTGATAATGTTATCGGTGGTTGACGATGTCTGATGAAGATTTTTGTTGAGTAGTCTCGGTCCTGGTCACAGCTGGGATATGGAAATATATCCGTCCCCACATGTTTAATCTAGATTCGAACCCACCATCTGGAGGTTTGCATATTAGCGCTCTAACCACTGTGCCACCGGAATGCCGTTATGATGATTTCTGTACAGTGGGAAATAACAACCTGATTTGCATTTCTGGATGATTGATGTTTTACGGCCACTTCTGTGCACATGGTAGGCTAAATGGGCCGAGCGACATACGACGGTAATGAAGCGGAGTGAAAGATGAAACGCCCTTCTGATATGCCCACACCGAGATTCGAACTCAGGTGGTAATGATCCGTGCTCCAACGCGCTACCAACTAGACCACGGAGGCACCCCGAATTGCTTTTCTCGATGTCCCATGGCCGTATACATATTACTTTACCGCGATTGGCACCAGACGTCGCTTTGATGTGAACCGTTTCGATGACGCTCCTAGTATTAAACACCACAGACTCGGTCTGGATTAAAAGTTTAGAGAGCATCAAGAAAAGTCCGAGTACCGGACATCGCCATTAAACATTGGGCCGTGCATCGTCAACTGGCTGCCATCTACGTCCCAAAACTCGCCGGCTAAGTCTGTGTTGTTGTTGTACAGTGTTTCCAAACTGTACACAGAGTGACTGTAATTAATTTGACGGCTTTCATTCCAATAAGGATGGCAATAAGTGGCAAAACCTATATTGGCGTTTTCTCTCTTCTCCCTTCGTAATTGTTAAGTGCATTAAGGAAATGAATGAATAATTAAATATGGTTGCATTATTATATATGCCGATCATTTATCACAGTAAGCCATGTTTTGAAGAGACATTCTGTTGTTATTTGGATCACGCTGCTGCTATTGATTGCTGCAGACTCATCTCCCGATGATGCTGAACTGATGGTGCATTTAGAACCAGTCACTCTCGTACACGTGATGCAATATGATGATGGAAATGTATATTACTAATAATATTAATAAAAAACAAATGGTGGATATGTTTATTTTCTGATAAACATGTATGCTCTTGAATTAGATTAGTTTATTGTAAATTATGTCCAGAAAATTTGGGTAGGTGGCGTGTCTGTTGCATTATACTCACTTCGCCTCAGCCACGCCTCAGTGATTTACTATGGTCAACCATTTCAAAGAGGAAAAAACTTGTGATCGTTTCACTTTAATTTAGTTTTATCAGGCCATATAATTAAGTGACCCAGATTTTTGACGTTGGTGTGCTAATTTTTTGCACGCCACCCGGAATTACCAATAAATGCGAAAATCGTCCTGATTAAAGTGTGGTCTTTGTTGTATTTGATTGGCCTTTGGTTGGTTGGTTTCATAATAATTGACGCGCATTCGCTGGGACAAATCTGTTCTGCTGCAACTCTTTCATCGCATAATTATTGTGTTAATGCCTAGAATTGCACATTTGTCATAGAAGCAGTATTAGCATACTCTGTCTCTGATAATCACACAGTGTCGTTTGTGGTGTGTTTTCAAGGGGGTTGGGCTGAAGCGTGATTACTATATATTTGGGACGGTGTTTTTCTGTACTCACGTGGCATGGTGTTATCAAGAGGCCGATCGCACTGAGTTACTGATATTTTACATCAAACTGACTGACTTCTCCTGATAACGTCTAGCACACTGACATCGGAACACTAACACGTAAGGTACTCCCCTGCGGACACACTTCTAAGAATTGCCACAAAACTGTAAGCCGCTGGTGGCCGGCTTTGCTAATTACCGCATTAAAAAAACCCTGTTAAAACATAAAGACAATGGGTGGTGCTCTTTATGGCATAATGTTCGGGGATGGTTCTTGTCGGGTTTTTCCTCCTAGAGTCTGATTTTAGAAATCGGGGACGAAGTTTCATTGCAGATAATAGATTTCTTCCAGTGATAGTAAGTCAGGTTTTCAAATTACTTTGCAGTTTCTGATAATTCAGGGATGGCATTTTTAATACAATACATGATAACGAGTATTTCTTTCTGAATCTAAGAAAGTGCCTCAGAAGAATTTGAAAAATGTGCTATATGGATGGAAAGAAGCTCATTTATTATTGTTTTAACATTAAGAATTGTGTTGCGGTGTATGTTTTAGCGAGTCTTTTATATGAAGGACAGTTTTATTTGTATTCGTTTGTCTTCTAGTACGGATTCACCGCACTGTACTACGGACTATAACGTTTTGTTTGGGCTATGGAGTGAAGCATTGCTGTTTTGAACCTACGTTTGGGTGTGTATATACGCTGGACTAAATGGACAAAGCGAAAGATGAAACACCCTTCGGACCAAGCTTGACCAGAATTTGAACGACGGTGTTAGAGATCAGCGGCCATGCACGATAGCCGAGTCAAACCACGGCTCGAGGTGGCCATTTTAAACCCCATTTTCTGTTTGATAGTCGACGTACTATCATAACTTCCAGTAAGGAGCATACATTTTCTGGCTTTCGATAAGGGATACCGTGTTAGCTATCATTAGCCAATCCATTCAGTAGCAGTTATTGTCTAATGAATGATTGTTTTATGCGATTTTTATCTATTAAAATGTCCCGTTGTCAGGCGGCTTCTAACGCTTTCCAGAAGTACAGAACCGGACACTTATCAGGCAACCGACCGTAACTGTCTCCGACTTGATTCTACGATAATTATAATCTACACTGATATCGCTAATGATATGGCACGTGTGTGTGTGTGTGTGTTTGACAATTACGAGAAAGTGAGATTGATTCGTGGAAGTATTGCGAATAAAGAAATCCCCCCGAAGTCATTCCAGTCTTGGGTATACGCCCTAATGTCGAGACCGATGCTTACTGTGTCAGTCTGTCTTTAAACTGATTGTTGGAACGAAGTGAGTTGTATTCACGGTGGACGATCCTTCGGGTTAAACTATAAAGACAATAACGAACGAAAATGAATGTAAATTGTTTGATGTTATCATTGCAGCGGCGAAGGAATACGTTACTGATTATGTGTCTTTGGTAAATCAGCGCCATCTTCGTCATTATGTCCTCTGACTTGAAGAATTCTGCCCGAAGTTAACATGATGATTGATCGATGTTTTACCGGCCACTTTTGTGCGCACGGTAAGCTAAATGGGCCGAGTGACCTCCAATGGTAATGAAGCGAAGTCAAAGATGAAACACCCTTAATTCAGATATGCCCACGCAAAGATCAAACTCAGGTGGTAGTGGTCTGTGGTCCAACGCGCTACCAACTAAACCACGAAGGCGCCAGCCCGAAGTTAACAAGGTGCTTCAATAGCATGCTGATTAGAGCGATGAGCTGCGAATATCCAGACTGTGGGTTCGAATCCGACTCATGGCTGTGTTTGTGAGGCGTTTTCTCTGGGTGTTGCCCGCCGGCGCCGCTGTATGTGTATCAGGTTTGAACAGTGCCGAGGCAAACTAAATCAGTCACCGACCGTGAGGTTAACAGCCGCAACTCATTACTTCTCTGTTGGTGTGAATGAAGGATCGTGATCAGTATTCTTAATAGACTTAATTTAGAAAGAGAGACTGTGTCTGTTTAGTAAAGGTACTTTTATTTACGACTTTATCCCAACCTCTACCTTATCGTATGGACCCGTGTTACGTACGATCAGATGGGTTACGATGCTCTGTGAAGAATCCCGGATCTCGCCGCGGTCAAAGTTATTGGCCCCTGATTTAAAAACAATAATATATTTACATTTTTACCAGTTCATAAACTTGAACTGGTGCAATATTGAAAAGGAGAATGTTAGAGACGCAGTGATTATCTGTGACATTTTCTTGATAAATGATATTTACCAATAAATAAATGAATAATACACACACACACCGCCCCTCCATGGCCTAACTGTTAGCGTGGCTGGCCTCGGATCTATAGCAGCCGAGTTCAAACTCCGGCCGGGCTATGTCAGAAGGGTGTTTCATCTTTCGCTTTGTCTTATTATACATTTGGAGGTCGCTTGGCCCATTTTGCAAAAGGTTATTTTTGGTGACTAATGAAATGGACTTTGAGTTAATCCTGTGGAGTTGGTCATCTCTTCTAATATCTGCAGGTAATCTTCACCCCACCCCTCCCCCCGCACTGATCCGATCCTCATACACCCAATGTTCATTGGTTATCGCATGTGCTCATTGCTTCGATGCATCTGATCTTTTTCAATATTTACAGCTGTCAAGACTGCTGGTGCACTTATAGAGCACAGACAGCTATTTGGTATCCATGGCTTTGGAATTATCATCCTGCTGTAGTAACACCCCCACCCTCCAATATGTGTATTTAGTTGTGATCCTGAAAATCCTGGTCTAGAAATATATCAGACAGCAACAGATAATAAATTCCCAATATTTACTCCAATTTTATCCGTCACTTTCTCGTATAAATGATTGATGATTTAGATATATGGTGTCTTGGCTGAGTGAAATAGCCAGGTTTTCATGAGGTATATTTTGCGATGCTTCTGGATCAAAGTTTGATTTTGCTGTCAGTTTTAGGGACTCGACGGAGTCAGATAACGCTAACTGTCTTTATCATCTACCGATTCTTGTTTGATTTCTTTTGCACCTGTTCAGAAATAAATCTGCGCATTATCGGTGTGAACGTGGCGAAGTAATGGCGTGGTTCAAACAGTACATTGGTGACTGCCCATTTAGCCTGCCGTGTGCACAAAAGTGGCCGTAAAACATCAATCATCATCATCCTCCGATAGCGGCCATGTCGTAATATCGTTGTCGTGATGTCATTATGGTAAGTAACATCAACACCGGCTTGGCAGATGTTCTTAGGGTACCCGGAGAGTACACCTCGTTAAAATACTGGCAGGTAAACATTCGGGGGTTAGGGGTCGATTTCCCGTGTCGGTGGGATGTATCCCTGGGTGTTTCCCGTCACCCACATCCTAAGTGATGTCGGCGCTCAGAGGTTAAACGAAGAACGCATCCACGAGTGTTCAGCATTAGCATTGTACACGATATGGCACGAATGTTTGGTATGAATAAAACGAAAGGCTAGTAGAACTCTGATGGAAATATGTGTTTGAGGCCTGTGTTTCGCCTTGTGCGTGTGTGTGTGTGTGTCTGTGTAACTGTATGTGCGTATATCCATCCATTCGTTGAGCTGAAGTGTATCCACTTCGTGAAATATGACATGGATCAGACGTAGGACATAATTCAGGATACAACGACAGGATGTGGAGGGTAGGGCTGAGCGGTATCTAAGTAGTTAGGATAACTCTGATGGATGGACCTCCCTTCACGCCCCCCCCCCCCCCAACCTCCCCATTGAGGAGATCACCAAATCAAGCGGCTGTCTTGTTGATCTACTTGTTTTATATCCGTGGAAATTATCCGGGAAAAACCGAACTCGGTGGTTTTGTTACTGGATTATGGCCTGTTATATATCCGGGTGTGTGTGTGTGGGGGGGGGGGTGTTACACTGATGATGGCGGTGTTACACCGATGATGGCGGTGTTACACCGATGATGGCGTGACTGCTGCTGGTGGGAGGTTGGTCGTCTTAAACAGCGGCTGAGCAGGTATATTATACTTCATCCTATATATGATACACCTGCCTCGTCGTCCATCGTGGAATGAATCCTCCCTTGCCCGTGATTTATTGTCCCGTCGGGAATATTAAGTTCGTTAAAAGGTGATGGATGATAAATGAATTTTGCTAATAAATAACGTTCGCTGATCATTAGTTTGTGTACATCACTATATGTTTAAGCGTTTCATTCGGTGCTTTAAGCCAGGTTTAGGCGTTAGTTAGGGGTTTGTTAGTTTACGTATCCTGATTAAACCCAATCAGGGCGACAATTGTACTGATCCACGCCTAATCTTGTGTACTCGTTTATATAACTTTATATTTTGGAGAAAAAGAACTTATTAGTTAAGAACCAAATGGGATTTTACTGATTCATCAGTGGCTTCTTTTTGTAGAACCTTTTCAGTTTAAAATTGTGTTTTCTCAGCCTTTGAGTTTTGCCACATTGTTGTTATCTTAAGTTGTACGGGGCCGTCCTGGTGTGCAGTGGTTAGTGCGCTGTTGTGTATACCTCCAGGTGCTGAGTTCAAATCTTTGTTTGGCTTCTGTTTCTGGCTACGTTGTTTTATCCCTCAATGAAGACCCGTTCCTAGCCCCCCAACCCCCACACACCCCAGGGATTAGTCACTCGGCCATATATCCCAGTTAGATCAGCGCCGAACCTAAACGGGGCCGATGACTCACTGATTTACTGACTCACTCCGACTTAATCATCTCGTGACGTCACTCGGTGATAGCCCCTTTTGGTTTAGTACAGGTAATACGTCATCAGTCGAGTGATACAGTCAGCTATAGAGGATGGTGTTTATGTTGGTTAGCTCCTAAGACGCGCACACACACACACACACGCGCGCGCGCGCACACACACACACACATTTGTTATTAGACCGTCTAGACAGCTACCATTTGTCAGGTCTCAGTCGGACGGTGTATTATTATGTTGGTGACATATATGTACTGAATAGGGAATATAGACTGTAATGACAACAACCATCACGTGTGTATATATATATATATATATATATATAGTGTGTGTGTGTGTGGTACAGTGAGAAGTGGACGTTTTATTCCAAGAAACTATTAATAATTTGTTATACTTAATTCTACTAACTTAATTAATTACAACAACTGCTCTAATGACTTATGATATGATCAGATGAAGAAAGGACGCATTTCTTTGGTCGTCATGGTGATGGTTTAAGAGTCTGATTATGACGCACGCGCACAGACTGAGAGAGGGGGGGGGGTGTTATTGGACACCATAAAGTTGCAATATTTTTTCTGAGGTCGATCCAGTCTGATTCCAGAATGGTGACCTTTACGTACCCGCTAAGACACGCACGTCCCGCTGATCCCTAAATATTTGAGTAACCGAACTCTAAAAGGGAAATGAACTATACATCATTGTGTCGTCTGACTGTTGTAGCACATCCACGTCAGAGTACAACTATATTGTTAGAAATGCCATTTGTGGTTTTTAAAGCATTAATTTCAAAACTGTCATTTTTTATAGAGGTAAACTTGTTCAACAGACAGTGTTGGAACGAGTTGCCATTTTTTCAAACCGACAACTTGTACGTCATTAAACGATTTAGAAGATAATAATTTCCTAAGATATTAATTTTAATTAGAACAAGTTTGTAATATGAACCAACAACAAAACACCGATGTTGGTGTATGTATATGTGTGTGTGTGTGTGTGTGAAAGAGAGAGTGACTATATATATATACTTACACGACTGCTTAGGTGTTACACATTTCTCAACATGAAAAGTAGCAGTTCTAGCATCAGTCTCCTGATTAATCGTCCGAGTTTAAATTTACGCTTCGAGATTCTTTGTGCCAGTGCCTTATTCTACACTGCTGAAACACACACACACATGATGGATTCACCTTTAGCTTCATCTAAGTCTTCCCTGTCTGTGATATCATTATATATATTCTCGTTAAGTCGAGGTATCTATTCAGTGAGGAAATTTTTTTCCGTATTATAATGATCTGTAACTTATGACTCAGCTCACTGCTGACCTCATATAAATATACCAATATCATCTTTATCACACACAAATCATCTCAGTGCTGACCAATTTCTTTCCCGTTAGATGATGAATCAGGCACACAAGGAAAAGGAAGAAAGAAAACACGGTTAAGAAATGAAGTTACCAATCACAAAGTGTGACATTAATCAATATCTAATTAAGAAAACACCCCCACAGGTTGATATATATAGGTCACATTTTCAAGTATCATTAACTCCTGCCACATTATTTTCAATACTTCAGCCGGGTTTCTTTTTCGGGGTTGGCATTTTTTTCCTAGAACGGGTTTAATTCGCCGTACGAGTGTCGTGTCGTTGGTTTTTATGGTTGCTCGAACTCTGACCCTAATTAAAATATACGCCAAGTTGACGGATACAACCTGCGATGTAGAACAAAAGTGTTGGAAACTGGAATGTGTTTCTTGTTTTAGGTGGCGTGTAATTGTTTTGTTGGTGCGGGTAGAAATTTAACTGTTCAAAAGGTTAATGTTGTTGTTTATAAAAAAATATGTATATATTTTTATACAAATATATATATATATATATATATTATACCCACGCACATATTTCTTTGTGAAAAGAGCTTCATTCTTTGTAATTTTGTTTAAAGTTATTAACGGTCTTGAGCAAATTTCTTTGAGGTCTAATTTCATTAAGTTCATTTGTCAAGTTTTTTCCTGGCTCTGTTTATCGTTCAAACTATTTTCTGGGGATAATGTTTTAACTGTCAATCAGCTACTTCGCTCCACTAGCTCCGCCCACTCTCTTCTAGGACACCTGATAACCAACCCCCCTCGATGTCCTTAATATGGGTCACCCCCCACTGCCATCCATCGGCAGTGCTGACCCTGGATCGTAAAAGTAGTTGAAAATGAATAATAATTAATTATGACAAGATAATTACTTGTCAGATACAAGATGGAATGAGTGTATAATTAATATGTTGTCTTGTTGGCGGTTTCTAGAGATAACCGACTGGTGAAGGTTGTTGCCATTATTGAGAAATACGAGATCTCTACTGTCCTCAGTACAAGGTCTGATGCCGTCTACAGTACAAGATGGCTATATTGGCTACAGTACAAGATCCACACCTTTCGGGGTTCACTCACTACAGTCTGAGGTCTTGACAGTCTGTAGACCACATCTGTACTGTCTACCGCGCAATGTCTCTACTCTCCACTATAAAATAACTCTACTCCGTGTTGTACAGATGTCTCTACCGTCTATAGTGTACTGTAATGTCTATACTGTCTGTTGTATACACGGTGTGACGGTTATAAGACAATAGAATAATGTACTCTGCTGTACGTGATACTAACAGAACCATGTCTCTATTGTGTAAAGTAAAACGTCTACTGTCTAAAGTACAAATTCATTTATTTGCTCCTTTTACGAGTTCCCTTTACTTTAGTTTTACTTTCTTTTGTACAGTGTCTCTCCCGTTTACGTTCCAAGGTCATTTACTGTACAGTTCACGTTTTTACTGTTTACTGTGTGAGAATGGCACTGTTTACTGCCTACGGTATACACTCAGCAAACCCCTACATATCCCATTTAGCCTATACCAAGTGCGCAAAAGTGGCCGTAAAACATCAATCATCATCATTACAGTGGAAACACGCGCACGCACGTATCTTGGGTTCAGTCTCTTGAATATTGTATCCACAGTTCGCTATATCCTGTGTGCCAGTGCCTTTCCACACCCCTCGCGCACGCACACATGCGCGCGCGTGTTCACGCAGAGAGAGAGAGGCCATTTCAAACTTCGCCCCAAATAACCTCGGATGAGGTTCTACCCTCGTCCAATTCGGAACCTCATCGAGGTGTTTACGTTACAAAGGATTGGCCGACGTCGGCGTGTGTTTCCTGTTTGATTAAACCTTTTATCGGTTGACCTTAACACATCGACCTGTCTAAATAGGCAGGCGAGGAGATGGCGCTAACTTTCAGACGGCACTACATCGTTCCACGACTAACACAATACGTTTGACATTGAGCGTTCATTAAGCGTTTAACTCCCCAAGTGTCTTCTGTTCATCGGAGTGCCTCTTCGTTCTTCTTTACGATGCTGACTGGCCGGAGGAGTCGCTCGTTGGTCAACATGTTGTTGTGTTATTTTTTTTTTAAATTGTTTGATCAGTAAACACCTAGCGACCTTTTCACGCGGCGATGGCGTTCCGTGATTTGTTTGTTTTTATCGCTGTACCTTTTTGTGCGCATTATTTATTAAGGTCGTCGGTGGCAAGGTTGACTTCAGCGAAGCCCTTTCCGTAAGAAACGTGTGAAATTCGGAGTTATGGTTCGAATGGTGTCCGACCGGCTGCGAACCCCACCGAATGTTGACGATTTAATAGCGCAGACTGCATTAGATGACAGTTCCGTGTGGCTCAAAAAAATATATTTGTTTACTATTTTTGAAACATTGTGGACAATTCGGACTTCTAAGTTCAGCATTTCTTTCTACCATCTGATATATTAACGAAGCTAAAAATTGTAATCTCATCAGTGCTATTTCTTATTATAATATGAAATAATCACAGAACAAACAAAAACATCTCAAATTTTATTGTGCGGCTAGTTTGTTCAGTTTAAATTAAACATTCTCACTCTCTCTCTCTCTCGCTGTTTGTGTGAGAGAGATTGTATTTTGTCTCTGTGACCATAAATTCTCACACCATAATAAAAGACCGGCATTCTCATTAATCACATACCTCAGATATTTACCTCTCTATATTACACCGTCGGATGTTACAAGATAAATTCGATGATCGTTTTCATGAATAATGCATCGCCAAGTGGAATGTAATAAACGAACCGTCGATTGTCTGGTGTTTAAAAAAAAAGATTTCCAAGAAGTTGTACCATACAATTTCGACGACATGCCAATATTGTTTTATTTACCTTTTCGCTTTGTCCAGTCACCTGTGACAGGTGAATGCCGATTGGCTGGAGTAATCTGATAGGATGATCTCCGATTTTGCAATGATCTTCTAATAATGGCCCTTTTAAGGTCATTGACACCGTTTTACGCGTGCGCGCGCACACACACACGGGGCGCTTCCTTGGTCTAACTGGTACCGCGGTTGGACCACAGATCACTACTGCCTGAGTTCGTACCTCGGCCTGGGCATATCTGAAGGGTGTTTCAGCTGTGATTTCGTTTCATCACCTCTGGAGGTCGCTCGACCCATTTAGCCTCCCATGTGCACCAAAGTGGCCGTAAAACACCAATCACCATCATCAATCATCACACACGCGCGCACACTGAAGGAAGCCATATGGGAGCTGTCCCAATTTTAAATTTTATTATTTAATCCTTTCATTTCGAATGATTGATTGTTGATGGAAATCGGTTGAATCTTTCATGTTATGTTTTGATGGTTTAAAACTGAAGTTCCGCTGAAGTGCTACCCGTGCGGCCTATCAATTTAATCATTACCGATGTGAATTTCTAAATGACACCATTTTTATCACTTGAACGCTGTATCAAACACTGTATCAATCGTCCCCGGTTACTCGATCATTCCCGTATTGCAGACTTATATTATAATTATCAGTCGACCAATCAGTTAATCAATCGATCAGCAATGTTTTCCCAATGAAATATATTCCTCGGTTAGATCGAAAATTTATGTATTTTACATTAGACGACGTAAAACAACAAAAACAAACTTCACCATCGTCGGGTATAAATTACAAGGTTTGGATATATGAGACAAAACAAACTGCTGAGCCATCTATTGTAAAGGGAACTGACTATCTACAACAACAAAAAACACGGAATTGACGGTAACAGATAAACATCATCCGAATGGATGAGCTGTTGAATCCTTCTTGGGCGCCTCGGTGGTCTAGTTGGTAGCGCGTTGGACCACATATCACTATCACCCGAGTTCGAATATCGGTGTGGGCATATCTGAAGGGTGTTTCATCGTTGACTTCGCTTCATTACGTTTGGGGGTCGCTCGGCCCAATTAGCCTAACCCGCGCGCACACAAGTGGCCGTAAAGCATTAATCATTATTTGAAGACTATACAGACTTGCTTCAGCTACAAAACTTTATACAAGTTGACCCCCCCCCTCATGGTTCTTCCGATGCCACATCTCCTATTCGATGTGATAATAAAAGTCTTCTTATATAGTTGTAATTTTTGAATATTTTGTTGTTTGTGCAAAGAAATGTAACCGAAATTGTCCCGATGATGATTGATGTTTTACGGCCACTTTTTTTGCACGCGGTTTGCTAAATGGGTCGAGCGACCTCCAAAGGTAATGAAACGAAGTCACAGATGAAACAGCCTTCAGATATGCCCACGCCGAAATTCGAACTCGGGTGGTAGTGATCTGTGGTCAAACGCGCTACCAACTAGACCACGGAGGCGCCCTGAAATTGTCCCGACTGGACAATGATATATTCTGTACGATGACGTCATCTAGTTGCTGCGTCTTAATCCGGATCAGTTCACACCGTCGAATAGTATTCCCTGGATGAATGTCATGGGCTAGCTTTGGGATCCAGCGATCTAGTCGTAAGGTATCCGTCACCTGGACACACAAGAGTAAAGCTTCCTTTCTAATTGGAGGCTCGCCAGATAGATTACAGAACATTTCTGCCTTATAGGCCAATTCAGCTCTAATTCAAATCTCTAATGGCTCACAAGATGGTTGGTGGATGAACACGCCAGAAGGTGCTGTCATCTGACAAAACGTGAAAAACATTGGACATAAAAATGGGGACAGGTACGCTCTGTGAAGGGATCCATCACCTTCCCAGGAACGACATTGAGTGAGAGATTGATTTTTAAAATCTCGGCATTGTTCTCACTTGGATTAAATGGTAGTGGTATCGTTCTTTAGGGAGATGAGATAAACCGGATGAAGCTTTTTATCACGGGATAAAACATATCACAGATAGGGTTAATACTGGGATTTGATCTCACCACCTGAAAGTCTGTAGCACAGTGCGCTACCATCTGTGCAATTGGAGCACATATTATTCCCATGCATAATGAAATATGCCATTCCGGATTCTTCCCAGTTTACCCTTTTACAGCTCGTAGGTAGATAGGTTTGGATTAAGCACTTGACAATTCTGACAGGTAAATTAATATGCCAACAAAAGTTGTCACGATTTACAATGGCTTCACTAGAATGAGACATTTAGTTATGTCTGTATTGAAATTGTAGTCCTGTAGGAGGAGTTGTTAATGCTGTCCCATTCGTTTCTGACTTCAGGTGGATATTTATATTTTTGTGTGAAGGCATCAGACTATTAAAGAGTAGGAGAATACCAAACGTCATCCAGTTATCTTGTCAAATTTATTGTATAATATTGTCAGGTTTCGTGTATTGTTTATATTAGAGTTCGCTGTATTCATAGGGCGCCTCCGTGGTCTAGCGGTAGCGTGTTGGACCACAGATTACCACCACCCGTGTTCGAATCTCGGCGTGGGCATGTCTGGAGGTTGTTTCATCTTTGACTTCGTTTCATTACCTTAGGATGTCGCTCGGCCCATTTAGCCTACTATGTGCACAAAAGTGGCCGCAAAAGATCGAATAAATATGAACATTTACATTTTAGCCTGCGGGTAAGCTCCGTGAAGGCCAGTAAAAGTACAGAAAGGTCAAAGTTCTAACTGCTGCCTTTCCTGTTTACACTGAACTTTGTTCGAACGGAGATCGTCTTCATCCATTGTGAGACAACTTTAAGTCCAAATGTTAGGATACTCTGAGTCAGGACATATTTAGTCCAAACAAAGCTTACTACTGAAACATCCTCCAGATTTATGGCGGTGCCTCCATGGCCTAACTGGTAGTGCAGTTGGCCACAGATCTATAGCACCTGGGTTCAAACCCCAGACGGGTCATGTCAGAAGGGTGTTTCATCTTTCACTTCGCCTGATTGCCGTTGGAGGTGATGATGATGATGATTGGTGTTATTTTTCCATGAATCTAAATGTTTTTTACGGCTACTTTCGTGCACATGGTAGGCTAAATGGTCCCATTTGGCCAACACTGTGTACGAAATTAAGTGGCCGTAAACCAGCAACGTTTTCCCGATTTATGGGAAAAAATTACACAAATTAAAATCTAAATCAATAAATACGAGAATCGATCAGCTTCTGATTGGTCTCAAAGACTCGTAGCAGACCTCACTTTATGAAACAACTTATGCGCAGTACATTTTGTTCTTGACCTTTTTAATCCCATCCTTAAATTTCACGTATTCAAGGTTCCTTTCTCGAGTAAATGGTATCCACCGTTCAACATTTCTTACCTAAAATTTTACTTTCTGGTATATCATAATGGGTTTCTGATATACTGGGCTTTACTTTGTACCTGCTAGAAAAGACACTGTATTAAAGCCTTATTATTATTATTATTATTATTTAAACACAATTGTATCTCAGTATTTTATTCACCAGTCTTAACACAATTTGCTCTATTTTTGAAAGATTTGGGGCATCCACCATCAGCCATCTGTTATCCATCAACTAATCAGGAACTTCCGAATCCGTGGTCCTAAGCAACACGTGGCCAAAAGCTGATAGTATGTGTAAACAAACTTGACAGACTTCTTGAGCTCGAGTTCAAGCCCATTAAGATGCTGTCAATAATTGTTTCATTGCGGTATAAAGTAATCTCGGATTGTTGCTGTGTTCGGGTGTCAACATTCATTTCTCAAAATGGTTGATATTTTCAATAATTTTCAATTTGATATTTTCTAAGTTGTTCACGTTACTCAGGCGTAATTCGCAGTGACATTATTTGACCTATTTTAAAGCATGTGTTTGTTTTACTCAGAGGAGAGGGACAGGGCACGCGTTCTAGAGAAATTTTAGTTTTTTGTATGTTTTGAACTATTAGACTTCTTGGTTTCTGTAAAATCGATATTTTCATGTGCAGTAAAATGGAATTGAAAATAGCAAACAGCTGTTGCGTAATGGTTTTGATTGATTGATTGACCAATTGGTTCATCAGTCAACTTATTTAATAATTGGTGGATTATAGGATCTGATACGGTGACTTACTCCCTTTGTTGCCCATACTGTTGTCATTGTTACCTCAGTTGACAATGATAGTTCAAAACCCTTTGTTCTCACAAGGGAAAATCCAGCATGCGGTATGTTGAGCAGCAGGCATTTCTCTTCAAATGCCTTCGTGCAGTCGAATAAACCTCGACGACTTCTGATACATTCTTGCTTATTGCCATATATACTTAGGGTAATGGTAGCTACGAGAAACCGCCGATTAATTGTTTTCTCAGTTTGCGCCTGCCATTGCTACTTCCTATAGAAACGCCCCCCCCCCTGATAAAGCTGAAATCTTCACAGTTCAGTTTGAACCAAGTATTTGGTGGGATGTTTCCATTTTGACGTCGGGTGTCGCTGCGACCGTAGGTCATGTCGTAAAGAGCGGGAGAGTTTGAAAATAAAGTGGGAAAGCGGAAGTTTTTTTTAGAAAAAACGAAAAAGCTGAAGGTTTTTCCGCTTTATCGGAAGATTCCGAAGGTCTGTAATCATTCACGATCCGTAATGAGGCTCTGCCGACATAGCACTTCCACCATCGTATCATCTGATGCTGCTTCCCGGCATGCACTTAGTATGTCCAGTTGGCTGTCTTCCTCCGAAGTGGTGTTTTTTTAATGATGACTAAATAACTGTCTTAGCTTCTTATAGTTGAAGCATCTTTGAAGATGATGATTGATGTTTTACGGTCACATGGGAGGCTAAATGGGCCGACCGACCACCGAAGGTTGTGAAGCGAAGTCGAAGATGAAACAACCTTCAGATATACCCACGTCGAGATTCGAACTCGGGTGGTATTGATCTGTGGTCCAAGACGCTACCAACTAGACCACGGAGGCGGCTCGTACAGTGGCCAGCGGAAGCGAGTACTTATCACCCGGAATGGTCATTAGCCGGTGATATTTTCTGGTCATTCCTGAATGTGGTGGTCCGTAGAAGTTCATGGGATGAGCCGAACGAGTGACCTAGAACCGAAATATTCACGTCAATCATGTAAATATTATATTAATTATTAATAAGTCCGTCATTGGGCCGAAACTACTTCCCTCCTTGAGCACTGAGTAACGCCCGGATGTAATGTGGTACTTTATGAGGCATATTTTACCTTGCTAATGGTAGCAACTGGATTGAAATCCTGCATCATCACCATCATCATTATCATCACCACGATCATCATCATCATCATCATCACCACGATCATCATCATCATCATCATCACCAACATCATTATCATCACCAACATCATCATCACCACCATCATTATCATCACCAACATCTTCATCACTATCATCACCATCACAACCGCCGAATAAACATTTGTGGACAACGCCATCAACTGAACCATCGTGTCTGGTGGTTTATTGTTGTTGTTTCTGTCTGTCTATATGTCTGTGTGTGTGTCTCTCTCCCTATCTGTGTGTGTGTCTGTGTGTCTCTGTCTGTCTATGTGTCTGTCTGTCTATATGTCTGTGTGTCTCTCTATCTCTCTATTTGTGTGTGTGTGTGTCTGTATGTCTGTGTGTGTGTCTGTCTGTCTATATGTCTGTGTGTCTCTCTATCTCTCTATTTGTGTGTGTGTGTGTCTGTCTGTCTGTGTGTGTCTCTGTCTGTCTATATGTCTGTTTGTGTCTGTCTGTCTATATGTCTGTGTGTCTCTCTAGCTCTCTCTCTGTGTGTGTCTGTGTGTCTCTCTGTCTGTCTGTTTGTGTCTGTCTATATATGTGTGTCCCTCTCTCTCTCTCTCTGTGTCTGCCTGTCTGTGTGTATGTTCGGTTGAAGTGTGATGAGTTATGAGGACTGACGCCAATCAGAGACGTTTTATGACAGTTTATGTACAGCTTGTGACACCTGTCATTCAGATCGTTAACAGTTTATTAAATCCGTCAACTTGTCATGTAATCAATCATTTTCTAGTGTGTTTTTGTTGTACTCCTCAAACTATTAACAATTAATATTCTGTTGTCTGTCTTGTGGATGTTATTATTTTGTTTGTGGAGTGGAAATTTGATAGTTTGTGTGTATAGAGGTGTGACAGTGGATGGGGGGGGGGGGGGTGGCGTTTACATGCTTTAACGTTTTGTTTGCAGTAAAGCGAGTATTTGTCTGCTCCGGTTATACATTCATTTGCATATGCAGTCTCTCTCTCAGACACACACGCGCGCGCACGCATACACACGCACGCACCAGATTTACTGGCCGCGAAAAATATTGATGTTATTAGTAAATTACTTCAGGGACTGGTGAGACATTAGACATGTTTCAGCATGAAAAGTTACATCATTGGATTCACACGCTGATGAATCGTCCAGAGTTTGTATTCATGATACCTGATTCTCTATGGTACCAGTACCAAAACACACACGCGCGCCCGCGCGCGCGCACACACAACAGATTTAATCGTAAACACATTTAAATGTAATGAATAAATTACTTTGTGCTATATGCTAGATCTTTGTGTGCTATATTTTATGTTTGCTGTATGTTAGTGTGTTATCTGTTAGTGTGTTATCTGTTAGTGTGTTATCTGTTAGTGTGTTATCTGTTAGTGTGCTGTCTGTCAGTATGACATACGTGTCACTGCGCCCTAGACGAGTGTTATGTCTGTTTCAGGAAGCAATCCACAAAGTGATCTCGGATATGTTGTTGGTTCACTAAATGGTGGCTTTGTGCGCCTCCGTGGCCTAAATGGTAGCGCGGTTGAACACAAATCTACAGCACCTGGGTTCAAACCCCAGAATAGGCTAAGTCTGAGAGGTGTTTCATCTTTCATTTCGCCTCGGTATATTTGGAGGTCGCTCGGCCCATTCAGCCCACCAAAGTGTACGGAATTGGCCGCAAAACGCTAACATTTACACTGAAATGGTGGCTTTATTAGCCATTCTATTCCTCCCCCCGTGATGCCAACCTGACGGCAATCCACAAACTACAATGTTAATATAATTATCATGTTTATGGTGTGTTTTTTTTGTAGGAGCCAGGAGTCGTGTGAAAATTGCTATATTCGGTGTTTAGAATCGCCACACCCACGAACAAAAACGAGCACGTTTAGTAATTAGAATATTATAATTTTTCTTACTGTTTCACGACACAGATTTACAACAGCAACAACAACAAATGTTTATATTTAGCGAGGAATACCCGAAGGAAGGCGGCCATTTTAGACCAGAAACAAAGAAGTATATTTATCATGACGATAACACGGCGGCGGTATCTCGGTATAGCAACATTATGTCGTGTTAGAAAATATCAGCCAAAGATAAGTGAAGTGGTTTGTTGACAAAAGGTTTCGGTGTGGCCGCTTCCCGGTAGATCCGGGTGGCCGTGCCATCATCATCATCATCATCATCATCAGCCCCACAAAGAGCTACAAATGGCCGTAATGACGCCACGTCGCCTATATTCATTGGCCCGCGGTTAGAGATGTCGGCCGTCATAACAGGGCGCCACCGTCGTTATCATCCGGGGGGGGGGGAGATTTAATTTTCCCGTTTCAGAACTCCCCCGAAGCGTGCGTTCGTTCACTCGCCGAGTCCGTCCGAGCCTCGTCGGTCACGTCCGGTAGGCTGCGGATGGGATAAAAGCGGCTCTTTGCGGTTTCTTCCGAAAAATGCCCGGCCCTCCCTCCCCATCATCGATAGCGGCCCTGGCCCGGCGCGAAATCCTTGTCAGAAGTAATCTTACACTTAAGTTACTGCGTGTCGTGTCGGTTTATAGTCGCTCCCAGAGAGAGAGAGAGAGAGAGAGAGAGACGTGTCGCCGAACTTTTGTGCTTGGAACGGTGTTTTTATCAGAACCGGAGTGAGAGCTCTGCCGATCCGACGATAGGTTTTTTGTGGTGATTTTTCTTCTCCGAACAAAAAACTCCCGCACACCGTGATTACGGATGTTGCGAAGCATACGTGAGAGCGAATTATGTTGGTTTTAGTCTTCTCGTTTGTGAGAGATAGTGGATTGTTGTTGTTGTTTTTAGGGGGGCGCAGTTGTTCGGGGAGGGGGGTTGAAATAAACATTTTACCGTGTGTGTGTGTGTGTGTGTGTGTGTGAATGCTCGTTCGGTGATGGGCTAGACTAGACCAGACACAAAAGTGACACTTGTATTAAAATTCGTACCAGTTTGTCATTCGGTTTCAGTCTCGTTTTCAATCGGGAAAGCAATAAACGAAGGCTGGATCAATGATGATGATGATTGATGTTTTACGGCCACCTTTGTGCACGTGGTAGGCTAAATGGGCCGAGCGACCTCAAAAGGAAATGAAGCGAAGTCGAAGATGAAACACCCCTCAGATATGCCCACGCCGAGATTCGAACACGGGTGGTAGCGATATGTGGTCCAACACGCTACCGCTAGACCACGGAGGCGCCCACATTATATCGGCAGTAACACCAACAGGTCGGTGTCGTAATTGGCTGCTGCCAAGAGCAAAGTTTGTCGACGGATTCCCATCGAATGAATGACCCTCTGTATATGAAATGCACGGTAAACAGTCGTTTTGGCGAAGATTCCTATTAAAGAAGAGAGAGCGAAAAGTCGGCCCCGTTGTTAAGCATTTATTCGCACATGGCGAGCCACATTAGCATATCTCGTCACATTTGCACCGACTCTAGGTCACATCGAACCAGAAAAATATGATCGTCTTTTTTTGTCTAATTTATGCCACATGGAAGATCTGTTGCTGGTCTTGTGTAGTCTCACCCGATGTTCTAGCTACCGTCCGTCAATTTATCTAGCAGTCCGTAGCTTCTGTATGTAATTATTAAAATACGGCAATCTATTTTATATTGTATATTGTTTCTTTAACGGGGTCGGTCACCTGTAAGGTGCTTCCACCATATTGTTATATTTCAGTACTGAGGTTTCTCCGTTAGGACATTCGATAGAGGATGCACTGCACACCAACACGTTGGCGTTCAGATCCCTGTGTTACATGTGTTTGTGTGGCTATGTCAGAAGGGTGTTTCATCTTTCACTTCGCCTCATTACCTTTGGGGGTCGCTCGGCCTATTTAGCCTACCGTGTGCAAACCCAAAACGTTTTTGGCCCCCAGTAAAAAAAAACCCAACCAAATTTTACATGTTAATCAACTGTTGTTAATAAGAAACTGTAAAACGTCTAAAGATATGACGATGATGGTGATCGATGTTTTACGGCCACTTTTGCACACGGTAGGCTAAATGGGCCGAGCGACCTCCAAAGGTAATGAAGTCAAGTCGAAGATGAAACAACCTCAAGATATGCCCACGCCGAGATTCGAACTCGGGTGGTAGTGATCTGTGGTCCAACGCGCTACCAGTCGTACCACGGAGAGTTCTGTGGAACAGAAACGATTGTATTTACCTGGTTAGATCCAGGTTGATCCAGATTCAGCTTACCGGCAATGATGATGTCACCTTCCAACATATCTACCGAGGAGTGACTGCTTATGAGATTTGACGGGATCGACTCCACCCGGATCATTCTCTCGCTCACTCGCATTTATCACATAGCTGGGGTGGGTTTTTTTTGGCGGGGTTTCTTCTTCTTTCTGGATCCGATGCGAAGATGATGAATCGGCCATCTTTTGTGCGACTGAAATGTCAGATTGTTGCCGCGAATCCATAATGCAGCGGGCTGCCTCCAGGATTTATGGATGCCGTCGAGGAGGACACGAAATTTCGTTAAGTCTCCATTCGGCTGCGCTTCATTCACTTACGGCCGCTGAATGGTGGCGGTATTGATCTTGGCACCAGTTTGCACGACCTTTTGTCCTTGCATTGCGAATCTAGAAGTGGATGATAATAGGAGAATGGCACGTCTCTGCGCTTCGTATAAATGACGACAATGGACAGCTTACTTCGTGTGGCGCCGTCCACGGCCGTCTCCGTGGACATTCGGATGCGACGTGTTATGATTGGTGATCATTCTTCCCCAATTACTATCCCTTGTATCATGTACTTACTTAACCCACACCCTCCTCCGGTTTATTTCCTCGGCCGGGCTGCTTGGTCCTTCGGTTGGCCTCACACTGGAGGGGGTGCGGCGTCGGCGGTCACCGTTGGACGTGTATCGCTGTTAGCCGATATCGTAATTGCTTCGGGAGCGATGGAATGGTATTTCTCGGCGGAGGTCTAAATCTGATTTTAAATAATAGATCGTGCTGTAGCGATGCCGCTGGATTTGTTCTCCGCCCCTGATGCTGTCCGTGGCCAAATGAGGCATCGTACGTCTTCCACCGGTTCGATTTTGTTTCCATTCCATCAAATCCAGCGCAGGTTGTCTCCACATTGCACGTTGTCCATCATTGGCTGGCTGCTGGCAGAGACCGCGGTATCGGATCTCTCTGTTTGATGAGATTTTAAATCATCTCTGTTTGTTAGGAGGAGTTAGATATATCGATTTACTGTCAGTTTGACCAACCGTGAGTTTGATGAACTTAAGTTGTTGGTTGTTACATTTTGACACACAGGTATTTTATTACTGTCCAGTTAGCTGTTACTGGGGAGGGCGTTCCAGCGGTGCACTGGTTAGAGTACTGTGCCGCATACCTCCTCCTGGTTGCGGGTTCGAATCCAGCTCCTATCTGTGTCTGTGGAATTTGGTTCCCTATGCGGACGCCCCTTAGCCGTATATCCCCGGACTGACCAGTACCCAGGCTAAACAACTCAATCCAACCCACTGCCGCGAGGAGCAGTTCTTAGCCGTTAAAGAACGCATTCTATCATCCACGACCTTGACCGAGTTTACATGCTGCCATACGTACATCCGTTGTACTTGTTGTTGCTGTACTCGGTGCTGTACATCAGCAGCTTGCCGTACATCAGGGTTATCCAGCCCTTCCTCACTCCCACACTGGATGTACACAAGCGGCCGTGAAAGAGTAACGTTCCCCCATCAGTTGATTATATCAAGCTGGGATAAGTTTTCCGGTGCCTGGACAACTCGGCCCAGACAGCTCGGCCGGCGGGGCCGAGTTGTCCAAGACAACTCGGCACCGGAAAAAGATATGTAAATTAATTAATTTATAATTGTGTTTGCATATATATTAACAGCTTGGTGGTCGTTTATTTTGTAGTTTTTTTTTTCAGCGCGACATATTTTTTATCTCAATAAAGAGAATCTTTCAATAAGTCCGACTTTTTAATGACATTCAGAAATTATTTTATATTTGTCCGGTGAGCATTTGCCTGGTGGCTGTTTCATTTATCATTGGGCTGAGCTGTCTCATCTCAAAAATGTCAAGTGTCTATTTATCTTCATTATTCAGAAACTGTAAATATTATTTATTCTGCAGCACAAATGCAAACCCAAAATTTATTTGATGGCGTTAAAACAACACGACAGGAACTAAAAACGCATTTAGCACATAAACGTTTAACACACACGTTTACATTTGTCATAATATACACAGTTCTATCTGTCCGAAAATTAGTATTGCATCACTGTATTATATTGAACATGTTTTTGACAAATGTCGCCAACAATTAACTATCAATCAAAAGATATTTGCTCTTTCCATCGTGTCAGTGATTGGCATACGTTTGATTGGCCAACTGATTCGACGTTGCGAATTATATCTACTACAACATACAGTTGTCGTATCATTTATCATTGGGGCGAGTTGTCTCATATCAGCGGGCCGAGCTGTCTCATAACGCATCGGAGTTGTCTTGGACAACTCGGCCCCGGGGCCGAACTGTCTGGGCCGAGTTGTCACTTGGGCCGAGCTGTCTAGGATTCGAGTTTTCCGCTTTTGACCGAAATTCCGGTTTTACCATATCCAGAAATAAAGTTTTTGGGATATGGTGAGTGAGTCAGACTAGTTTGAAAAAAAAGCTCTTACAAAAGCCATGTTTTATCTCCACTCTATTAATCTCAGATTAATTTCAGGGCATATCTGAAGGTTGTTTCATCCTTGACTTCGCTTCATTACCTTTAGAGGTCGCTCGACCCATTTAGCCTACCTACCATGTGCACAAAAGTGGCCGTAAAACATCAATCATTATCATCATCGACCTACCCACCCTCTCTTATTTCTGAATTTACCTTCCCTGTCTCATCTTTCAACATTCCCACCCTGTCTCATCTCCAAGCATACCCACCCTATCTCATCCCTCAACTTACCCGACCTATCTCAGACCTGAACGTACCCATCCTGTCTCATACCGGAATATACCCACCCCGTCTCAGATCTGAACATACCCACCCCACCTCAGACCTCAACATACTCACCCCATCTCAGACCTCAACATACTCACCCCATCTCAGACCTCAACATACCCACCCCATCTCATACCTCAACACACCCACCCCGTCTCAGACGACAGCATACCCACCCGGTCTCGGACTTCAACATACCCTCCTTGATCTATCCATCACCCCCAACGCCCCCAAATTCACATGTTAATGATCAATGCCATCTCACTTCACTGAAGCTTCCTATATAATAATACATTGTTTTGTTATCAGACAATGAGTTTCTATATTTGAAACATCATTATCTGGTCCATTATTGGCTAAAGTAAATCAAATTAATAAAAGTCATAGTCTCTCTCTGTCTCTCTCTCTCTCTCTGTCTGTGTGTGTGTGTCTCTCTCTCTCTCTCTCTCTCTCTCTCTCTCTCTCTCTCTCTCTCTCTCTCTCTCTCTCTCTGTGTGTGTGTATGTGTGTGTCTCTCTCCCTCCCTCTCTCTCTCTCTCTCTCTCTCT
>JAODUP010000184.1:620000-652500 GCA_025642065.1 Paralvinella palmiformis
GCGCGCGCGCGCTCACTGATACACGCGTGCTCGCACCCCCCCCACAGAGAGAGAGAGAGAGAGAGAGAGAGATACATTCTGGAGATTTAACTGATAATGTTAAATATCAGATAATGTTTGACAGGTATGTTGTTAAGTATTTGACAGGTTGTAGACTAGATTGATGTGTTTACAGATGAAGACTGTTAATTATTTATAAAGCTAAGCATATCAAAGTATGTGCGCTGCCTCATATATAGATATTTGTATTTAATTATTAATATATAGCATTTCCAAGGTCTTCACACACGCATGCACGCACACGCACAATCTCTTCAACGGTGTATTTTTAGATACTGCTAGAATACACACGCGCGCACACACACGCACACACACACAAATTGATGTAATGATGGATAAATTGTCAAATATGTAATAACTTTGTCAGGGCATCCATGAATGAAAATTGTTTGTCTAAAAGGTTTCCGGTTCATCTAAAACACTCTATTTGGCCAAAATCTTCCTAGAAAGGGCCGGGAACGTTTTACAACGTATTGCGGCATTTAACGGGCGGAATTGAAACCCTACAATGGAGCGTTTTAATGGCAGGATGTTATTTTAAGCTTGGCTGAGGTTAGCCTTTGTTTTAACAATAACGATAAGATCGTCATTATGTACCAGCCAGCCCGGAAGAGAGTCAACATTCGATATGTCGGCGAGCCTCGTGGCTAAATCGATCGGGAACAAACTGTTGGTTGTTTTGGCTGTTTTTGGTTGGTTTTTTGGTAATAACCTACATGATCCAGAGAGTTGAATTAACAGAGCACTTCTACGGGATCGGATTATATTTATTATTCTGGATAGAGGCTGAACAAACAGAATGCCTACGATTTAGCCATCCAGTTAGATTGTACACCGGAACTGAGAAGGTTCATGGATAACCTTCCGAGTTGGCCAAAGTGTTAATGAGGGTTTTGGTGACCTTTGGGGTCTACACACTGATCAATGCATTTTTTTTACTCTCTTTTAGTTGGTCCACGGATATTGCCCTTACTTTGTGGTAACTACAGTAATTGTTATTTATAGGCGTCAGTCAACTAAAATGATTGACAGTTTTGATATGACCTATTTATTTCTGGCCATTTCAAAGTGTAAGCCTATCTATTGATATCCTCTTCACCGTGGCCACATCTGAAACATGTGACCATGTGGAGTAAATCATTCTCTAATATACTTACGGCGAGCCATCCTGTGGATCTGTATAATCGAGTATTGCCAAGAGCATCCCCGATATAGGGCATCCCTATTGATGGCTGGCTGTAGTCATTTAAAATAGAAGCTCAGTAATGTTGCGGAGTCAGTCAGTGTATGCCTGTGTGTGTGTATGTGAGAGAGAGAGAGTGTGTGTGTGTGTGTGTGGTGGATTTGAACCAAGGCGCTTTGCATTTATGGCTGCTGCTGTACCGCTGGGCCATGGTGCCCTTTGCAGTGTTTCGATTTCCTTAAGTACAGTCACGTCTCGATTATTGGTATATCTCAGTCACCTAAGAATATGTTTGATGTTGAAGAATGTTGGAACATCAGAATTGATTTATTTCTAACTCCGGTTGTCATGCGAGTGCTTTTTATAGCTCATTGATGTGTCGGCATGAATATGTCGGGATCATTACAAAGACATCGATACCAAATATCAACTGATCAATAATAATAATAATAATAATAATAATACTGTAGATTTAATAAAGCATTTGTACTAGAATAAGCCGTTCAATGACACTGTACTGCCATTAAAACGTACAGTGGGTGGGCATATAAGTTAATTATATTTCATATACCATAAATATTTTTGTGTTGGAGTTATCTGGGTGGGGAGGGGGGGTCGTGATACACACGGAAGATTTGTTATTGGATATCTCTGTTTTGGGATTGTTTTATATTTTGAATTTCAGATTCCATGATATCCAGATTCGGTTAGATATTTTATAATAGAACCCCCCGCTCTGCCACGAAGGTAACATGTTAATACAGGGGCATCTTTTCTCTCGGTGTGTTCATTAATTACTGCATCATTAAATGCAACAACTTCCTTGTCCGTTTTCCTTGCGTGCTGATCTCGGCGACGATGATCCGACAAAGTCGTCCAACACCTGCGATTCCAAGGTCAGTGGGGCGCGGCTTAATTAGTGAGCGTGCTGAGTCTGAGGCATATTTCTTCGGTGTGATTCCGGAGTAGACGAAACGTGATCCGGACCAAACAAACAAACAAAAAAAAACAATCAAAGTGGAACCTCTCCGAAATGTATTTGTAATGGCTTTCTACAATATTTGGATATCTGCCGTGGCACCCCCCCCCCACACACACAGTTAGATCATCCACCTGCTGTGAAGTTGGCCTTTGTGTGACTCAGATTATTCTAATTACGACGTGGGTGCCGAAATTTGATATTCTGAGCCAGCGCATTACTTTTAATGTGAAGTGTCGGTTGATTGTTCACATTTCATGCGCCCCTGGTTGGGATTTTATGATCATGACGTTGATCGATGTGTTCATCAATTTAATGGATGAGTAAACAACATTTTTATTACATTGAAGCCATATAATAATAATAATAATAATAATAATAATAATATTAATATTAATAATAATAAAAACAACAATATTTTATATAGCGCCCAAATCAACTTGAATTACTCAAAGGTGCTTTCCATTAAAACAGCTTCTACGCTCATATAGCACAAACACGTTTATACAGAATACACCGATTTATATATTATAAATAGGCTAATTTAAATAAATGGGTTTAAGAATCTTACAAGATATACCTTTATTTGGAGCAAGTTTAATATGGTTTAGCAGCTTATTCCACAGCCTGGGGGCTGATGCTCTAAAATATTGCTGTATGGGTTATTGATCCCGTCAAAAGTGAACAGGACTCCGATCGCGGCAGCCTCACAGGTACAGATAATTTTGGATCAGATTGGTTAGATACATTTGTGCTGTTTCACTAAGTACCCTGAATGTGTGAAATAGGATCTTGTACAGTGATCTGAAACGTACAGGAAGCCAGTGCAGCTAGAACAAAACTGGTGTTATATGTGGGAGGTTTGCGAGTAAGTGTCAGCAACCGCGCAGCAGTTTTGCACTCGCTGTAGGTGGTTTGTTAGAAAGAGTGAGGACTTTAACTAGAGTCTTGCATGTCATATCATTTATGTACTTACGAATAAGTTCTGTATTTCTTATTTGATAATAACAGGCTTACGTATAAAATTCACCTGCTTCTCCATTCCTCGAGTGTTATCCAATATAAGTCCTAGATTTTTCACAGACGTGGAAGTATTTATATAACTGGATCATACCTTAAGGCGACGATTCTCAGTTTTCTTCAAATTTTGCTTGCATGAGAAACAATGAATTAAGTCTTATCCTTATTCAATTTCAGCATGTTGATGTTCATCCAAATGTTTATGTCTTCAATATAAGCTTCAATTGAAGATGAAATATCATCCCATTTATCACATGGCTTCAAAAGGGGCGCCTCCGTGGTCTAGCGGTAGCGTGTTGGACCAGAGATCACTACCACCCGTGTTCGAATCTCGGCGTGGGGCACATCTGAAGATTGTTTGGTCATTGACCTTGCCTCATTATCTTTGGAGGTCGCTCGGCCCATTTAGCCTACCATGTGCACAAAAGTGGCCGTAAAACATCGATCATCATCATCATCACATGGCTTCAAAGTCATGTACACTTGTGTGTCATCGGTATAACAATAATATTTAATATTATGCCGTTTAATAATTTCACCAACTGAATTATATGGTCCTAAAACTGATCCCTGTAGTACACCAAAATGAACACCCACACCTGTTGATGTTTCATCCGCGACTGGAAAACTGATAGCAAACTACGACTTTACACAGGTTAAGGCATTTACCTTGATGACGAAGGAAAATTCAAATGCCAATTAAATTTAGTTTTTATCTCGATTTATTTATTCTTGCTGTTGTTGGATCAGTTGATCTCCGGGTCGTGTCATCGAAAGTCAGATATGCTTGCATGTGTTGGTTATTTCATCCAGCAACGAACGGCTTGGCTTCACTCTGAGATCGGCTCAACATCCCAGGCAAGAAGACACTCCCCGACGCTTCACAAACAATCAATCAATCATTCAATCGTTGCTGCTTCGAAGCAGGACTTTTGAACATGGCAGTATTTTCCGGTACTTCCCACTCGGTATTATCCATAGGATTTTAGTACTGTCCAGAATTTCCCACTTGGTATTACCATATTCTAGTTTTTCCCAGGAGCTATCTGTTTAGAAGCGAAACTTGTTATCCGAGCCTAGTTTAGCTTTGTCAGTTTGCGAAGAGGAAGACTCATCCATGGTACGATGGGCTTTTATTATTGAGGTGTCCCTCAGAGGATTTTAATGACTGTTGAGGTGACATCCGAGGAGAACGTCGTCCGATTCGTTTCGTATTTACCCACATCAGGTAGCTTACTGATGCCGTCAGGTAAGATGGTTTGTGATGTTTGAGGTTAATAAGATGCTATGCTACGTCAAGTCACTGATTTATGTCGGCCAGAAAACCTCTCCATTAAAAGCTGCATGTGTCTTATCTCTTACCAAAATCAGATTTCATGTTTGTTTAAAAATTCCAAACCAAATTTTATATATTATCACCCCATCTCTCTCTCTCCTCCACCCCTCCCTCCACCGATGTTTATTGTCCCGTTGCCGACGTGTTGCAGTAAACTGACAAATCTTCCTTCCGCTAAGAAAATGAGTTGAAATGCGAGACTTGCGAGCTTTATTCTGCATGAAGTTTGTAGATAATGTATCATCGTGCCATATTTGGCGACAGAGGGCGTTTTGTGTGTGTGTGTGTGTGTGTGCGTGCGTGCGCGTGTGTGTGTGTGCGTGCGTGTGTGAAGGAAATGATACCGGTGTCATGGTTCAGAATAGACCAATTGATTCAACAACATTATTATATGGTTTCTTGTTTTACGAAGATATGTGCAACTCATGATGATGATGATGATGATGATGATGATGGCTTAATTAAAAGTGTCAAAAAGATGATAAAATGAATAAGTGAAATAAATATTTACAGAATAAACACGATTATATTATTTAGTTTTGAAAAAAGACGAATTTATTGCAGGCACAAGCTCATAAAGAATGACATATGACGTGAACAAAAGGAAAACACGAATTAATTTATTAACAAAAACACATTAAATGCCAGCGTCTATTTTCTCAACAAACAGGAGTAGACATTTCTTTCTAAGAAAGAAATCGTTGACTATTGTGTTCAATATGAATTATTTGCTGCAATTAAATAATAATAATAATATATATATATATATATATATATATATATATATATACGTACATACATTTTTATGCAAATTAATATTAAAAATTTAGACTTAACACACTGCTAATGCATTAAAAATGGCTATCTCTCATTGTTGTTTCAACCGGGCGCCTCAGTGGTCTAGCGGTAGCGTTTTGGATCACAGATCAGTACCACCCGTGTTCGAATCTCGGCATAGGCATATCTGAAGGGTGTTTCATCTTTGACTTCGCTTCATTACCTATATGGAGGTCGCTCGGCCCATTTAGCCTACCACGTGTGCACAAAAGTGGCCGTAAAACATCAATCATCATTTATGTTTCAACCAATACACGTGACCTTGTCAAACAAAGAGAGCCCATCGTCTGCCTTATGAAGCTATTTGCTTATTACTCGCCAAATAATGGAATGTTTCCAGTAACAAATGTCTTAATTGTTTCTCGGCGGGAATTTTTTTAATGTCGTTGAATATTGTTGTAATACACTTTTCAGAAACATTTCGTATGTCGAAAGTAGAAATATTACCAGAATCGATTGGCGTAAACGCTGAGAAAAGAAACTGACACTTTTAACTTCTGTGTAGTACGTGTTTGTGATTTTGAGGACATTTCCTCATTTCACTTTTTATACCCGAGGCGACTGAATAATTATAGTATTCAATTCATGGGAGCGTTTTATTCATTATGTAATAATGATGCTTTTATTTAACATTTCGGCGTAACAGAATATGTTCCACATTTTGACCTTTGTTGTTTGTTGTGACTGATTCGCTCACTGGTTGTTGTGATCAAATTATGGAGGTTCGAAACGGATCGAACCTTTTCAAACATTTTGTGTATTTGCATGTTGCACTGCGTATAATATCATTGTTCATTGGTCAGTGTATATAAAATGACAAATCACAAACTTTCTTCACTAGGGGGAAAATCTTAGTATTATATAATTGTGTTTTTTTTTTCATACAGATATTTAGATTTATTTATCAACTCTTCGTAGTTCACAGGAAACTGCTCGTGCACAATATCTTTTTTTCTATATCACACTAAAAAGTCTAACCCAAACCAAAATTGCAACCCGAGATGTAAAAATTCAGTCTTAGGCTTCAACTTTCTGAGAATGTTTTCACTTACCCTCTCCCACACCTGTCCATTTCGGTATCATCAAATGCTGGAGACAAATAATTAGGAGACCGCAATATGTCGCCATGGCAACGCAGTAATGATGTGTTAACTATGCGGTTATGCCATCACAGCTGTTGAGATGTCGGCCCTTTGTGATGGGCGTGATTTACGCTGGCTCTACATAAAACAGCCGACCAATAATTATCGTTTTGGTAGTAACGGTGCGCTTTTATCATTACCCAGTCGGGCTACGTTACAATTTGGCAGCGGTGTATAGTTAGTCACATACAACTGTTCATTAAGAGCCTCGGGTGTTGCCGACGTTTGTGGTTTTTCTCCGAATGTCATAAACGTTGCGCGGCGTCCGGCGCGCTGTGGCATGCGATGATGTGGTCTTGTTAGTGGTGAGCCTGTCGCAGAAGCGGTCGATTAAATCGCGCGAATTTCGGGAAGATTGTACGGTGCCGGAATTTTAAAAGGTTTAATCGGGTAATTTGAAATTCGTGTTTTTCTAATTCGCGGATTTTTTTCACAGAGTTCACTTAGATACCGTATGCATTATCACCAAAACGTATTGATATATATATATATATATATATATATATATATATATATATGTGTGTGTGTGTGTGTGTGTGTGTGCTAACGTTATATTTAGTTTCCTGATTGCAAAAAAGCATTCGATTCACTTTGTTTATATCCATCCACTAGGTGGCGACACTGGAGTGTTTATTGGCTCCAGTTCAGGCTGGGTGGTTGGAACGTTCCAGGTGTGTGGGTGGCTGGGTGGGTAGGTGGCTGGGTGCGTAGGTGGATGGGCTTTTAGCATGGTTACATCGCAACTTACCTGAGCCACAATGTCATTTTGCGTTCCATCTGCCAAAATCTGACCTGCCTTCATTGTTGTCATGTGATCTGAGTATACGTGATCATGCGACAAAGTTGTATATGACAAGGTGATGATGTCAGACGACATGTTGGGATGATTGGTGACGTGGGGTAAAAAACAACTGTCTGCAACAGGTGAAACATTAACCGGTACTGAAACTTGTTAACACGTCCAGGTATTGGATATAGAAATGGAGCTGCCTTCCTGGACGTAATGGGTGTACAAACTGAAGTGGCGGCATATTTTAGTGTTCTTCGTCCAAGTTTTTTTTCCTTTGGATAAACATTAATGAATTAATTAACGAAAGAGAGACGAACTAGAACAGCTGGCCGTTAAAAAGGGTGTCTGCGTTTGTTTCGGCCAAATAAATAGAGTTGTCTCTCAACAGTATCTTAAGCTTGTTAGTTTAGTATTTTCAACAGTTTTTCAGCTTGGGTTGCTTTGTGATGGAGATCTCTCTCTCTCTCTCTCTCTCTCTCTCTCTCTCTCTCTCTCGTTCAGTATTGGTTGTAAGCTATTATTAACCATGCCAAGACCATTCAGCCACAATCGTGCTGCCTCGTTCGTCGCCGTAAACCATAAACAACCGGCATTCTCGCACATCATCGAAAGCTCTTCGGGCGTTGAAGTCTCCCAACTGAATGCTAAATTGGGGGCCGTCTTGCCGCCGTTCAACCGGTCAATAAGACGGGGCTACCGAGTCCATCAAGATAACTCCTAGCTGTCAGCGCGATGAGACATTTACGGAGAGAGATAGAGATAGAGAGAGAGAGAGGAGAGCATTTGACTCACTTGGCGCTCACCCACTGGTGTGGCTACCCTGTGATTTTTTACTCACGGCCGGCTAGCGGGCTATCATCATTTTAGGCTCGGTGTCTGATTACAATATGCGGTTCTACTTTCGAGAGACGACTCTGAAAGCTTTTGATGTCGTTCAGAGCTGGGTGTGGTAGTAAAATGGCTGGGTTCAATAGTGCGCCGGGGTTGGTTTTTGGTCGGTTTTTTTTACTCTCGAGCGCTGTGGCTCTTCGTCTTCTCAGCGTGTCTCAAGATGTCTTAGAATTCGCTTATTTCGTGCGTCGCGTAATTTATGGAATTATAAATGACTGTCCGGGAGATGAACGCGGTCGGTGTCTCCAGTCAGCTGTCACCGGTTAGAATGTTTGGTGTAATTTCAATTTCGTTCTAGATTATTACTATCCGTTGTATGAGCACTAGGGGGTGACCCTCGCGGAAACGCAGACCCGCTCCACACACACGCACACGCACACACACACACGCACGCACGCACGCACCACACACACACACACACACACACACACACACACACACACACACACACATGTCTGTATATGTAACTATTTTTGCCTTTTCCAATATAAATGCATATCTTTACAAAATAATACGCCCGGCATTCACGCTGTTATATAGCCTCAGATCGCTACCACCCGAGTTTGAATCTCGGCGTTGGTATATCTGAAGGGTGTTTCATCATTGACTTTGCTTCATTACATTGGGAGGTCGCTCGGACCATTTGGCGTACCATGTGCACAAAAGTGGCCGTAAAACACCAATCATAATCATCATCATCACACCGTTATTTGGCCATGTTTGCATGTTTGTTTTGAACAAACATATGTTTGTTATTTATTTCTTTCACAAACGGACTCTATCAACAAATCAGTTTTCATGTCAACAAATCTATCTGTCCGCAGAACCCTTTTGACCTACATACGGATACACCGATATTCCATGGTAACCTAAAGTGTCTCCATGGCAAAACGGATAGCGTGGTTGGACACATATTTCCAGCATCTGTGTTCAAATCTGGCTACTTAAACATTTGCTTTCTCAGCCTATGATACTTGTGTAGAAGTTTCTCTAATTATAACACTTATAACTGATTATCTCCTTATGGGGAGGTTTGAGTAGCATCGTATGGTGGTAAAGTAAAATGTTGTTGAATCCCAGTTCAAATCCACCAACCGTCGTGCTAATTTAGTAACAGCTGAGTAGTAGTTGCTAGATGTGATATGCTGTTGGCACAAAGTTGTATCAGTTTATTAACTTGAAGGCTGTGAATTGTAAAGTTCGTAGATTGACTGTACTCACTTCACACACATTTAGAGATTTGGCGTCGCGTGCCTATAAATGGCCACCGAAGACAGTATGCTCCATAGGTGGGTTGACCTATACTGGTCTATAAGCCAAAAGCAAGAGACAATTCTTGTAGCATCTTTAGCTTTAATTACAGTGTAATAATTTTTAGATGAACAATGCTGATTTTAAATTACACGCACGCACACACACACGCACACACAAATATAAGGAAACTTTTTAAATGTCACAGTAGGCTTAGCCATTAACATTAATGACTCAGTTTGTAAGGTTAAAAATTTATTTCCAAAAAATTATCCCAGTTATAATATAAGTGTCACTTGCGTAGAAAAGGTGATGTCTACCGACTGGCTTCTTGCGGCAAACACAGAAGACGAAAAAGAAGCATAGTCTTCCCTTTTATATTATTTTTTTTATATATAAATATTATAAATTCTGGCAGCTGACATCATCCTCGCCGGAGTTGAGTTGCCGCGTCGTGAGTAACTTCGTGATTAATTTCGTGGCTGCACAGAATGCGAGACCATAAAATTACACGAGTTTAAATGGTAATCACACGAGAATATAAAAACGTTGTCAGATGTTTAATGTCTACGGCGATAATAATTATGTTAGCGACGTTTAAAGTCAGCTTTACCGGTTTATCAATTCATCTGCTGTTGAAGTCCCCGCCGCTGCTGGTTTAGAACAGCCGAATGATGCTCCGTCTTGCTGTTAGAAGCTGTATTGTGGTTGTTGGTTGATGGTGGTTTTTCTTGTTGTTTTACGTGTGAGAGTTTAATTCGTTTGGTGGATAATTGGCTGTTTGGGTGATGTACCGGTTTGGAGAAATTGCCGAGGAGTTTTTGTGCTTTATGAATTAAGCCAAGGAGTAATGGTTATAATTAGACGGCATTTTTATGGTTTATACGAAATACACGCACCCACATCATACCCCCCCCCCCCTCTCTCTCTCTCTCTCTCTCTCTGTGTGTGTGTGTGTGTGTGTTAAAAGACGGTGTGGTAAGGGACACTGACATAGTATTTTATATTTATGAATGTAACATCTGGTTCATTTGTTGTGGAATCAGTATATAATAGTTATTTTTTTAATAAAATGTTTCGTCTTACCAGCCCCCCCCCCTATCTCTCTCCCTCTCTCTCTCTCTGTGTGTGTGTGTGTATTTAACGGTAGTTAAAAAGAAACTGGCACAGGTAATCTCAAAGCATGAACAGAACATATGGCCGATTCATCAGGATAATTAACATCGAGAAGCAACATCGTCGGGGTCCTCTCCCTCTGTGTTTTGACAGTGAATTAAAAAAAATCACAGACATAGAGAAGGATGAATTGTGAATACAACCACTGGATGATTCATCAGAACACCTATTGCAGACAAGCGACTTTTCACGCTGTGTCGAGTCTCACCAGTGCATGCATTTGTGTGTGTGTGTGTGGTGGAGGGGGTGTAAGCGTGGGGGGGGAATCCTTATACAAACAACCAATATTTGTACAGCTTCCGAAGGAAGTCTTCTAAGCCAGTGTCCGTTTGTTCTAGCTGTAATCTTGTCTTTATACCTGGCTATCACCTAACTACACAAATTTTGTTCAAAGACCAGTTTCTGTCTTGGTTTTGATGTGGGTTTTTTGTTTTTTTTGGAAGAAAAACCACCCACAAGAAATATATTCGTTGTATGTTCACGTTAATTATTATTTTGGCTGCATCCGAAGCGCATCACCTGCACACTGAACTTTCCGTGCAGTGTTGATAGCCCGATGGTGTAATGTGTATTTGATATAAAATTGTCGCTGAATTATGGCTCACTTCTGGGCGTCATTCGGCGAGTGACGGCTCACTTTGTACGATCTAGCCGGTTGGTGATGGCTCATTTGGTGTGATTTAGGCTTAAGATGGGTGATGGCTCGGCGTCATCACAACAAGACGAATCCCAAAATGGACGACGAATCGAGAAAATATACCAACAAGACTAACTCTAACAAGACGAGTTCTCATAATTGTAGGGTTAGGTTAAGGGTTAGGGTTAGAATAAGGGTTAGAGTTATGGTTAGGTTTAGAGTAACGGTTAGGGTTAGGGTTAGGGTAAGGGCTTGGGTTAGAGTAAGGGTTAGGGTTGGAGTAAGGGTAAGGGTTAGAGTAAATGTTAGGGTAATGGTTAGGGTAAGCGTTAGGTTAGGGTAAGGGTTAGGTTAGGGTAAGGGTTAGAGTAAGGGTTAGGGTACGGGTTAGAGTAAGAGTTAGGGTTAGAGTAAGGATTAGGGTCAGGGTTAGAGTAAGGGTTAGGTAAGTGTTAGTGTTAGGGTAAGGGTTAAAATAAAGGTTAGGGTAAGGTTTAGAGTAAAGGTTAGGGTAAGGGTAAGGGTTGGGGTTAGAAGATGATGATTGATGTTTTACGGCCACTTTTGTGCACAAGGTAGGCTAAATGGGCCGAGCGACCTTCAAAGGTAATAAGACGAAGTCAAAGATGAAACAACCTTCAGATATGCCAGGCCGACATTCGAAAACGGGTGGTAGTGATCTGGTTAGGGTTAGAGTAAGGGTTATTATGATAGGATATGACTATATCATCTTTTAAATAAATTCATCCATTTGGGATTCGTTTTGTTGAGACTAATCCTGTAGCTCACTTGGTACGATTTAGCTGGCGATGGCTTCATACTTCAGATGGGTACAGATTTTTTTATGTAACGGAAGTTTCAATCTTATTTCAGTAATGAAGTACCGATTCATCGTGTGATTCATCATGGTGAAGACCAACGTGTAATGACTCATTTAGTATGATATGACCTTGTGACGATGACTCGTGAGGCGGTTTACCTGCTGACGGTCTGTCATATGATTCACCCGCTGAAGCTTTCTCCTATTTGACTCTTGTTGAGATGGCCCCTGAAATGCTTAAACCGATTGTTGAAATTACCCCTGAATTGCCTAACTCAGCTGTTAAAATCAACCCTGAATTCTCCTTGGGGTGCCTCAGTGGTCTAGTTGGTGGCGCGTTGGACCGCAGATCACTACCACCTGAGTTCGAATTTCGGCGTGGGCATATCTGAAGGGTGTTTCATTTTTTACTTCACTTTATTACCTTTGGATGTCGCTCGGCCCATTTAGCCTACCATATGACCAAAAGTGACCATAAAACATTAAATATCATCTCTGAATCCTCCCTCTTTCTCAGCCTACATGTTGAGACGTTCCCCGTATCCGGTCAAACAAACCACAAGTTTGTGCACATACCGGGAAAAGGTTGAGCCATTACGGTTACACAGTATCGTATACAGTACGCCAGTAAAACGTTTTGTGCGATCGTGCACATTTTTATACCTGAGTATACCACAACAGTGGCTCCTGTATTACACGACTGCCTGTACGACGACTGGATTTTTACGGCTCTTAACAGGGATGTGTATATGAATGTGATGATTTTATTGCGAGACCTCATGAAGAATGCACTGAGAAAATATTAGCTCGTTGTCGCTGTCACCAAAAAAAACCAACATCGAATGGGACCTTTTCTTGCCGCGTCTGAAGGATTCAGAAGGCGTAAGTGATCATGGTGAGGCCTGACCTTATTAATAATTTTTTGGGTGAGAGTGTGATTTTATTACTAATGTGAAACTATTGACGCGACCTTGATAATACGGCGAAGCTTGCTGATATGACCTTGCTAAATTTTGTTTATAAAATTTGAACCTTCATCGACTGCCCTTAAAAGCTTCATATTGATAAAGTGATGTCCAGAGTTTAAAACGTCGTTGTTCGAATCTCTAGTACGACTACTCTAAAGGCTGCACGCGTCGATGGTTTTTAATGTGGCCACAGTCCGATCCAAGCAACGCTAATCTAAGGATGTCGCTTTTTTCATAATGCTGTCCTTGTAGTGATTTGCGTGTTGTTGTTGTTTTTTTAGACCATCGCATCTAATAAAGACTGAACACGGATGGAGATCCTCGTTAACTGCAGTAGTTGTGATTTATACGTGTTTTCAAGAAAAGCTAAAAGCCAAAAATCGTGATGGCTAGATGATCACGCCCGGCGACGACGACGACACGGTGTGCTATAATTGACGGCTCGTATTCGGCGTGAATCACGCTGTCGCGGCCTTTACTTGGCGTATCCGGTCAAACAAACCACAAGTTTGTGCACATACCGGGAAAAGGTTGAGCCATTACGGTTACACAGTATCGTATACAGTACGCCAGTAAAACGTTTTGTGCGATCGTGCACATTTTTATACCTGAGTATACCACAACAGTGGCTCCTGTATTACACGACTGCCTGTACGACTAGTTACGACGACTGGATTTTTACGGCTCTTAACAGGGATGTGTATATGAATGTGATGATTTTATTGCGAGACCTCATGAAGAATGCACTGAGAAAATATTAGCTCGTTGTCGCTGTCACCAAAAAAAAACCAACATCGAATGGGACCTTTTCTTGCCGCGTCTGAAGGATTCAGAAGGCGTAAGTGATCATGGTGAGGCCTGACCTTATTAATAATTTTTTGGGTGAGAGTGTGATTTTATTACTAATGTGAAACTATTGACGCGACCTTGATAATACGGCGAAGCTTGCTGATATGACCTTGCTAAATTTTGTTTATAAAATTTGAACCTTCATCGACTGCCCTTAAAAGCTTCATATTGATAAAGTGATGTCCAGAGTTTAAAACGTCGTTGTTCGAATCTCTAGTACGACTACTCTAAAGGCTGCACGCGTCGATGGTTTTTAATGTGGCCACAGTCCGATCCAAGCAACGCTAATCTAAGGATGTCGCTTTTTTCATAATGCTGTCCTTGTAGTGATTTGCGTGTTGTTGTTGTTTTTTTAGACCATCGCATCTAATAAAGACTGAACACGGATGGAGATCCTCGTTAACTGCAGTAGTTGTGATTTATACGTGTTTTCAAGAAAAGCTAAAAGCCAAAAATCGTGATGGCTAGATGATCACGCCCGGCGACGACGACGACACGGTGTGCTATAATTGACGGCTCGTATTCGGCGTGAATCACGCTGTCGCGGCCTTTACTTGGCGATGGCGCGTAGGAAGGACATCGCATCACGTCAGTTATCTCTCCGTTGCTCGGGTATCACTTCGGGCTGGCAGCCCATCATCGCCAGCAGTGATTTGTTCGCAATTCGCTGAACCCAAAACGCTCTCAGCTGGCAATTCTCATGACCCCTCGTCGCCAGTAAAAGGATCGGTGCGCATCTTCAAGATTTAGCGAATCAGCGAACTTACCTGAAGAGGCTTCGCGCTGCTCGCCTGGCGAATTTAAATTATACGCAGTTTTAGAAAATTTGTATTGAAAAAAAGGGCCATTGTTTGTGTATCACATAGAAAAGTTGAAGGGGGGGGGGGGTGGCTGTCTCTTAAGAGTGTAATGCTATCAGAGACATCCGATATAAAATACATATCGTCTGTGGACCGAAGCACTTAAAGCGAGATTTATTTTTATCAACCGAGTCTAGTGCTCGTCGAGAGTCGATGAAACCACGCATCGGCGTCGATCAATGGCTGATCGATACGGCGGGCCCGATTTCGCACGCGCGTCGATGATCGGTTCGCCGAAGCGCGTCTGAAATTGGTTAAGAAAAGCTGAAATTTATGTCACCGTCTCGTCATCGAACAGGAACATTGGCGCCGGAGGCCATTTCTTGACGGTGTACAGCGAAATCGTACCTCGAGTTTACACAGATGTAATGTCGCAGGAATAGAGGGTACACGTCTATAGAATGGGCGTACACAACTAATTCAGACGCCAATAAATCATAGTATACAATACATTTGAGTTGAGTATATTTAGATCATGCGAGCGAGTGTTGGTGAGATTACTAGACGGCGGTTAGCACAAAACTAAATCGTGTCCAGGAGAAATCGGGATATGGACAACTTGTCCTCCCCAACTCCAGACGACTTCTATCCTGAAAATATCCGAATTAAAAAAAAAATTGCTTCTGCCTGTATAATCACCATTAACTCTCCCTTTTCTCCAATAACCACCTATACTACTACTACTATTACTGTTACTATCACTACTACTACTACTACTGCTATTATTACTACTACTATTGTTATTACTACTAATACTACTACCACCATCACTACTACTACTACTACTACTACTGTTACTACTACTACTACTATTACTACAACTACCACTATCACTACTACTATTACTACTACTACTACTATTACTAACACTACTATTATTACTACTACTACTACTACCACTACTACTACTACTACTACTACTATCACTACTACTACTACTACTACTACTACTATTTCTACTACTACTATTACTACTACTACTACTATACTCTATTCTACTACTACTATTACTACTACTACTATACTACTACTACTACTATATTACTACTACTACTACTATCACTACTACTACTACTACTACTACTATTACTATTACTACTACACTATCACTACTACTACTACTATTACTACTGCTACTACTAATATTACTACTACTATTATTACTACTACTACTATTAATACTACTATTAATAAAGTAGGTTTTTAATAGATATTTAGATTCCTTAGGTCTTTCTTCCAATCAGATCGTTAATCCTAACTAGGGCCACCCCCCTCAGATTGTGTAGGGGATGGGGGAAAGTCAGTGTGGGGGGATATATATATATATATATATATATATGGGGGGGGTATGAGTGTATTAAAAGGCACCGACAACAGATAATCACCAATCATGTACTCTCTGGAAGATTCATCAGAATGCCGACCCTCTCACAATCTCTCGGCCCCTGTGTAACAAAACCTAACAGTCAGTGACTCATTCACCCACAGTCTGTTTCAGAAATGCGTATCTAGTATCTATATTGACGTCATGACAAAGTATCTTTGGCGATCTCTTAATTATTGTATCTTTTTACAAAGCGCCAATTTACAAATTAAATAAACCTCCGTCGTTACCATCTTCACGATTGGCTGAGACGTTAGAGTACTGCCCCGCAAACTCCAGTTGTCAGTCCGAAACCGACTTGCACCCGTTTTTGTGGGATATTTCCCGATGGAGTTGTGCAATCCCACCCTCCCGCCCCCCATCCCACCCCCGTCCATATGTCCAAGATGTGACCTGTGCCGAGGGTGGTAAATAACTCAAGATCGACTCAATCGATTCAACCTGCCTTCAAAGACCACCTTGTGCAATAGACGTCTGTCACGAAACGACAGTAATTAATATCGGTAGCGTTAACCGGACTGAGAAGGTGACTTCATGTTGTTATTGTTGTCTTGTTGTCACGAATAAAATATTTTATTATTTTCAGATCACGGTAGACTCGATGTCTGCTGCCCAGGACGGTATCGATAATACGGGGCTTTAACGCCGACTAAACCTGGCCTTGAATGTCGTAATATGGACTGGACTTGGCAAACAGGTTTGTGTTCGATTACGGATTACAACAACGGTCAATTACATTGGTCGATTACAATTAAAATTGTCTTATAATTGGATAATTAAGCCAGTTAGGATGATCAATTACAGTATTTTCAAATACAACAATAACACCGGAATCGTAATTAATTACGCAGTGCGGAATTACAATGATAATTGGTAGCCGAAAACCTGTTCTGGAAGGTTTGTTTGTTTCGTTGTTCGGGGATAATCCCCAGGCTTTCGCTTATTCAGAACAGCCTCTATATTGGAATGGTTGAGAAACCCCTCCCCCACCACTCACAGGGAAGCAGTACGGAAAGATGGAGCCGAAATACCCTGAGGGTGGGCACTGCCAGAGTGTTTTACGTCCTCAGTGGGTCTCTAACGTCCCCCTTTATTTTTAATAATTCAGCGCCATTTAACGTGGTTGTTGTGAGCCGAGAAATTAATCTCTGGAAAAGTTTCGACCTCTTGCTGGGTTCGAACCTGTGACCGTTGGCACCGAGTGCCGAGTGCTTAACCGCTAGGCCACCGGAGCTCACTTAGCGGGGAAGGTGATTCTACGCCGATGTAATACTGCCGTGAATTACGCCAGGCGAACGGTGTGTTATGTAAAAACACGCGAGTTATACCAGGCCCGATGTCGCTGTTCAATATGCAGGACAGCGCTCCTATTCCCGAGTCAGGCGTATTTATAATGCTTTAAGAGCGTACTGTGTCCGCTACAGTCATTTAAATGCAGGATTCCCAGTCCGAACGCTTAAACGGCCATCCTCCGTAGACCTTAAATAGAACATAAAGTATACAGCCTTACAGCCTACTCGGTGCCAGCGTGCCACACTGGGTCCTGGTATTGTGCCATGCGCGGCCATCCACTCTTACGAGCGGAATATCGTCCGTACCAGGCGATCAGTCTGTTACGCCGTACCCAGGAGACGAGGCCCGCCTCATAGCCCATTCTCCGGGAGAGAACGGCGCGGACTCCAGAGATTCGACCCATTCGCAAATTCCGGAGCCAGCTATCACTGTTTGCTATCATTTCTGATCCAGCTCACGGTCAAGATTGTATGGATTAGACCTATTACACGTACGATGCTGACCATTTCAAGTCGGTGAAGGTTTCTCAGATAATTATGGCATTTAAAATTATTATGTATTTCCGTGGAATGTCCGTGTTTTGTTTGAGGTATTTGAATTGTGGAAGCCAGGTATGGTAGAGGAGTTGCGAGGTTTGAAATGCTATAATTTGTTGGTCTCTTGCTGGCTTTTATTGAGGCGTGATTGGTAACATGGGTCAACCAGAATGTGTCTTTCTCAGGTGGCACACACACGCACACGCATGCACACACCGCACACAATACATACATATGTACACATTTACACACACATACGAGTACTCTGATAGCAAAGTGGATAGATCGCTGTGATACAAAGTCCAAACACAGGGTTTCAATCTGCGTGATCTCTGTATTTGTGGGATGTTTCTCCATGACGTGACCAGTGTTGAGGCTACACACATACCCCCCCATCCGCTACCCATACCCCCACTGGACTTTGTTGCAGTTTTTTAAATCCCATTTTATTGATAAACGGACTTTAAACTATTGTTAATGCCTTATGGTTAATACATAAGTATTATTTATTGGGTAATGTGCATAATCCTGAACATTATATATGTACAGGGATACCTGTTACAAGGATTTTATTCAGATACCTGATGAATTGTCCAGATGATACAATGAAGGTTTTGAGTTATCTGTATCAATGTCTTCCGGCATGGCACACTCATATAATCTCCCCCCCCAACACACACACACACACGCACACACGCATACAATATTATATATATATATATATATATACGTACACGCATACACACACTCACAAACACGTACACACACGCGCGTACACACACACACACGTATATACTCAAGCGCACACACGCACAAACATTAGCGCGCGCACACACACACATGTACAGAGAGAGAGAGAGAGAAACTGTCATTGTATTAATTTGTAAAACTCGTCCACACAGACAGCCAATAACAATACTAATGGTTATAGAATATTGAACTAATCTCCAGTGAGTTATAGAGCAGATGTCTCTACCATCAGATAACAGATCCATATCGTACAGAATACATCAATATATATTGCTATCTGGAGATTTGGTATGGAAATCTCCAGGGATTATTATGGATCGTGTAATCTATGATAGACTGTGGCTAGCCTAGTAACGGCCAATGGGTAATTGTCTGGATCTCTCTCTCTGCAATATATATATATATATATATATGTGTGTGTGTGTGTGTGTGTGTCAGAGAGAGAGAGATAAATAGAGAGCATGAATGTGTGTGCGTGATGGTGTATGTACGGGCGTGAGTGTGTGTGGGTGAGTATGTAGGCGCGCGTGCGTGCATCAGAATTGCGTTATATTATAATGATCTTCACCATGTTATACAATAATCAACACCATATTGTATTAAGATTATCACTATTATATCAGTACCCCACTAATTATATCAGGTTCAGCAGCATTATATATCAGAATCACCCTGACCATATTATATCGGGATCATTCTTACAATATTATATCAGGATCATTCCGATCGTATTATATCGGGTTCACCTATACAATGATAAATCAGGATCACTCTGGCCATGTTATATCAGGATCAACATGACCTTGTTATATCGGGATCACAGTTTCCATGTTACCATCAAACATTATGTGTCTCCCATTTAATGGAAATTATTCCGCTCGTTCACCAACGATCGTAAATAGTTCTATTAAAGAACATGAGGTAATGGGATTTATACGGACGTAAAGGCTTTACAGACGGACAGACAGACAGACGGACACAGACAGACACAGATGGACAGACCGACAGACCGACCGAGCAACAAACAAATGAATACACAGGTCACTGACAGATAGGCTAACAGGTAGGCTGATGTGCAGACAGCCAGACAGCCAAATTAAAACGGGTTCGGATGTCAGACATGTACAGAGGCAGACAGCGAAATAAACAGGGTCACTGACTGACAGAAAGACAGACAGACAGACAGACAGACAGTCATGCATACATACTAATTGACAGCCAGAGATAGATGGATGGATAAATAGATAGATAGATAGATAGATAGACAGACAGATAGATAGATAGATAGGATGAGTGAGGTTGACGGGTATAAATAATGTTTAGACATATAATCTTGCCGACAGACAGACAGATGGACAGACATTCGTAGAGGTGTACTATTGGGAACAAACAGCGGACAGGAAAGACAACAGACCTAGAAACAGACAGACGTACAGCTATCCAGACACGGGACAATGCCCTCTGATAATAATGACTTTCCACATGACATCAGGCAATAGCGAAAGAGGGAGGGGGAGAGGGGGAGAGGAAGAGAGAGTATGGTATCAGTGTGTCATCTCCATGTTTGATGATCTTCCTGTCAGTTGTAGGAAGAAGGCCACTGATAAAGTTATGTAAATGACATGTTATGTCAGCGATGTGTCCGTCTGGTGATTGTCGGGTAGATTATGCTCCAAGTAGCGAAGGAAAATGATGTTTACATCCTGGTAAATTGAAGGCCAATTTGATCTCTGGTGTCATTTGTCAGATATTGGATGGGCGCCTGCGTGGTTGTTTGTTTGTGTGTGTAGTGTATCTGTTTGTGTGTGTGTGTGTGTGTGTGTGTGTGTGTCTGTGTGTGTGTATATGTGTGTGTGTCTCTTTGTGTGTGTGTGTCGGTGACTTTTTTTTACTCTCTCCCCCCTTCTTTCTCTCTCTCTCACTCTCTCTCTCTCTCTCTCTCTCTCTCTCTGTATGTGTGTGCGTGTGTATGTGTGGAGGGGATGAGTAGGCACTGGTACAGAAGATGATAGTCTGTATTATAGCAGTTTGTTTTCTTCGGTAAGTATTATTGTACATGTATATACATGGGTCGATCCACCCCCTCTCTTTAATTTCGACGTGTAGATGAGCCAGTTGTAGCTGATGTTTGTCGTGTGTGTGTGTGTGCGTGTGCGCGCGTGTGTGTAGATAAGGCACTGGCACAGATAATGGTGAAGCGTGAATACCATCTCTGCATGATTCATCAGGGTACTATATTTAGTAAATTCATGTTGAGACGTGTATTCTCTCTCTCTCTCTCTCTCTGTGTGTGTGTGTGTGTGTGTGGAGCATGTAGAATGATGGGGGGGTCCCTGTTATATGAACCCTTTCAATGACATCTTAATTGTACCTTGTACTTACCTACTACACTATATCCACCTCTTGACATTGGCCATAGGTCAACAGTATACAGCTTTATTGTAACAACACATCACGTCTAAGGTTATGTTTTTCTTGTGATATATGGTCGATAATTTACAATCGGGAAAATACTCGCATCAGTCTTAACCGAGAAGAATTACGAGCTCCAGAATTAGGTTACGGATCCAGAATTAGGTCGTATCAGAAATTGAGATCCACAGACCTAGGGTGGGTTACAAACGGGGTTCCGTAGACGGATTATGCGGATAAAGCCTAGGTCCGAAGGAAGGTCGCAGGGATAGGGCCTGGATCCGGTGACAAATCAGGCGATAGAAAACGGGGATCCAGAGACAGGCTTTAAGAGAGAAAGCCATCCGGATTGATAGGTGTTGGTCGAACAAATCACGTGTACTTGACATTGTTTGTGTTTCACTTTTCGTATGCGCTATTTTGCTAAACACATTTTGGGGTTGTTTTTTTTCTCCATCCCTCATTTGACGTCAGTCGTGGACGGCAAAACTATTTGATTTGAGGCTTCTAACGATGATAAAGTACAGGTACATTTTAGTATTATGCACGACTCAGTTTTGTACGAAGCCGTCAAATATACCCCCCCCCCCCTACCCGTCCTATTGCCAACAACGAATTGTTGATCTCCGCGAGAAGGGGCGAGAACCGGGGGTTCTTTGCTTCATCATCGCACGCAATTCTTGTGGGGAATGAGAAGCACGCCCCTCGTCTCGGCTACGCCCCCGTCTGCAGACCGTAATTCAACCGTTTAGTGGCGCTGCAGTGATGTTGACTAAACGTAACCGAGATGCTGTTAAGGTAATGAGGCAATTAACAAATTAACTTTTAATCTCCCGATTATTGTTATGCAATCCTGACTAGACGGTCTATGTAATGTTTTATTTATTTATTTATTTATTTATTATACAACGTTGTTAGGAGTTACTATTTTCCTTAATGATCGCTATTTGCTTTTATTTACACCGACGACGGCGTCTCATTGTCTCAGCCAATACGTCACTTATGTTTTAATGCGTCTAGCTATCATCTGTTGTGACGTCATTTCCGGTACTGTGATGCTCGTCTTAATACACTTACTGAGCCTCGCTGGTTCGAATCCGTCTCTTTACTGTATTTGCGGGATGTTTTCCTGGTGCGTCGTCTCTCGGCCACGTGTCCCCGTTGTGACCAGTGTCACGGATAACTCACTCACTCACTCACTCACTCACTCACTCACTCACTCACTCACTCACTCACTCACTCACTCACTCACTCACTCACTCACTCACTCACTCACTCACTCACTCACTCACTCACTCACTCATCTTTTTGTAGGTGGGTGGATGGTGGGGCGGGTCGGGGCAAGAAAACATTTTACCCACATTAGTCAATCGAGTTGACGCATTTGCGGGCAGAAAGAGAGTGTCGAAATTTCTAACACAAACAACACGACTCCGAACTCGTAAGCCATCGGAATGCGTGTATCGAATTTCAACCACATAGCCAACGCTGCCATATCTATACCAATGAGGCGGGTAGCCCTTATTTTACAATGGCGTTTCAAATACAGTCGGACCTGGACAATCCGACCACACTGAAGACATGGAAATTATGTCGGAACACAAAGAATGTCGGAGCAGCCGAATTGACGTGACCCTGTTGTCGCGGAGGACAGCAATACGACAGCTTATAAGACAACAACAATGGCGAGCTTAGTTCATAATAAAGTCGGACGTGTGATGTATTATTTAAGCGAAGTTGTTGCTAATTATATTCACACCGTTAATTATTGTTGGAAATCGGGTTCGATGTTTTGGATTCCTATCCTCGACAGCCCGCAGATCCAGACCGCCCCAGGCGACAGCTGGCCAATGGATCAGTCCAGCTGGTTATTGGTGATGAATGAAGCGGAGCACTGGCTGCGACTGTTCCGAGTGTTGTTAACACAATCTGTCAGTAGCGCGGCTATATTTGTGTCGCGGGATTTTATTGAGTGAGATTTATGCTTTATAGCTCACTCACTCAATCACTCATCCACCCACTCAATCACCGACTCACTCATTCATTCACCCGCTCACTCGATCAGCCTTTGTCTAAGAGCGCCGATTCAATTTTGATTTGAACCATTTTGATATTGTTCCGATGCCATCAGTACACGTGTACTTGTAATTTAGCTGGAACCGTACCCATACTTGTAGAGGGGCGCCTCCGTTGTCTAACGGTAGCGTGTTGGATCACAGATCACAACCATCCGTGTTCGAATTTCGGCGTGGGCATATCTGAAGGTTGTTTCATCTTTGACTTCGCTTCATTACCTTTGGAGATCGCTCGGCCCATTTAGCCTACCACGTGCACAAAAGTGGCAGCAAAACATCAATCATCACTTGTAGATTCTATGTTTTCGTCGAGTGTACTGGTGTCTTGAGATCCGAGCATGTGATCATCCCAGTATCGGGTGATCATAATATTGGACTGTCAGGGTATCCCGTGATCGAATTATTCCTTCATTGAGACAACTGGTGATCAGCGAAATTGGTCATAAAAGCCTTTCACGTTGCGTCGAGCACAATTGTTTGCTTTAAAAAATAATTTTCGTCCTCACGCAACATAATCATGTTATACCCATTGAAATGTGTGTTTTATTTACTATTGGGGAACTAATAGATGGTCCTATTTGGCATGTTTGAGGAGCTGATGACGGCCTGAAATCCGCTGACTGATGAATCACCTCGATGTCATAAGAATTGTGTAGGTTTTTGGTTTTCCTGGCTGTATAGATAGATTTGTATAGATGCATAGGTTTAGTAATCTGAGTCCGTGCCATATATATATATATATATATATATCCCTTAATAGACATTAATAGTCATCATCATCATCAGCAGCAGCGAAATATATCCATTTCTTATCAGTTCATATATTATAAACAGTTATTGTAATTAACTAATCGAATTAATTAAAAAGAGACTAATAATTTCTTGGAATGGCTTCCACTTGTCAGAGGATCGAGGTTGCGGGTGCTGTCGTATGTTTCTAATTGGGTCTTCACTCGTGCACGCGTGCACGTACCCACACACCGGGCCATCCAGCCGCGCGTGCCTGTACATGTTTGTATGAGTATACATATGCGTTGACGTGCTCGTGTCGAGTGTTATTGCACAACATTACGTTTGATGTCTCCGCCGGGTCAAGTGTGTTCAAGTATTTTCATGTGCCTGGATCTCTGGAGTAACCGACTCTCGACTCTTTTTTGGGGGTGTCTGTCAGGATCTGGCCGCTTGTACTCAACCGTGGATCGGCGACTTCTAAACCTGTCAACTGGGTCAGGTAAATAGGCCGGACAGGGGGGTTCTCTGGTCTTAAAATGTAAGTTCGAAACACGTGATCGTTAAACATTGCAGTTTCCGATGTGTAACCGTATGTTGCTATGTTCGTTGAAAGAGTTTAACTAGTGAGCGCTATAAGTGCGTTAACAAATCCTTCAAGCCCCCCCCCCCCCTCTCCAGCCCCTTTTGATCCGTCTGTATCAGCGCTATCCAGAATATCCGGTTTTCCAGCGACTCCGAAGCCTGGAAACTCTGTTGTTGTGGTTGTTCTTGTTGTTAGAAGCGGCGGTACTCCGGTGACCTTTTGCGGTTTTGAGGGCGAAGGTCAAGGCAGCTATCGGCGCGGAGCTTATTGCTGGAGTGTGCCTTGCGTAAAATATGAAATCTGATTACAGTAATCTGGTGGCTTGATGCGGGGGGGGGACAGTGTGTCATAAATCCGGTGCGTCCATATTTTTAGAAAAAACTGACTACGCATGTGTTTGCTGGATAGGGCTTTGATTCGAGTCGGGGACGAATGTGGCTGGCGTGATTGACTGGGGAAGTGGATATTTTCTTTTGCCAGGATGCATCGCACCGCGTCAAATAATCAACTACGAACAGGCAATTTATTAAGGACATCTGTGCTGGGAATTATGTGGCTGCGTCCAGAAGCCATCGGCGTCCCGCACCGCCCAGCCCACCCCACACCACTTCACCACTCCCAGTAATGTGGGGTCTGCCAGGGGCTGTGTCATAAATAGAGTGCGTGACTTTTGAGAATCTCGACTTCAGGCGAAGTTGTTGTTTTTTGGGGGAAGGAGATCACACTTTGTGGGGATTTAGACAAATTGGGGAGCAAAAATATAATTGAACAATTTAGCTGTGCGATTGAGAACACACACACACACACACCCACGCACACACACGAGAGAGAGACGCATTTTGTCTTCAGTCGCCAACAATCCCGATTCGCTTAAAGCAATTAAAACTGGATCCATTAAGCGTGTTGGGTTATTACTTGAATTATGGTCAATGGCGGCCTTTAGTCGACGTCGACAATCGTAACTGCCGTCATTTGTCATGACGATTCTTAACCACGTGACTTCCGGCGATATTAATCGGCCGAGTTCTGGCGGCGATTTTAATCACGTAAATAATTAACATTAATTAAACGAGGAGAATTTCGCCAGCCGAATATCGATTTAATCGAGTGAACGCTCTTAAGTTTGCGAGCTGTTTGTTGTTTTGGGGGATGTTTTTTTTGTGGGGGGGGATTTTTTGTGGTCTCTGCTGTGTTTATTTTTAGAGAACAAGTGCACGTCTAATGACACCTGTTAGCTATCACTTTTTGATACAACTAATTAATGTTAATACGCTCGCTTTGCCGCAAGCTTTAAACACTCGAACCATCGATAACGCGCCTCAGATACAGCGAGATATTGGCTCGTGGTTCAACAGCAGACTGTTGGGGGATGGAGGTGGTATATACAATGCCGTAAGACCCGAGTTCGAATCCCTCCACTCGGTCTACTGCCTTGTATTGTTTTCGGTGAATTTCATCCCGTGATTTGAGTTCGGTAATTTTTTTAATTAGTAAGAATTCGGTTAGATTTTGGCAAGTTCTCCTGATAGCCGAGATCTTGTGACGACTCAGGTATGTTTTATTTCCGTTAAGATGCACTCGCGAGCCCCTCATAGATAAACACGTTCTCGGGCGAAGTTATTGTTGTTTTACGTTTAAAAAAACCCAACATCACTTTCACATTGGAAGCCGAAATGTGTTGTAAATATTACGTATAGGATTGTGTATAATGTAAATTGGCAGCGTGTGTGTATATATTTCGCGTACACACGTGTACACACTTTAATACAGAATCGGAATGAGTTTGTATACCGATTTACTTAGCTCGCTGTTATATAAAAGCCTCTCGCGTATCTGGGTCATGACCATGGAACAGTGATGTAAGGACGTTATAAGCACGTGTACCTCGTCAAATCTGTCGGAATATAAACGAAACTCTATCGTATGTTAAATGTAACATTGTCTTCAAAGCTCTACGGTAACAAAAACAATTCACGAGGAATAATGCGACATGTGGGGATGTAATGGGATGGTTCTCTCAAATAAATTCTAATTCACCCCCCACGTGTTAACTGGAAACTGGCGTGAAGCGAAAAAGAGGGCGCCTGCGTGGTCTAGCGGTAGCGTGTTGCACCACAGTTCACTACCACCCGTGTTCGAATCTCGGCGTGGCCATATCTGAAGGGTGTTTAATCTTTGACTTCGCTTCATTACCTTTGGAGGTCGCTCGGTCCATTTAGCCTACCACGTGCACAAAAGTGGCCGTAAAACACCAATCATCATCATCATGATCATCTGACCCGGAAAAGATGCATCGACCAATGACATCTGCTTTGCTGCTCATGGAATTGATGCGGATTGTACAATTGATGCTGGATTGTACACTTGATACCGGATTGTACAACTGATATCGGATTGTACAACTGATGCTGGATTGTACAAGTTCACAAACTGTTGGCCACAATGAATGGACGAAAACAATAAGGATAACTAACGGGCAGACGAGCGCTCGTGTATCAGAAATGGGCCAGGTCATCGGTTCAGCGACTTGACCCACTTGGAGGCGAAATCCAATTTCCAAGCCGGTCGGCTGTCGTTGAAAGTTTTCAATTACCTCTCCTTCTGACTAGCTACTAGATCTAGACGGGCTATTTCCCAGTTTGTCTTTCTGACATCTGCTCTGATTTCCTTTGTGTGTTATTTTCCTCCACTTCTATACACCTGCCAGCTGTAGAGATCGTCTGCCATGTCGTCTGTCTGGAGACCTGTGTTATTTAGGCGCCGAGATGTGACAAATATATTTATGGTTCAGCCTCAGCCACCCCACCCCCTCCCCTGAAGGAAATCCTATCCTGTGGACCAGACTTATGCGCGTTTAACGTAGAGATGTCGAGGTTCCGGGTAGCTTTGCCACCGCAGACGCCCATGGTTGGCCATTCGGGTCGTAGTTCAGTATTTTGACAGGCATAGTATATTTATTCTGTGCGCCAATATTATATAAAATTGACTGAAACATACCAGAAATCATGCACTCACACACCTCTATTATCATCTACCGCGTTGGCGGTCTATTTTTATCTTTGCAATAAATTGATAGGAGAAATCTCTTGCTCTAGAAATCGTTCCGGTCAGTCAAAAGTCGCCTCTTTAAATACCAAATTATGACACGTGCGCCAGGATAATTAAACACGCCGCTTGAACTTAGCGCGTATAAAACGTGCATCTCTATTCACGTTTTTTCGCCAGGCCCGTTTCAATAATTACCGACGTGGGCACGATACGGCCTACGTGAATTATGACCCAAATGGCCAACCATATCCAGCACCACCAATTGTCTGTAGTCGATTTCTAAGAATCGTCCGCCAGATGGAAGCATCTTTAGGACCGGACCCTTCTTAAGAAACCAAAATATGGTTCCCTCCCGCCATCTCTCTATCTCGATTTCGTATAGTTCCTTTGTTTAAGCCTTTAACTTCGGTAAAGCCACAAATACTCGTTGCTGGCAATTGCGGACGACTCCGTCAGCCGGAACGAATCCCGGTCGGAGAAAAATATCCCGAATCGAACACGACCCCGGACTTATCCGGAGAATTATTATATGTTTTGTTGTTTCAGATGTAGCCCAGTCAATTATTGGCCAAGAGTTATCGGGAATCCCGAGATTATCCGTATCGCGGCCGTTGTCAATCCGATGCGACGGGCGGGGTCAGGTCAACCGATGAGGTCACCACCAGATGGCAGTGTTTGTGATTTCCCGGGATACTTGTCGGAATGAAAGGCTGAGCGGAGGTAAGTCTGTTAATCGTCATAGTATTAGCTTATATATTATTATAATATATATATATATATATATATATATATATATTATATATATATATATATATATAAGCTATATATATATATATATATATATATATATATATATATATATATATATATATATTATATACAAGCCTATAATATATATATATATATATATATATATATATATATATATAATATAATATAAAAGGGCACTCCAAAAGCGCAATGGTTAGAGCAGTGCTGTACAAACCCACAGGTTGTGGTTTCGAACTCGACCCATCGCCGTGTTTTTATGGAAATACTCCCCACAGTATTCGCCTTTCTATCAGAACTCTAGTTAAGTGTCTATCCGAGAAAGATTACACTTCAGATTGCTGAAATGTGAACACCATTACAGAGAGAGAGAAGAGTGGGTAGCTCGATAGGTCAGGGTTCGAATCCCGGTGTTAGCTGGGTCTCTATCGGATCGTAGGCCCAGTATGTGACAGGTGTGACCGAGTTTTTGTAGTAAGACGATGACCTTCACTTGACCCCATGGGATGTTTATTTGATGGTATTCTCCGTCCGTACTTAACAAGTTTATTTATTTACATTTCATGGACTACGAGTCCACTCCGTGGAGCCTCTACATTGTTAAATAATAGGACCTGCCTTGAGAAAACTGTCTATAATTAGAGTGTGAATGCATATCAGAACCAATTCAATGTGTGCGTGTGTGTGTGCGTGTGTGCCGCGCGTGTGTGCGTGTGTGTGTTTTTAGGGTACATAGTAAGAGGCAACAGGCACAGAGCATCAACATATCTAAACCTCCTTCGAAACCTACCTCCATAAATCTAAATACAACTATACATACATTAATCTAAAAATAAAATGTGTCTGGTCTACTCATCAGTCTGTGGGAACCAGCTAATTCGCTTTTCGTACCCGACAAATATATCACGCCCACAGGAAAGCGGCTACATGCAGGCTACGTACAAAAAGCGGAAGCACGTAAAAACATACCATTTAATACCACAGCTCGCAACAAACAATACGTGCGTGTGGTTCAATGGTGACTTGCTACATACATATCATAAACTATTTTGACACCACAGTTTACATTCAACAGTAATTTTCTGTGGTCCAAAAGAAACCTGTATATAAAACATTTCGACACTGCCAACCTCAGCTTTATTCTGGGTTCGAATAACTGAATAAATCGTAGCTATATGAACCATGTATCAATACAAGTCCGACTGGTCTGGCGTCGAAGTTCTTCTCTAACCTAAGTGAAAATCGAAGCCTTTTATATACCCTCAGCGTGTTAAAAACATTACAGTTTGTTCATAACGTGCGTGCGCGCGCGCGCGCGTGTGTGTGTGTGTGTGTGTGTGTGTGTGACGGGTAGATGGGGGAGAGGCATCCATAAAGACACCCTTTTCGTTGGTTTCTTTTTAATCTTTTAATGAATTTTGAGTGAATCAAAACAACTTGAATGGGCAAAAATGGGCACGTTTCAGTGTCGATAGTGGACTTAATACTGTTAGCTTGTATCAGAGAATGTCACTTGTAGCGATGTGTATTGGGTATTGTACTCGGGGCCCGAACTAACCCACAACACGACTTGGTTGGTGGACACAGGGTTATGGGAGCACTTAAGAATCCACACACACATAGACGCACACACAGACAGACACACAGAGAGAGCGAGAGAGAGACAGACAGACAGACAGACAGACAGACACACACACAGAGAGAGAGAGAGAGAGAGAGAGAGCCACACACACATAGAGAGAAAGCGAGAGAGAGAGCGAGACACACACACACACACACAGAGCAAGAGAGAGAGAGAGAGAGAGAAGAGAGAGAGAGAGAGAGAGAGAGAGAAAGAGAGTATTTTCACCACCTGTCTCCTTTGACCTTGTCACGCTACTTGCAGACATCACGACGGTATTTCACTTTCAGTTTTGTTTTTGGAAGTTTTGTTACCCAGAGATTTTAGTGTCTGGTGATACATTACTTGTGTCGGTAGGAAAAAAAACTCAAAATATTCTGGATTTAATCTCGTAAAGATTGATCCTGGTCTCTGTGATCATGATTTGTGATGCTTTCTGTCAGTGTCTTTTAACCGGCTGCGAACACACACACATCCACATGCACGTGCACAACTATAGCTCTCTCTCTCTCTCTCTCTCTCTTTCTCTCTCTCTCTCTCTCATATGTATATATATATATATCCTAAAACAGTTGTGAGTAGGTGTTAAAGGGTAGAAGTGTAGTAGAAATGAGCGTGCGCGCGTGCACACACACGCACAACACACACAATTGTACACAAGTATTGACTGACTGATTGGCTCACTCACTCACTCACTCACTCACTCACCACTCACTCACTCACTCACTCACAACCACACACATCATTCAACAGACTATTAGTATCCCGATAAGTTACAGTTACTGCAATACCTCCGCTGTTACAAACCTTCAGCATCATCTCCCCAATCCACACACCTCCCCCCCCCCCTCTATCTACTACCTGTCTGGGAAGCTACTCGCCGCACTTCCGGATTCTGGCAGCCAGAACGGTGCAGTAAATACCATCCATATCGTGGTAACACGGAGCTGTTGTGATACGGCTGGCCAAAAGCTACGCAGCTGTCAGAACTCATAACTCACCTGGCCCGGATATTACCCATACATTACCTGGCCGTGATATAGGCCATTACATCAACATTTTCGGGTCATCACCTTGGCCAAACCGGGTACTTCTGTGGCGCTGCTGGAAGCTTGCTTCCCCTGGTTACCCGTGTGTGTGTGTGTGTGTGTGTGTGTCTCTGTCTTAGTGGGATGTTTCATTCATCACTGAAAGACTTCAGTCCGATGACCCGATTTCTCTAGTCTACGGATTAAGTTATTCGACAGCGATAACCTGTACTATCGGATCTCTTTCAGAGTTATCCGGAACAATCCGATAATTCCATTCAGATATCAATCCAGGTGATCCCGTGTCTCGTCTCCAATCGCCACCCCCCACCCCCCTCTCTCTCTCTGTGTGTGTCTTTTAGCGTGAGGAACCTGGATTTCGTGGATTGAGTGAGCGAGTGTCGTTTAGTTTAGTTTAGCCTGGATATCTGTGTAATGTAGGACATACGACCGAGCGGTTGAATACATCGCCTTTGAATGGATCCTGATAATAAGTGGATTCATTAAACTCATTATTATTATTATTATTATTATTATGGTCATCAGATTAATTCTGTCCAATCAAATGCTCCAAATATTATTTATAAGAAAACAGTTACTGTACTGTATTATTTCCACAAACTGGCAGTATTTACTTAACACAGTATATATTTGCCAACTTTATTGAGTGGACAAAATAATGGATCCCTTTTTTAAATCCTTTAACTTGTTTGTTTGTTTAATTTTTCGGGGAGAATCCCTAGGATGTCGCTTATTCGGCACAGCCTCTATGTTGGAGTGGTTGAGAAACTCCTCCCCCACCACTCACAGGGGAGCAGTACGGAAAGATGGAGCCGAAATACCCTGAGGGTGGTCACTGCCAGAGTGTTTTACGTCCTCAGAGGGTTTTTAACATCCCCCTTTATTTTAATAATTCAGTGGAGACGGCAGCGCCATTTAACGTGGTCACCCACCCGCGATGTTGTGAGCCGAGAGATTAATCTCTGGAAAAGTTTCGACCTCTTGCTGGGTTCGAACCTGTGACCGTTGGCACCAAGTGCCGGGTGTTAACCGCTAGGCCACCGAAGCTCACCCTTTAACTTAGATATGTCTTAAGTCTATTTATAGAAATTGGGCGTTCTTTGGTTATCACGTTGATGACACGACGCCGGGAATATAGACATCGTTCAAGTGACAGACAGCCGGCAGGAGCTTGCTCTTCCGAGTGCCGTCTTCATATGGCGTTGTCTCCGATAATCGTTTGATGTTTCGGCGAATAGTATCATGCACGACCTTATCGTTACCACGTGATAACGGATGGTTTGTGCAGGATTGTGTCCGGTCTAGTTATTGTGTTTCGACTGACGTGACGCTGCTATTGTGCGAATGTGTTTAAGATTACGCGAATACCATGGCCAGGCTATCCGAGCCTCTCTGTGTGTGTGTGTGTGTGTGTGTGTTTCCGTCTTCTCTCCCGACATTTCAGCATCTG
>JAODUP010000184.1:657500-722500 GCA_025642065.1 Paralvinella palmiformis
TATATAGCCCATTGAAGTAAGTTTTATATATATATATATATATATATATATATATATATATATATATATATAACACACACACACATAAAAAAAACTAGTTATCTATATAACATCATGTGTATGATATATGATGATAAATGATGATTTATTACTAATTTCTAATAATACCAAGTTGAGGTCATTCACCTAACTTTTCTCTTATCCACGAACTAACATCACATCAAAAGCCATTAATAATCCGGAATCTTCTCAGCTCATTCACACCTTCTCTTTATGAAAATGATGACACCTCGTCGTTCCTTGTTAGAAATAGTCTCTTTTAGCAGGTCAGTTAATAGTATTTGTAGACGCACAACTGAAGTATACAGGTTCGAAACCATTTAGGGCTTAGTTTATTGTACGCATGTGCATACTTCTCTGTGAGTTGAGGAAATGTAGTATTGCGTACTTCGGCAAGGGAATTAAATACAGTTAACTTACATACCGGTGAGTGTTAAAGGAATGTTCTATATACTAATACAATTTTAGAAGGATAAATTGATCTTATATTGTTGTTTCAATGTTTCTTAACACTTCTACTCTTTAACACCTACTCGCAAATGAAAAATGTGTTTGTACGTGTGTGTGTGTGGGGGGGGGGCGGACTGCCTCCCCAACCAAATACAAACACCACTACTGTACTTTGTAACAAACAAGAGCAGTTTGAGGTGATCCCGAACAAGAGAAGTTATATTTCTAGTATCAGTTCGATATATCGTTCACTGTGTGAGGCTTCCGGATTCTCGTGATATAAACGTTTCTTGTACGGGGGGGGGGGTGCCATTGACCTGAAAGAAAACTAGACCAAGCACTCAGTGGTGTTTGATTGGGCCGCAACGTTGAAGAGGAGACTGCGCTTCGAGTTTTGAAATATGAATACGGACATTTATTGTGATGTGTGCATTATAATTGTGTGTGTGTGTGTGTGAAGAGAATCTGTATTATTCATGTCCTATTGTACGTCATCAAATATGTAAATGTCGTTTTATGCAAGTCCGTAGATTTAGTTTGGTTGGGATCAAACACCAGAGACGGACTGGGGTTGTCGAACAGGCTAAATATAATATTTGTTAAGCTTAAGTTCCCGCCAAAACACACTTTAACAGCTATTTTAAGTGTGTTGCTTATAGTTATACTTACCGATGAAAATATATTCCTTTTGTATTACTTTCACGTCCACGGCTTATGCAAACAACGACACAACAATAATTCACCATGTTTATAAACCCGATTTTAGCGGTTTGCGTTCGTTTTTTGCCCCGACCGGAAGTTGGGACCTGTTAGCCATCAAATCGGCGACCGTGTTCGGTCTAGTTTTCTTTCAGGTCAATAGAGTGCCCCATAAGTCACTTTACCGTTTAGCATTTGAATATGTTTTAAATATTAAAAAAACAACTTATGGCCCACCCTGCGTTTGGACACAGCCACGTTCTTGTTACGTTTGTATTTATTTTGCGAGAATGGATCTTTTGTGTGTGTTTAGGAAGGGGTCAATCAACTATGACCACCTGCTATGGGTTTTTGGTTTTAGATTTGCCTATTCATCACTCACTCACTCACTCACTCACTCACTCACAAACCCAGCCAGCCGATTCATTCACTCACCGACACACACACACACACTTTGTGGTCTATCAGTTTCACTGGTAAAGACAAACTCCTTTACACAATTAGAACTTCTGTGATGGAGTGTTTTGACCATTTGACATTTACCGGTGGATGAATGCCGCGCAAGGCCGCGCGTACTAAATGAATTGGAATAAATGTTTGGATTTGACCATTTGTCACCCAACGACAGAAACTATGTTTGGCGTCAGTGTGGTTAGTCATTATAATAGGCCTGCTATGGCCAGTACGTTGTTGTTGTTGTAATCACCATGGTTACAGATGTGAGGTATTATGATATTATCTTCTGGTACGGTCACAGCGAGAGATAGAAGTCATCATTGTTGTTGTTAGAGGCCTGAGATAGTACTGGTACAGACTGAAACTCCATCCCATTGAATATATATATATATATATATATATATATATATATATATATATATATTCAATTTGCTTTATGTGTGCTCAACCCGCATAAAATATGTGCATCAGTGATTTCGCATTACACATTCTCACGAGATTTTCTCAAGTGGAAAGATAAGCTGCAAGGTCACTTTGAAGAGGAAGATGTCACAACTGAAGATCTGATTCCTATCTCTACAATATCCTGGTTTAAAATGGAATAACGTGCATTAGTACCGTACATATAGGTACTAATGAAGGGGGGCAGGGGGGGGGGGTCTGTGTGGGACTGAATATTGGGGTGACTTATTCAGGGTGTGAGTGGTGAGGACAAATGACTCTTATTTGTAATACAGATATGAGTCAGCTGTAACTGATGTCGTGTGTGGGGGGGGGGGTGTAAGGCACTGGCACAGAAAATTAGCAATTGCAGGGGACTAAAGTTAGTGACTTCTAATGTCGAGACGGGTAATATGGCATATGCTTGGTTGCCTCTCACCCCCCCCTCTCCTGTGGGCGTGTATGAAGGGGGGGGGGGGTTGATCATGCACACGTGTGCATGTAATTTTACGTATTTAGAGGCTTGGTCCAGGTTTTTGTCCTGTTATTGAATTCTGGTGAATGATACATAGGAGGTTGAATAGCAAATAAAACACGCAGGTATTACAAAACATATTATATATATATATATATATATATATATATATATATATATATATAATATATATATTATATACACACACAACACACTACCTTTATAATGATACGAAAGAGCGGCTATTGTACTAAAGTCACATAACGTTGGGGAGGGATTTTATTCAGGTGTATACCAATTCTAAGTTTATCTTCTTTGCCAATGAGTTAAAATTCACTAAATCAATTGTTACGTGATAAAATACTTCTTCCCTTACAACCATCCGCCGCCCTCCCCCCAGCCCTATAAAACCCCTCCCCAACGCCTAAAACCCCACCCAACAATAGGCCAGATGTTATCTGTGATAGATCCTCTCCGATGCGACATCTTTTCATCATTACAGTGTCCGTTACATCATCTGTGACATGGCGTTCATAGGATGATGGGTTTTGTTTGGGGGGGGGGGATCCTCGGCGTCACTAATTCCCTATCATAATTAACCATAATTATGACAACAGTCAGCCAGAAGACGGAGATTAGATAAGACAAATTAGCGATTTGTCACCGAACACAATTTAATCCACGCCACGCCCCCCCCCCCACACACACACACAGACAATCTGACCTTCATCTGGCCATCATCAGCCGACGAGTAATACAGTCATCAGATGTTATCGGGACAGATACAACCTTTATCTTTATGGCGGATGTTCGCCACAAAAATCCGCTCGCGTCTCTCTCTCTTTGTTGAAACTTTAACAAAAGGCTCACAGTCTCTCGCCTTTATAAAGTCATCCGCGTATTTATTTATCAGCTGATATGCGACGTACTTCTTTCCTATCGTCAGCTCATCGTCGAGTCATTTTTTTTATTTAATTTTTTTGAAAACGTATAGTTGATGCTTAATGTTTTGAAACTGTGAGAAAGAAGGGGCTAAAGTCGTCGGTGTGACGGGCCCGATTTGCCGGCCGTCCGAATTTCTGCGGTTCAGTGTGCTCCGACAGCCCAATGTTCAGGCGGCTCAATGTTCTGACAGCCCGATGGTCTGACAGCCCAATGTTCTGACAGCATAAAGTTATGACAACCATATGTTCTGACAGCCCAGTGTTCTGACAGCTTAAAATTAAGACAACCAGATGTTCTGACAGCCAATGTTCTGGCGGCTCAATGTTCTGACAGCCCAGTGTTCTGACAGCCCAATGCTGTGACAGCCCACTTCATTACCGTTGGGGGTCGCTCGGCCCATCTAGCCTAACATGTGCACAAAGGTGTAAAACATCAATCATCATCATCATCATCATCAACTGTATAGTATCAGGATCGTGATATGGGAATTTTGGGATGTCAGGAAAAGGGGGGGGGGAGTTGAATCAAGGGGAGGGGGGGGGCAATAGAATGATGTAATAATGATAGACAGTTGTCTAGCTTCATCTGTAGCCCACCTAGTCACGTGTTTGAGATAGATCCGGATATCAATTTTATAGAAAACGTAGAAAATATAATTCCGTGTACTGTAACAGTCGAGTACTTAATTAAATTACAGGTGTAAGTGTACTGGTAGCATCGGAATAACGCCAGGTACTTTGATGACTTATGTTAAAGTTGAATCAGCGCCTTGTATTATATATTGTGTTAACGATTTCTGAGTGTTAGAGCCTATTACGCATCACTCACCCACTGCAACCGCTCACACCCCCCACGACGCACACCCACATACACACCCACAGAGAGAGAGAGGGGGGGGGATGAGGAGAGATCTCTTTTTTATCTAAATAACCATAAAACATATCTCCATAAGTTATACCAAAATCGGACGTTTACCATCTTGATAATGTACTCCAATTACATCAGGTCACGTGACTCGTATTATTCGTATTATTATTTTATTGATCTTCGTCATTAATCGATGTTCATTTCTCTTCCTTGACCGATCAGTTTCGTTTCGGTCCTGTCAACATCCGATCGAAGCGAATTAATGTTGGCCAGCAAATCCAAATTACGACGACTTCTAGGTACACGTGTTATAATTATCCGCCCGTGTCATCATTTTTGTCTGTCTAACACAAACTTCCTGTGAGGTGATGATTGCTCAGTGTCTCAAATGAACTTACCTGGAAATAAAATTCTCGCAGGTGAAATCTATTTTGAATAGTAAAAAGAAGAATAAACCTATTCTTAAAAATTTTAATTTTACATCGAGATCTTCTTTTTTTTAAAGAGGCTTGGGTTTTTTTCCTACTTTTATTTTAACAGTATTAAATATACCTTTATTTCTAATGGCTCGGGCTGTTTTGTTTAGAAAGTGGTTGTCGGCGTGTGTTTTGTTTGTGATTTGATTTCATCTGATGAAGTAGACCTCCAGAGGGCGCCGATATCAGATTTTGCAGCGGGATGACGGGATGTTTTGTTTATTTACGAACACGTCCCGGCGGCGGTCTCTAATAAGAACATATTGGTTAAGATTGACAGCGGGTTAAGTCGACCACATCAATCAACCGTAATACAATAGCGTATTACCTTAATGAGATACAGTAAATCTCACACCCCCCCCTCTCTCTCTTCGCTGTGTGTGTGTGGGGGGGGGGTTGATAGAGGTGTATGAATAGGCACTGGAATAGAGATTCACAAATCATGAATACACCATATGAATGATTCATCAGCGTATTTTGAACCCTCTCCATCTCTCTCTCGCTCTCTCTCTCTCTCTCTCTCTCTGTGTGTGTGTGTGTGTGTGTGTTTTTATAAATATATTTAAGGCGCTGGCACAGGTGTTATACTTTCATTCAAACAACAATTATAACTCCAAACTATTTAATTGCATGTATAATTAATTATCGTTATAATTAGAGAAAAATGAAAGAAAAACAAATTTCTAAAATAATCCAGAAGAGGATAATTTAAATATAAACAAGAAACTATCATTAAAACAAAACCAGGCGTTGTGCCGAACACTACGGCCAAGAAAGATTATGCCTGAAATCGAAAAAGTAAAATATTAGTGCACAGTATGAATAGTATATGAATAATATAAGCATAAATCAGAATAAATTCAGATTAATACTAATAGCAGCGATATAACACGACTCAACCCAATATCAACGACCGGTTTCGACTTCATCAGGTTGTATAGAATCTCTCTCGGGTCAACATTTGTTTTGTGTTTTGTATGAACCAAGTGTAAGACCAACGCTTTGCCGAAACAATACAATCCCTATATGAAGCGACTCGTCGCCTGACTCACTGACTGACCCACTACCTCACTCGCTCATCCGTGAAGTGAGACGTGTTAATGTTATTTATGTGTAACATAAACATCCCATTGTTGTACGTTCTGTCCGGAGCTAACCATTGTACCTTTTGGGCACTCGTAAGTAAGTGACGTGAATAATGACATTTGTTTGTTGCGATTGTACAATAAGGATGTAGAGACATTCTCTCTCCACACACACACACACACACACACACACACACACACACACACACACACACACACACACACACACACTGGGGAAATATATATATATATATATATATATATATATATATATGGATAGATAGATAATATGTCGCTGGAGATATACAGCGATTTACTGACTGCTTACAATTCAATCAGTATCTTCTGCCCGCGCGCGCGCGCGTGTGTTTTTATAGCTGTGTATAATAAGGTACAGGCACAGAGAATCTCGAACCGTGAATTTAAACGCTGGACGTTTCTTCAGGGGACTTTTCTTGCTGAGACATGTGTAATGTCTGTTTATTGTTTACGGCACAATACTAATATTGAAGGCGTGAGATATAGAAAGGGAAAGAAATAGGTAGATGGAGGGGGGGCTGGTTATTGGTGCGCGCGACGGTCTGACCTTTTACCTCGTTACCTATATAGGTCAGAGCGGTATTGTCCCGGAAACAATCAGCTCCACCGGGACCTCGGTGACCTCCAGTTGTAATCAACTCTCGTAAAACGGTGTCGCTGGCCAAATTACATCAGAATTTTAAATAAGTGTGCGACATCTGTCGGCTTCAACGGAAAGAGAATCTCAATACTGTGTCTGTGATGTTTGTTGACATTTTGTGTGGATTGTTATCAACATATAAATAGTGCTAGTGGGCGAGTGAGTGAGTGGGTGGGTGGGTTGGTTGTATGTGAGTGAGTGGGTGGGTGGGTTTGTGGGTGGATGTGAGTGAGTGAGTGAGTGAGTGAGTGAGTGACAGGTGACCATGCGGAGCCTGTCTTAGAGAAACATCCCTCAAGTAACCCGATCGAATTCGAACCCCTGACCCGGAGTTTTGCAGCGCATCGCTCTAACCAGCGAGCTCCAGATCGGGGTCTGGGTCGGATCTATAGTTGTGTGTTGGGGAAGTCTCCTTCAGATGTCGCCGCTCGGCCACGTGTCCCAGTCGTCTGATCGGCGCCGAGGTTAGGCAAAACACTCACTCACTTACTAACTGACTCACCCGTTCTTAACCAATGGACTTTAGGAGTGGCCTTAGCATGTAATTTAGAAACGACAAGAAGGGAGTATATGATTGACGGGTGGTCTGTGAAATTTACGATGACGGTAACATTAATAACGACAGTGATGATGATGATGATGATGATGATGATGACTATGGTGATGCTAAATTAATGATGAGGATGCAGATAACAAAGCCATCTTATACAGGTGATATAGACCGAACATAAACCACCTTTAAACATCCCATTTAAAGGCTGCCAGACCTGAAGAACGAGCCTGTAATTATTGTTCCGATGAATCGTTCGCTGCTCCGCGTAAAAGGGTTATTTAAAGGTCACGCCCAAGGTCACGTCTTCGGCGATGGCTATTAAATGGCGTGGGCACGACTGCGGCGTATTGAAGACAGAAAGGGCCGACGTTACGAAGTGTGACCTGGTCGTGTTGTTAAGTTTTGAGCTAAGACACCTTCGAATCGGTTCGTATAATTGTCGGTTATGATTGACGTGTGTCATGTTCGTGATTGACGGGCGTCTTGTTGATGAGGGATATGTGCCAAGTCCTCGACAGCGTCGGTTTAGCTGGATGTTCGGATTTCTGTTTGTTTGTTTGATTGATTGATTGATTGTTTGTTTGTTTGTTCGTCATTTACACGATTTAGAGGGTCTACGACCGTCATCTCGACATGGGAAACTGCCTCCCCTCCTACACCACCCACCCCCAATTAGGGTAAATAACAAATACCGAATGAGGTAAACTCGTGAAAGGGTAATATAAAACAATAAAGAATGAGGTGAGTGTTCGAAGAAGAAAAAGCCCGGATAATAAGAACAAGGTATATCTGAGAGAATAGATCACCGTGTCCAGGTGTATGTGCTGGTTTATGATAGAGTTGTCGGGTATTGTTGACAAAAGTATAGGATGTGAAATATATATATTAACCGTAATAATTCATCGTGCCATTTTTTTTTGGTACCATTTACGTTGTTATTGTTGTTGTTGTTGTTGTTGTTCTGCTTTTTCCATGTTGTGGGTTTTATTAGCCACTAGTCTTATATTAATACAGAAAAAGAGTAAAATTAAGATATTCTCGTGTCTGTCTGTCTGTCTGTCTCTCTCTGTCTCTTCTTCTTCTCTCTTCTGTCTGTCTGTCTGTCTCTCTCTCTCTCTCTCTCTCTCTCTCTCTCTCTGTGTGTGTGTGTGTGTGTGTATGTGTGTGTGTGAGAGAGAGAGATGGAGAGAGTGTGTGTGGGGTGTGTGTGTGTATGTGTGTGTGTGTATGTCAGTATTAAACAATAGTTTACCAACAAGCAATATCCAGTCCATGCACGTATGGGGGACTTCAATAGATATAACATTTTAAGGGTTTTATATGGCTATTACTGCTGTATAGTGTTTCAATAAACCTGAATCTTGGCTATAAACGTCAGTTGGCTGTGCTGATAACTACATATATAGCTATATATAGTACATTGCGTGCTGAAGTCCTCTGACATGACAGGTCACATTGTACATCACTATGTGATTGGCTCTTGACACTCTGTAGATGTCCGAATTTTGAGATCCACTTGTCTGGATATCAGAATATATTGTTGTTGTTCTGATTATTGTTATTGTGTGTGTGTGTGTGTGTGTGTGTGTGTGTGTGTGTGTGTGTGTGTGTGTTCACATGAAATATGAAGTTCAGCTGGGCCAGTACCCCGTATATTGCTCCTTATGCCTTAGATTTTCAACGATAGATTTATATTATAGATGGTAGTGTGAATGCTGTTATCTGTCTAGAATGGAGATTTGATTATTTTCCTAAGTGTGAAGGGTGTTTCATCTGTAATTTTTTAGATTTTTTTCGTCCGTTTAACCTATGGCGTGTATATAATGGTAATAAAACAGTAATTCGTATATATAGTTCTCTATTTGTCTCTACTTATCTCACTCACAGCCTCCACATCCCAGTCCACTTAGCCTCCACCCACCTCAATGTACTCAACCTCCACAAACCTTAGTCCACTTAACCTTCACACACTTTAGTCCACTCGGCCTCCACACACCTCTATCCACTCAGCCTCCTCACATCTCAGCCCATTCAGCCACCACACATCTCAGTCCACTCTACCTCCACCCACCTCCGTCCACTCAGTCGTCACACATCTCAGTCAATTTGGCCTCAACACATCTCAGTCCACTCAGTCTTTACATAAATCAGTCTACTCAGCTTCCACACACCTCAGTCCATTCAGCCTCAACACACATGAACTCATTCACCCCCCCCCCCCCCAGCCTACTCAACCTTCACACACCTCCGTATACTCAGTATACTCTATGGGTGCCTCCATGACCTGACTTGTAGCGCGGTTGGCCACAGGTCTATAATATCTGGGTTCAAACCCCGGCCGGGCTATATCAGAAGGGTGTTTCATCTTTCACTTCGCCTCATTACCTTCGGAGGTCGCTCGGCCCATTTAGCCTACCTTGTGCGCAAAAGTGGCCGTAAAACAGTAACATATTTCCTCAGTCTACTCATACCTCATCACTTCACTCATTCTCCGTACGTCTAAGTCTTCATCCATTATACATGCCTCAGTCCACACAGACGTAAATGACAATTTGTGAAGACACTATTTCATGCCCGAGAAATGCAGGAACGGTAACTACAGCCTGGGGATGGCTAACGTGGTATTTATACAGGTATAACATCTGTATTAATATCACCTTTGAGGCTGATAATTAGATCTTTACCAGCCAGGATTTTACCCGGTTAGAAACACCAAAGGTTTAATGGGGTCTTTCCGTTCCCAGAGTTCTTATATTTCTCCCGATACCTCTCCCCCCCCCCTCTCTATCTCTGCAGCAGAGTGCACGAAAGGCAGGTAATACATGAGTTGAGTTATTTTAGCCTCGGTGCTGGTCAAAGTCTGGACATTATGCCGATAGGCTAGTGCCTGGGGAATGGTAGATTCGAACCCATAAGCTGGAGGATTGCGGCTCAGTCCTCTAAAAGACGGGTAAAAATAGGCGTTCTTGGCGTAATATATATCTGTGATGAGTATAAATAAATAACTATACATAAAGTTTAGATTTAACACGTTATGTAGTTCTGTTTTCTGCAGTTTGGTTCATTTGGCATCTTACACACGTGCTTCTCGTGCGTCATTAACCGGTCCGCTGGCGGAATCGGAGCCAATCAGCAGCGCCAGAGCATTCTAGTACGCCATAACTGAGTATGACGTCATTGACATGACGTAATAACATTCATATTCATGAGCGATTCCTGCGTACATCGCGGTAAGGCCTCCAATTGGGCGGTGCGTTTAAACTGCGCTGCTTACGCTAATCAAAAACCTATTCGTCAAGGGGAAAAAACTGTTGGCATGTTTACAAAGATTTCGTTCGATTGAGGAATCTGGCAAAATCCTTCTAAATGTTTTCTAACGTCAGAATTTGTAGTGTATTCAAATTTGGGACGGATTCAACAACAACAACAACAACAACCCAGGGACTCCTTATGGGTCATCATCAGAATGATCCGCGGTTGTCTGGATCCTGCCCTAGGCTGGCTGAGGGGCTGATTGTGGCCTATATTCAATACCGGCCTTAATATGGTATTTGTTTTGTGGGCGTTCCGACAGCAGGAGCCCAGTGATTACAGCTCTGTGGTGCAAAACGCCAGGGTTCGAATCTACCTCCCCCCCCCCTACCAACTACATTGAGTTTCGGTATGCAGACGTCAATACGTGGCCGGTGTGACCGAGGTTGAAAGATCCAATTTTTAGATAGCACACGTGTTCCAAGTTTCATCGTTCATGCATGTCGAATCCAGATCAGCATCGCCGATGACATTCTTTTAACCGCCGAAGCGAGAAGGAAACGAGTAAATAAATATCCACGTAAAGCCTTCCCACAATGCTGCAGAGATTCCCGGCAAGCGTTCGTGAAGCGCGTCGCTTAGCCATTTCAGATGTGATGATGATGATGATGATGATGATGATTGATGTTTTACGGCCACTTTTGTGCACGTGGTAGGCTAAATGGGTCGAGCGACCTCCGAAGGTAATGAAGCAAAGCCGAAGACGGAACACCCTTCAGATATGCCCACACCGAGATTCGAACACGGGTGGTGGTGATCTGTGGTCCAACACGCTGCCAACTAGACCACGGATGTGGGAGATTGTAAACCGTCCGTCATTATCCTGCCCGTGTAACACAGTGTTGTCCTTTATTGAGCACTGGTAATGAAGAACTCGATCGGCAAATGTTTGCTTAAAATCTTTACCACTTTAAATACAAACAACGCTCTGTGAAGAACCCGTTCCGTTCCCGCATTTCGTTCGCCGATAAGAACACATTCTGCTCGGGTAGAGAGAGGGGGGGGTATTTGTGTTTTTCCGTGTTTTCACAATCTTACTCTAATAAACGTCCAGGTATGGTGTTTAATTTGGAGGGGGGGTTGTTCCTCTTCAGGTTGCTTGTCAATGAAAACATCGTACAACTCTTCTGCGATACGCGTCATGACCGGATGAAATTTTGTAATACTCTGTTGGTTGCAATGTGGAACAATGACTATATATACACACATATATATATATATATATATATATATAATATGAGAGAGAGATAGATAGATAGATAGATAGATAGATAGATAGATAGATAGATAGATAGATAGATAGATAGAGAGGGGGGAAGGAGGGGTGTACTTGCAATGGGGACTGCCTATTTCTAACCGAGCAAACTGGCTCAGATTTTGTCATCATCTAAAAACTGCGATAAAGTAGTGTTTGGAGATGACATGTATGTACACATGCATGCACAAACACGCACGCGGATGCACATATATATATATACTCCAATAATGCGACAGACCATCAACATTACAATTTAAAAAATAGATTGTTTTAAATGTAATTTAATCCGTTCGTTGTCCAAGCCTTTTAGAAACATACGTTCCTGTAAACCAAAATCCAGTGTACCCGTTAGGGTGCCTCCGTGGTCTAACTGGTAGCGCGTTAGATCACAGATCACTACCACCTGAGTTCGAATCTCGGCATGGGCATATTTAAAGGGTGTTGTTTCATCTTTGACTTCGCTTCATTATATTTGGAGGTCGCTCGGCCCATTTAGCCTACCATGTGCACAAAATTAGCCGTAAAACATCAATCATCATCATCATAACCAGTGTACCCGTTAAAAATAATTTCTGGCAAAATATGTAAACACTGCCCTTCCCACCATGCAGTGCGTATTGTCCCACGTGGTAACTGGGTAATACTGAACCTCACTCGAAATGCATTTATTTAAAATTTATGTCCATTTCAAGTTTTAGGAACATGACTGTCCGTATGGGGGTTCGGTGACTGGCAGTTCGCATAAATCACCAATTTACGCCATCCCACTGAGGCCGGTGTTCGCGTTCGGTCGTTGAGCAATTTTCGCTCTCTTCCGAGTTTTAATTTGATGCTTGGTGGGATGCCAACGTGACCCTATTGGGGACTGTACGGCACACAATGCATCTCCTGCCCCGGATAGCGGCCGTCCTGGTCGAAAGTAAATTGAATAGTTAACAGTATTAAGTACTACAACCTGTGTATCATTGTCTTACCCTCCACAATGGGCTTTTTGTTGGCCAGTTTCATGTGAACATGATCTATTATGATACGTTCACAACTGTGTCGAATGCTTTAGAATAATGCTCGTGACGTTTAGGTCCCCTGTGAGAGTTCTTCTAATTATAGCGGGGTTGTTGGTTTTTTTTACATCGTCGTGTATATTCGCGCTCTGTAAAATTAAATGCTTTCGTTTGTCATCTGCGCACCTGAAGTGCGCCAGTTTTTCTCTCACAATGTACTCTGACAAGGTAATCACGACCCGATTGATCACGTGCTTCGCCGAATACAAATAAACCGACGGCTATGTGCACAGCGAAACGTGTACGTTTTATATTTGCTTAATTCCCCGGAAAGTCAATCAGTCCGGCTGACGATGGCCTCTCGTGTCAAAGTGCACCAGAAGGAAGAAGATCCGCCTCGTATTGGGGGGGGGGGGTATTTTTACAGGCATTTTGACGTCGGTTACTTAAACAAAAACAAGCCCGAAGTTGTGTGGCTTCCGTGCTTTATAGAATCTCTTCTTGTCGCGTTGAACAGATTGTTAAATGGAAGCCAAACCGGACGTCGCGCCGGATCGCATTATACGACGTCGGCTGACGATGTCGTCGTCGAAGTTGAACAGTTCCTCGGCCTTTTGGGTCGGAGAAGGCGCTCTCTTGTTTGTTTTAGGTCGAGACGGGATAGAGGATGTGTTAAGAAATTCGACGATTTTGTGTTGTGACGTGAATTGTACGGCGAGAAGAGGGATCGTAGATAGTTGTGTAATAGATCACGAAGGAAGGTCCCTCCCCCACCACCTCTCTCTCTCTCTCTACACACACACATACATACACACACGCACGCACGGACACACACACCCCCACGGGCGCGCAAATTTTTAAACATTACTTCGCTCACTCACTCACACATTCACTTACTCACTCACTCACACATTCACTCACACACATCCACACAACCCCCCCCCACACACACACACACAAGAGAGAGAGAGAGAGAGAGAGAGACGCACAAACATAGATAAATATTAACATAGGGGTTTTTTTTCGTCCAGGGTTCCGCGTATGAAACCAGTTGCGGCTCATGGTGCGTGTTTTCTTCAACCTCGACGCCCGTCATACTGGGGATACGAGACTATACGGGGCTACTCCTCGGTGAAACTAGTCGATCGAATGAAACTTCCAACAACGCAGGCAGTTCTGGGATTTAGTCCTCGATCTGACTCCGGTGCTGTCGTTCACGACTAACAGCATAATGCTATCTTTTGTTTCCCGGCAATTCGCCTATTTGTCGTGAGATGTTCTAATTACCACGATGAAAGTATTCAAATAAGTAGCCCCTTCATAAATTGTACTCTCAACGCACATTATAGTTTTGTTTACATTTCGGTTAATTGATCAACTAGGCACGTGCTTGACTTGTCCTTAAATGCCTGTTCTCAGGTCATTATGTAGATGAGCGGGGTCGGTTTTTCCATAGTTGCGGCTTATCAAAGCCAGGAATAGTATCGATTCAAGCGAGAATTTACTTTATAGTCTGCGCATAGGTATAAATAATGTATATATGTTGGTGATCTACTTTGGACACGTAATGGTTTCATCACATTTGTCTTTCCGACTTGTGAAAATTAAGACTCCCGTTGACATATAAGCGAAAGTAGTTGGGCTCGAAAACGAGGCCACCATGAAAACATGCATACTTGTGTGGAAATCACGAGCACGGTCCAGCAACATTTTTAATTGATGGTTGTATCGCAATCGACGTCGTGTTTTCCCCGAGAGACAATTTTTTTAAACATACTGGAATATTCCCAAAGACCTCGCGTCATTTAGGCGTCTGGCAAAACGCTTCCGAGTCATTGCTAAGAAAAGAAAAGATTCAGCGAACAAATCTCAGCCAAGAAAAACAATTTGCAATCTAGGGTCAGTTCTGTATACTGATGTGCCTCTAACCCGGAACCTCGCCGAAAATGCTCTGACCCGAAATAAAGCAACAAAAACGTTCGAGTTTATCTGTCACGCTTAATAATGTTAAGTTACATTTTTAGATGGCAATAATCTGTTAAGCTGATGTTTTCACCAACATCCTGATGTGTATGCATGTGTATGCATGTGTCCCTTCTTTTTGCATCTCTGGTTATCGTCTGTATGTATACGTGCATGCCTGTCGACGGCTGGTCTGTCTGTCTGCCTGCCTGCCTGTCTGTCTGTCTTGTGTCGTGCCTGCCTACGCCCTCGGATGAAATATATCCGTAGGTGCGGGTGCGTATATACGGGCGCCGTAGACCCACCGCAGACATAATCTGACCGCAAAACGGCGTGCTTGCGTTGGTGCACGCGTGCATTGGTGTCCGGAACTCTAGAGCGGATATTTATTGCCAGCGCACCGTGCCGACCTGACGCGCGTGTCAACAATGCCCGGATGGACGCGGCGCTGACGTCGTGAAACGAGTCGCGGGGTCTGTCTCTCTTCTTCTGTTTTCTTCTTCGTCGTCTTCAAATATCTTCTTCTTTTTTTCTCTCGAATTCAAATCCCTCACCATCATCATTGACGCAGAAGAGACAAGACACACATCAAATCTGTTGTTAGCCCGCAGCCATCGTGTCTTCCTTTATACAATTATCTCGGTGATGCTGCCTCCCCTCATCGTCGTCGTCGTCGCCGCCGCTGTTTTATTGTTGTTGTTGTTGTTGTACTCGTAGATCCTGATTCACAATGACAAGATCAAGATATCATTAATGTCATTGTTTGACGAACAAAGACCAAGAGCTGATATCCCGAGAGCTCCTAGACCCGGGCCCCGAAGTGATAACGATATAATATAAGATTGTTTTTATGACTATATACGGTGTAACAATACGTCTATCAGTTTTGGATGTGTTTTATGTATATATATATATATATATATATATATATATATATATATATATGTATACTTCTGTAGGATGGATATATATATATATATATATATATATATATATATATATATATATGTATGTATACTTCTGTAGGATATATATATATATATATATATATATATATATATATATATATATACCACACACATATATATATACACACACACACACACACACACATAGACGCGCGCTGCTAGAGATTAAGCATCAGCCAATAATTTTCACATTAGTTTGCAAATTTCTATTTAGAATTCACACACGCGCGCCCGCCCGCACGCCGCACACACCACGCGCGCGCGCGCGCTCCCGCACGAATATATATATAGTTTTAAAACATTTTCACTACTTCCACAAGCAAAACGATCCAGTTTACGGATGATATAACTAGATATATGAGAGAAGAAATAACTTTTCAGGATAAAAAACTGTATCATCAAAAAGATACAAATGACATTAATTACAATGATGATACAAGTGTTTATCTGTCATAGTTAATAAAGGTAAGTTATATTTTTAGATGTTTCTGAAGCAAAATTAACATAAAATTTCATCAACAACTGCACATCAGCAGAATCAGTATGTAATTATATATATATATATATATATATATATATATGTGTGTGTGTGTGTGTGTGTGTGTGTTTGGGAGGGTGTTTGCGTGGATGTGTGTGAGTGAGTGAGTCAATGTGTGCGCGAGTGAGTTAATGTGTGAGTGAGTGAGTGAGTGAGTGAGTGGCGTGCGTGCGTGCGTGCGAAGTAATGTTTAAAAAATGAGGGTATATATATATATATATATATATATATATATATATATATATACATATAGATGGGCCACACATGTGACCACCCAACGATCTGGGTTCACAGGACTGATCTTCCACTGATTATTCCTTATCCTAACCATCGGCATACGTTTTCGGCTTTCATCTGTAAGACAAAGAAGAATCGTCCACGTTATCATATATATATACCTGGACGAGGTACCCTCAGCCAACCACCCACCCCCTGTCGTCTGATGTTAGTACGACGTACCTGGGATGTTGTTGGTGTCATTACGTTGTATATTTCGTTGTATTCATTCTACGATCTTCGCTCATTGTTTGTGTGTCAGAGAAGATTAATCTGGAGTCTTTGTTTCGGAACAAAAACATCTTTCGTCACAGAATATTATTATTATTATTGTCGGAGATGTTCTCACTTCACACCGTAACTGTAATTGTATTAGTCATATTTCTGGGGTGTGGGAATCGGGGGGAGGGGGGGGGGGATTGTTTATTCCCAACGAAAAAGACGACTAGTCGATGTTATAAAGTTTATCATATAGAATTATGCCCGACTTCCATCTGCTTAAAATACTCCAAGTTAATGTTGATGATTTATGATGATGTTGTTGATGATGATGATGATAATAATGATGATGATGATGATGATGATAATGGTGTCATTTGAACAAAGTGTCCTTTTAGTTGGGGCCATTGAAAGACCGTGCACAATAAACCCCGCAGTATGGGATTATATATAGAACTTGATTAGAACAAAGGATGCCATGTTCCTGTTTTGAGGTCAGTTTTGTGGATGTATTAGATTAAATAAGAGACAACTGATCTGGGAAAGATAATGAGACGAACTGAAAGACGACACAGTCTTCAAACATAGCTCTTTATCTGGACATTCACACACGAGCACACACATAAATACACACGCACGCACGCATGCACGCACACACGTATATATACATGCACAGTGCTAAGGAAAAACTCTCTGACTGTCTGGCATTATGTCCTATGTTACTATTGTTAATAAAGGACATAACGCAGAAACCCAAGACACATATAGAACTATAGAGACGCTACTGAGGCGAGAACAGTGCGTGAATCGCAGTGTGTGTGTGTGGGGGGGGGGGCGCGGGGCAATATAAAGAACGTCCTCCCAATTTCTGTTTTAATGTCTAGTGTCCTCGGATTGATTCTCAGATGCTATTGACGTACTGTGATCATGACATTTGCATTATGTAGTTTTTGAAATAATATTAATTGTCAGTATTACTCAAAAGAAGTTGGCGTTCTTATTCGAGTTTGCGCGTTTATCAGCATCCTTCACCAAAGGGCACTCGACATACTTCGGACCTTGCAAATCCGTGAAAAATACAACGAAAATGTTATGAACTGTCAACTGACTCGGTACCGTTAATTCCAGTCTACGTTCAGTTCAGTACAGGTGGGTAGGTGCTAAAATACGGGAATATAAGGATCAATGATTGTTGATTTGTCCCCGGACTTTTAGACATACGTTATAGCGACAATCGTCGGACTGGTAACGTCACACGTAGGTCAAGTCCGACGTGTCCGACGTTTTTCCTAACACTGCATCAAATATAATATATATATATATATATATATATATATATATATATATATATATATATATATATATAGTCAAATGAATACGGACAAACAACGATTTATACTCAGAAGGGGCTAAGAACGATATCCCAATGTTACGATTTAGCTGTAGAGATTGCAAAAACAATTAATCCTCTTCTTGTCTATGTCGATATAATAATGTCCTGGATAATCATCATCCTACAATATTATCTATTTCTCTTAATGACAACGATATATATGTTTGCCTTTTAGGTGAATGTAAGGAATACATACCAGAATGTTCAAATGCCGGATAGTTTCCTTTTCCTAATACCACATTTAGAGTGTGCTCCCTTTTTCGGTTGTTTTCCACCTAAATTATTATTCCCTTCCCGAACAGCAGCTCTTTGAGGCCACTTCCGCTACCACAGAATCTATCCGAAGAGACCACCTTTCGGAGGGCACCTTATCGTCCTCCGGCGAAGGTTCTTTTTTAAAAGTCAGGTCTTACCGTCTGTTTCCACTGAGCGCTGACAGACTGGATCGAACGCTTTTAGTGGACTTTCAGACGGGTTGTTTGTTAGGAAAGGTGGTCGTGAGAAAAGGTTTTATTGTATGTATCACACAACAACAACACCAACAACAACTACTTTTTTTAATGACATCCTGGCATCCGTCTTCTTGCATCCACGATTTTATGAGTGAGAATTAAAGTCTAGTCTTAGTCAGTACATGATAACATGGTGTTATCACTGGATATAGTGTGATAACATCAGCTGTTATCACTGGATATAATGTGATAACATGAGCTGTTATCACCGGATTTAGTGTGATAACATCAGCTGTTATCACTGGATTTAGTGTGACAACATCAGTTGTTATCACTGGATATAATGTGATAACACCAGCTGTTATCACTGGATGTAGTCTCAGCTGCAGTTGGTGCCATATAAGATAATCTCGTGAATATTCGGTTTTGTTCGGTTTCACTCGGCAAGTCCGGCAGATCAGAATTGTGTACTGACGTCATCAACACGTGTGTTCGTGCATGCGTGTGTGCGCGTGCGCCCATGTGTGTGTGTCTCTGTGTATGTCTGCATTTTGGTATCGTTTTGTTCGATTACGGGCGATAGGGTACCGCTCTCTGCGTGCCAACACTGGGCATGCGTGCATATTCTGTTGTATAATTAATTGGCTGCATGGCGGCTTGCTCAAAGTGATCCGCGATAAACGCAAACTTATTACCATGTTTATATCGACAAAAACCGTTAATTTATGTATAACGTGCAAGATATAAACCATATATTGATTACTAACACCAATAAAAGTCATTGTTTTTTAAATAATCGGAATGCGGTATTGGACACCAAAGAAAAACAATTTAACAGAATGTGATAGATACCATGATGTGATATATATTACCACTTTGATGCAATATGGTACTATGATATCACGAGTTATAATGCGATATGGGCTTCTGTAGTTGGGAAGGTCAGCCTGTTAGGTGATTATCTCCAACTATCCAACAACTGGTTGCATATCTTCGGTTGGCCATTTCATAATATTATTAGTACGTCAGTACGGAAAAACATGCATACATACTCACACACTCTCTCTCTCTCTCACACACACACACACACACACACACACACACACACACACACATATATTTAAAAAATCCTGCTAACAGATGTTGAACGAAACCTATAAAAACGGGTCGTTTTTTGTTTGTTGTGTCGCCATTTGTAATTGACTTCAACAGCTGATATCACACTTTCAAGGCACACCCATTTCTCGTTGTAACCAGTGCATATGAAATAGCACTGGCACAGAGAACAGAATGATCGCGATTGCTTAGTCTAAACGGCAAATCAGTGAACGCGAGATAATAGGCTCTCGTGCTAAGAGAGATGCGATCTCTCGTCGACGGCGTTCCGATGGCTCGGCTGTTAGAGTACTACGCTGCAAACCCCCAGCTTGCGGGCTCGAATCCGGCTCATGGCAGTAGGTGCGGGATTTGCATTCTTAGCCAGTCGCCCGTCAGCCAACCCGAATTGAACTCATTGATGGCGTTATGAGACACAGGTGCGCGTGCTTGTGTACATTATGAACATTATGGCCGACGTTTGTTTACACATTAAGGTGAGGTAGGAGTACGTTATAACGGGTGTACTCGACTAGGACCAGGTATCTGATGACGTCAGTACAATTATTGATACGGTTGATTGACCGCAATCGAAACGACTTAATGACAAATGAGCAATCATCCTATAACTAATGTTTGTTTGTTATGATATATATATATATATATATATATATATATTTAATTGAATCATTCCTTCAAATCTTTTTACGCCTCGTTGAAGTTAGGCGCGGCAGCCACCCATCCGAGGCCGTCAAAAGTTAGCCTGAAGTGGTCGGCTTTAGATGCTGTCGGGTGTTTCATCGGCTGCTACGCGTAAGCGGCCGATTATGACGAAATAATTGCCATTCTCTTCTGATTGCAATTACCGCCGATGGCCGTTTCTTTGTCTTCTTTCTTCTTCTTCGGCCATTCGGTTGCTGCCGTCTAACTGATATACTTCTGAAGGAAGTAATCTTCGCTGTTAGTTGCCTTTGTTGTGTATTGGCTTTTGGCCCACGGAATACACGGGTAATTGATCTCTTACCACTGGTCTTTTGTCCTTGCGAAAGGGAAGCTGCGCGAGACAATAGCCGCGTCACGGCCGACTGAAGAGACACTACAGGTGTTCCGCGTCGGTTGCGTCTCGAAGGGTCACATATTACGGCCACGTCCGTGCAGCCGGCGTGCTAATCCGAAAATTGTTCGCCGACGAAGGGTCTTTGGAGAACAACAGACGGATAGTGATTAGGTTGTCCGTATAGCGAAGCAAGCATCTTCTCCTCGAACGGACGCCGCGGACAGATCAGACGCTGAAGCATCTTCGCCTCTGTAGCATCGCCGGATCTTCGGGGCGTCTATAGGTAATGTACGCACGCGATTTTGATTCATTAATGCACGCACACAAGAGGCAGACGCGCTAGGCTGTGCCAAACAAGCGACAGCCTAGGGATACTCCCCGAACAGCAAGCAAAAGGCAGACACGCTAGCCAGGTGGCGATCGTTTTATATGTTATATGGCCAGTGATGCTTGTGCTGGGGGGTGTCTCGTTCCTTGTGACAGTTGTTATTGTATCGCGTTGGTCTTGGGGTCGGGTTCGGGATGGATATGGAATACTTCCAATGTTATATGTCTTTCTGCGTCTGAAGGGTGTTTCGGCTTGCATTTCCTCTCTTCTTTGCCTTTGGAGGTCGCTCGTCCCAATTAGCCTGCCGTGTGCACAAAAGTGGCCGTAAAACGGCGACATTTTCACAACTCTCTCGCTGTCTCTCTCACTCTCTCGGTAGCAGTCTAACTGTCGTATACGCCGTCACTTGAAACGTGTTCATCGGGTTCAAGTATTTGCTGAACGACTTGAACAGGTATTCACCTTGCGCGTCAATAACAATACTAAAAGCCCCCATTGATGATAACACTCACAGGTGTTGAGGATTATGGGCAAAAACCGAACAGACATTCAGAGAAAGCAACAAGAAACTTACAGCCGCAATATGGCCTCATCTGCATGTGTGTGTGTGTGTGTGCATGTGCACGTGTGTGTGCGTATATATATATATATATATATATATATATATATATATATATGAGGCTAATTCGAACTGCACGTTTCGAGCAGATGGTGAAGTGTCGTTGAGATATTGATGGTGCATGAGGAGAGCTTTTACGACGTGGTCGCGCTGCACACAGATAACAATTGAACATCGCATTATCTGGAAGTCGGAAACACCACCGTTTTACGAGGTAACGCGTCCTCAATCGGAACGCGTCAGGTGGTTCCCCATTCAGTCGCCCGATATGACGTTGTGTAACCCGGTCGTTTTAACTTCGGTCATTATAACACCTGGATGATGGTACGATCGTACGACGAACCGTTTAATTAGACTCGTCACCGTTGTGGCCAGGCACGCCTCGTCCTCTCCCACCTGGGCGCCTCTGTCAGGTGTCGGACTTTGATGTTTTCGGGAAGGCTGTGACTTGCTTATGGCGAAGCACTTAGCGGCACTGATTGACGACCACAGAACTGGACGTTTGATGGACATTTGGTTCGCGGGCTAGAACTGGTCTGTGTGCAGCCTTGGACTGCATGGGATCATTAAAAAATGCTCTGTTAGGTAACTTCGGTCGTTGATTACATGATGGTAATAACAGCATTGGTGTGAATAACTTTTACGGGGGTGGGGGGAAGGAATGCATGTAGACGAGCAGGTAGACAGACAAGTAGACATACAGGTAGACAGAGAGACAGGCAGACAGACCGACGAACTGACTGATTGAGTTGGTTAGTTGGCTGACTGACTATCTGACTCACTATCTGACCGACTATCTGAATGACTTGCTGAACGACCGACTGATTGACTGACTCACCGACTGACTCACTGATTAATAGACTGCATTGCCGATTAACCTTCTAGCTGACTGACTGATCGACCAATTGACGTATTGACTAACTGACTGATTGACTGTCAAAAGTTACTGATTTACTGTCGTAAATGCTGATTGACTGAATGAATGAAAGACTGATTGTGTGGCTCACTGATTGTCTGGGTGACTGACACACTGTCTGACTCAATGACTGACTGACTCAATGACTGACTGACTGGCTCAATGACTGACTAACTAACTCAATGACTGACTCGCTCAATGACTGATTGTCTGGTTAGTTGTCTGGCTAGCTGGCTGAGAACAGAGTGATTGAGAGGGTGACTTGAGTGAAAAAAGGGAAAGAATTTATAGCAGACAAATAACAATGCTGTCATCTACTATATGAATTTTTATATAATTACGTTATTTCACTTCAGTGATCCAGTTATAGTATAAACATGGGCCTACCCAGCTGTGCACAGTATTGTGCAGAGGCACGCTTAAATGTATGCGCATAGACACCTTAGATATATTGTGCTAAAATACACACACGAACATTCTTGGCTGCGCACATATAACGCCTATATTGACTCGACGAAAGCGTTCGACAATCGACGGGATGTGACGCTGACGACATGCTGTATACATCCTACAAACGCAGACGTATCTTCTAAATATACACGATATACGCACATATGGGCCTGTCGTGTAAATATACACCTGATGATCTGCTTCCTTTGTGGTTGATTTTTAGCATCCTATTTGCATTCGATTCTGTTGGCTCAGGTGTCCGAAGCCGGGCTGCCGGCTCGTCGTGGGTGTAGGCGAAATCTCATCTGGCCATTATCGCCGTTTTAAGGCGGTGAAGTGTGTCGATTATCTGAAATAATTGCTGTAATAATTGTCTTAACAAACAGTAATTACAAGAAGCCCACCGAGTTCAGGTTGTGGGTTGGGATTAGCGTGATTGTCGACGATGCTGTCTAGCCGAGAAAGCGTTCGACTCTGTCGGGTGTGTTTTGGGCTGATTGTCGTGATGTAATGCGTCGTCTCTTGAAATGTTTTAATCTGTTCTAAAAACACATCTGTTCAAGGTTGCTTTCACAGATAAATAATTATTATCTTTTAGCTCACTTACAGGGTTTTTTTATAGACATATTATTTGGGGTATTATTATATTACATATTGATTGTACAGCGCATTTGAATGGCTCATGCTAGTAAGGGCGCTTTATTAAATATACATTATTATTATAATCTTGTGCGGATCTTTTTTTATGGCACTGGGTTTAAATCTCTTACGCGTTTCCTGTTATGACAGTCTTCTCTCATCTCCGCGAACTGTTTCTGGCCCGTTGTTTGTCATCGTGAAATTAATTATGTCTAATAAGGGGACAACGTTTTGAAATCTTCGGGTCCAGGCTGTGTATGTTTGACTGTATACGTCCATGTTTGTTTTGCTGGCTTGTGCTTTGGAAGTGCGTGAAATGGCACTGGCACGGGGAGTAGCGATGGCGTCTTCTGGGCGATTTGCCGGGGTGTGCTGGACGCCAGATAGCGACATTTCGTGATGATTGGCATATTGTTTCACTGATCACGCGCACGCACTCGAACATATCAGCGAATTATATTTAACTATTTCGCCCAATCGTCGGTCTGCGACGATTCCAATTAAGTGAGGACTAAACGCCACATAGAAGTCGAACAGACCCGACCCGACATAGGCATCGGTATTAATCGTCCCCGTCACACTTCGTACTATATCTGAACAAACCCCATATTGCTATATATCCATTCACCGGTAATTTATGCTAATCGCCTGCTAATAACAACCAGATATCATCGACAAGTGTGACCCCCTGACCTTTACACCTAGTCAAGTACCTATTATATTCCCCGATCTAATCACGTGACCAAGATGTTGTTGTTGTTGTCGGTCGCAGAAGGACGAACAATCGTCCACTGAACCGGGACATCGATATTTTTGTATTTCTCGCGTTACGTCGACAGAATACACCCGAAACTCGACCGAGCTGAATACTAATAAGACGATTGTCTGTATTTGGAATAATAAAAAAATCCAACTATTCGCGAACAAAATATAAATTACATTCGGTCCGTTCATCGGGGTTGCTTAATCGGGTACATAGATGGGTTTGTCGTCATTCTTGCGGGCTGCAGATGTGTCTCGCTTTGTTACCTGTTATACATGTGTGTGTGTGTGTGTGTGCATGTGTGCGTGTGTGTGCACGCGCGCATGAAGCAAGTGGGCGCCTTTTTGTAAGATTTTGGGGGACGTCGATATTTTTTGTTCCGGTTCTGTTGAAATCATTCAGCCGCCTACTGTCGTATTGTATTCTTGGTTGCATCGGTTAATGACGGATATGCGCCCTTGTGCCCCATAACTGGTGCATGCGCAGGCGCATCTCTATGATCTGTTTGGACGATATACTTTCATGATATATCTAGTCCTCCTACATCCCGTTAGAAGGGACTAATTTGAGATGGGGGACCCTTCTTGATTTTCCGTGCCGATTTGCCCTCACTTCGTCACTTTATTGACCGAGTCTATATATATATATATATATATATATATATATATATATATATACATGTTTCTGTGTCTGTCTCTCTCTGTTAAAAGACATTTATACAGAAGAGCACAAATCGTGATTAATTGCTAACAGCAATGACAGTTTGTTGTGAGGTTGGGCGGGGTTCGCGCATGCGTACGAGTGGTACAGAGACAGCGAACTGTCATTAATAATTCGATGCTCTATATAATGCCGGAGACAATGCCGATGCCAGACGGTGTCTATAAACGTCACCTACTGTATACGACACCTTTCTGGCTGACATGAGCACTGAACCGTAAAACCTGGTCTGACCGCTCCCAAACTGACCGTCTTCAGACACATGCCTATACGGGGGACTAGCGATGATGATGATGATGGTGGTCGGGAGGCGGGGGGCGAGAGGGCGGGGGTCGGTCGACGCCGATGTCAGGGGTCAGATGTCATGAGGTCAGGTGGCAGAAGAAGACGATAGGTAACAGTTCCTAGACGGTTCAAGTGGCCAGTTTCCGTCTTAAGAACGACGATTGCAAGTAGGTTTAGGGTTTGGTCTCTTTGTTTTCGGCCAGCATATTGACGATTGTAGTCGGATACGTCGTATGTAAATATTGGACACTGATAGTTGTGTTATTATTATTATTATTATTATGGCGTCTCGGGATAACCAGAAATGTTCAGAAATCGTATATCCAATGTAAACACTGACTGGGTACACAGCTTTAAGGTCAGTACGGTATAGTGTTCTTTTTCGTTAACTTTAAAACGCTTGTAGCCACGGATCGGCGCACGAAAGCACACACACACACACACACACACACACACACACACACACACACACACACAACACACACACACACACACACACACACATATATATATATATATATATATATATATATATATAGGCACATAAACGCTATTGCTGGTTGCCGATTTTTTCTTCACAAAGCTCCAAAAGCAAACACTTACTTATCCTGTTTCCATTTTGTTGTAACTCTGAAATAACAAAAGACATGTATACGTTTAAAAATACTACTACTACTACTACTACTACTACTACTGCTGCTACTACGATGATGATTGATGTTTTACGGCCGCTTTTGTGCATATGGTAGGTTAAATGGGCCGATCGACCTCCAACGGTAATGAAGCGAAGTCGAAGCTGAAACACCCTTCAGATATGGCCACGCCGAGATTCGAACTCGGGTGGTGGCGATCTGTAGTCCAACGTATCGTTGGTCAGATTGTGTATAGATCGAGACAGTATCTGCTAATTTGTGATCAATGCTATGTGGGTTACTTTTCGTGCTTTATCTAACATCCAAGTTCAGAGAACTCCGTTTATCCGGTTTTCACTTGTTGTCTGTTCCCGGGGTTAATACTCATACTGGCACTCGTGCTTTTTCAGTCGATGTCCCCCCTACTCTTTGGAAAAGCACCATCTGGACATGTTAAGTCATCAAATAGGATAGTTTCTTTCCTTCACATTTTCAGACTTACTCGTCCCTGCTAAGTTTACCAAGTTTCCACTGCATCCGATCATTTGTTGATGGATTTTGCATCGTACCATGACTATGAGATTGCCCAACCCCTGTACTAGGGGTGTCACTGAGCTCGATTCTTTTCAAGGATATTAGCGCCATAGAAGTTTATTATTATTATTATTATTATTATTATTCAGATCTCATTAACAACGTGTGTTTCATCTAACCAGCTTCCATTTTAGTCTAATAATCTTCTTCTCTCATTAACCAGACCGTTTCAACACCAAACAAAACTTTGTCGTCCATTTTTAAAGCATCAGCTCGTATGTTGAGTGCTACTTGTGGTATGGGGCGGGGTGGGGTGTCTTTATGACCATCACGGCCCTACACTCGCATCGAGACCCCTTAAGGTGATGTCCGCTCCCCAACAGGGACGCCCAACGGCCACCCCCTCCTCTCGAATAAATTACCTGAGCCGAGACCACGTGATAAGTGACCTATAATTGCAGCTGGTCGAATCAACTGTACCGCGCGCTCTGCTCGAAGTACTGTAAACCTGACGATAACGTAATTACTAGCGTGGTAGATGTAGCGTGCTTATCAAATGGACGATGGCCACTGTAAACTTTCCTATAGCACAGAGACGCGTCAGATTGTTTCTGTATCACAGGGGCTATAAGCAAATGGGGTTATGGGCCCCATTTGCCGTAAGCCCCCGGGCTGGCTGTCGTACGGGGTACAGTGAATGGGCGACCGACTGCGGTCGAAACGTTGATTCGGTTTACAGTATCTTCGGCGGCCGGTTATTTTGCGGGCTTTTGTGTGTGGTTATTGCGCGGCTAGCATGCTAGTGGCGCCACTGACATGCGCGGGACTGGGTTGTCTGATTAGGTAGCACGCATCCCTAGATGAGGTTTTGATTGAATGCTCTCTCTCTCTCTCCCTCTCTGTCTGTCTCTCTGAGTCTCTCATTCGCGCGCGGTCACGGAGACACCGAACACTCCAGTTCCGTGATATACGGTTACCCTTGTAGATATAATAATATATGATTACTGATAAGAACCAGGTATACCAACTATTAGCGGGCAGGTTTAGTGACAAAGTCTGCGGACGATATCAGATATACAGACAGGAGATGGACTCGGCCTGGCCTAGCCGGCCTATCATTTGTGGTTCAATATTTATCATTTTAAACTCGGAATGTGGAATCTGGCATCGGCTCAAAGATTGCTCCCGATAAACACCTCTGACGTCAACAAACTGGAACCACCTGGTTATGGCCTGAATCTAGGGATATAATACTATCATTTACTCATGGCATAGGTCATATATTAATAATATAACTGCTACTACTACTACTAATAATAATAATACTGTTACTACTAGTAATACTCCTGCTGCTGTTGCTACTACTACTACTTATAATAATATTGTATATTTAAATATTTTTAAACCCTTCGAAGCAGGAGCCATTTAAAGGCGCTGTACAGTGATGCCCCAAATAAGACGTCCGATGCGATGTTAAATGTTTGTGTACGGGATACATAGACTAAATGGATCTTTGGCACGATGGGGATGTCGGCTGATGAGTTCGAAGAAGCGTTCGACTCGCTTGGTTTCTATATCCGTGCCCATGTTATGTACACGTGATGCAGTATAGTGGGAAGTTTCGACCCTCCCCCCAACCCCCCGTCTAGGGTCTAGTGTTATATTTTAGTCAACTCATTCACGTATATTCACTTCATTTATTTGACGGGTTCCATTCATTTCTACTATCTCATCTGCAAGTTCTTAGGTCATATTCTGTCATGTCTGCGAATTGCACCTGTGCTGATCTTCCTCGTAAGAGACAATCTTGTACGGACTGATAAATAAAGCTTCTCTATCTATCTATCTATCTATTTATCTCTTTATCTACCGGCCGTCAGGTAGCGCGGTTGGCCACAGATCTATAGCACCTGGGTTCAAACCCCGGCCGGGCTATGCCAGAAGGGTGTTTCATCTTTCACTACGCCTCATTACCTTTCGGGGTCCATTTAGGCTACCTTGTGCACAAAAGTCCCCCCCCCCCCGAATGAACTACGCCCTGGTCATCATTGGTAAACCTTTAAGAATCTCCTTGGTGGCTAGCAAATATTAATATACTATATAGTATAAAGAGGATTTATCCGAATTATGATATAAACTTGGGCGGAAATATTTTTACAAATCTACAACATCGATGTTGTGTTGATTCAAGAAGTAAGTTGTTTGTTGTTTTTGGTCGTTGTCTGGATGGCTGTTAACTTATCTCTCTCTCTCTCTCTCTCTGAGAGCAGCAATTAATCGGGTTTAGCATTCTTCACACAGCAATTAAAATGAAATGGTTGTTGTTGTTGTTGTTGTCCATGTTGCAGTTGTTGGGTTTTTCTTTCCTTTAAGAACGCAATAATTATTACTCCCTTTCGACAAGTGCCTGGATTTGGCTCACTACCGGCTATTCTTAGAGTCACCTTGTGGTCTCCATGAAAAAAATCAATACGTATAGTAGTGTACTCTAGTGTGTCTGCGCGCGCACGTGTGTGTATGTGTGTGTGTGTGTGTGTGTGTGTGTAGACGTAATACTTAACCCCGTTATCTGATCAGATGTTATCAGATGGAAACTTTTTTTAATATATCATTATTATTATTATTATTGCGAAGAACCGCTTTTGAACAACCGCGCATTTATTATATGGACTGGTACTTAAGAGGGGACCGGCGAAAGAGAGCCAATCTACCAGCCGAATCAGCTCTCGTCTGACTCTTCTTTCTAAATAAACACAGCGTAGCACTTCAGAAGTGTAATAATTGTTTTGGTGTGTGTTTGTGTGTGTGTGTGTGCGTGCTTTTTTCTCTTTCTCTCTCGGAGATTTATCGCAACCGAAAACGAATCAGTGTTAGTACATACCCCGTCATACCATTGTACGTTGCTTGTTTATAACGTAACAACTTTGCGCCGCTCCGCCTGGCGGCGAATTTGGTCTATTCGGGCGTTCGCGTATTTTGGGATGCAAGACCTGGTTTTATTGCACACGCGCACACGCACATACACACACTCATCACACACCGTGCAGCTTTTTATTCCCCAACAAACAGTATCATTCAGTTTACACTCTTGAGACAGTTTCCCCCTACAGACGACAGCCGATCGCCCCTTCGCTCTTGGATGCGGTTAGCGACCGTGCCGGATAAGCTCGTCGCTGATTGGTCTGTGACGGAGTTAGGGCGCCGCCGAGCGGTCTATTCCTACGCACCGGGGGTGTCCGGGTTGTGGTCCGCCGCGGCGCCAGTACTATACTATATAGGTTCGGCGAGGGGGCCCCCGTTCAGCGGCGTGTAGCTGCACACAATAACATGGCTCTTGGCCGGTCTAGTTCATCTCTCTACACGGGGCTGCGGTGTCTCTAATGGTCACATCTATAGTAACATAGATAACCAGCCAGAGAGAGAGAGAGAGCTTCTATTATCGAGTCGTAGTTTACTTGTAAAGTAATGCGAAGCTTGTAAACGCTTCGATGCAGCAGCGGTCTTACTCGGCAGGGACCCTGACGCTTGGAACTGGTACCCGCAAACTTACCCGGCTTGGACTATATTCCGTTTGGTGCGAGTTGTAAAAGTTCATAGCGAGGAGTAGGTCTAGCGACCGGGTTTTGGAGAGTTTGGTGCACCGCTTTGTTATTGTTGTTGTGGGTTATATTCCGGAAAGTGTGTGGGCAGTTGGCGTTATCTGTTTGTTGCGCTCTCAACTTAAGGTGAGTACATCCTTTTTATAGGTCGCTTATTGGGCATCAGTCCACTCACTCGGTCGCTGGCTGTTGATGGTAAACTTCCCGAGGTTGCAATACTCGGTTGTAGATCTCGAGGGGTCTACTAGATCTACTGCAGAGTGCGATTTATCTATTTGCCCATCGTTTTAGCCTATAAAACGAAATTACCGATCACCCGCTCTGTTGGTCTACCGGGAGTGATTATTGCCAGCATCATCACCATCATCATTATCTCGGTGATGATCATTACAACATTAGATAAGGAACTGTTTATTTAGAAAGGATCAATCACTGCTGGCTGTCATCACTAGATAATAGATCTAGTCATCTGGTGCATCATTGAGTGATTGACATTGTGAACTGTTAGATTCGTACGCTTTAATTTAACAACAACAAGAACCTTAATGCAGATGCAATAATACACCCTTTTATCAGGCTTATGGCCTCATCGGAAGACAGCGCCACCTCATCAGATCCCACTCAACGCGTGTATTAATAATTCATAATCAATTTGTTGTTTGTTATTGTTTAGCACAGATTATGCGAACGTTTGTTTATTGCGATCTGACTATTTACCGGTAGACTATTGGGTCTAATGCCACTCTACTGAGTAGACCCTCTGGTTAACTGGATTAGTAGACATAATAGATCTAGTAGTCTAGTCTGGAATGGGATAATTGGGTTTCAGTTCTTTCTCCGTTCAATCTTTGGACTGGATCCGGGTCTAAGATGATAAATATTCGTCGCCAACGGACGCCATTTATAACTCTTTCCGTCGGATTGACCGCTGATGGCGACCCTTTCGTCTCAATTCTGGCAAGTCCGTGTTCGCCGTCCGGGAGATATCGGACGATTGGTCGGTCGGTGGAGATTGATTGACGGCCATTAGTTGCTAGTTCGTGTTCCAGCCGATGCCGGCGACCCATTACGACTGACAGTCGGGCCTCTATCGGCGAGCGGTCGGGCGGCTCGTCCCCGGGGCTCCGATGGGTCGCGCTGCCAGTGAGTGAGAAGTGAACGACGGGCAGGCCGTCGTGTTTTTCGACGCCTGACTGACAGACGTGCCAGGAAATTAGCGCGAGAAGCCGGCACATCACACACAAACACGCACACACTCTGTGTGTGTGTGTGTGCTGGGAGTCCAATCCCGATTGCTGCCTATCAGGATATGTGCCGTGATCCCCTTCACTCGGCGCCGAAATAAGCCATAATAGGCTTAATTGTAATCCGCCTCACCATAGAAATTATCGGCTTCGGTAAAAGCTGGATTGTTGGAAAGGCGCGTGGGGGAAGGCGTAGAGGAGTGTGTGTGTGTGTGTGAGGGGGTCTACGGTTTCAGGAGAAGATTATTGCGACGTAATGGGAATCCGATGATAAAATAGCAACAAATGTCGACCGGAGACGTTTGGAGAGTTTTGTTGTCCCGCGGTAAGCCCTGTGCCATTGGAGACGACTTAGACAATGATAAACGAACGGAAATCTGGCCAGCGTCAACAATTATAAACTGACCCGTAAACAGACAGGGCGTAAAGTATTGTGTAAACATTGTAAACTTACGAACCAGATTATGACAGCTGTCTGATTGGTCGGTCGTCGGTCGGTTGTGTATTATTTCGATGGTTCCATTGAAAGCTTCGATTTAGAGAGCGTAAGATAAAGTCACCCAGTAATGAGTTATGATATTAAGTACAGTGTTAGTGTAGCTGCTTGTGGGGTTGTCCCAGAGAGTGTTCGAAACCTAGCATGTGCCAGAGGACCCTCCATATATATATATATATATATATATATATGTGTGTGTGTGTGTGTGTGTGTGATATTTATTCGAATAAATTATCTGTCTTGTTAAAACGGAAACTTCAGAAACGTATATGACTGCTTTACCTGCAGGTAAATAGTATCTCTCACTAAATTGTACTGAATGTTGTGTTTTGAATTGCGCAGGTTCAGACTAAACTCGGAGAGTGTGAGGTGTGTGGTGTGTGTGTGTGTGTGTGTGTTTTAATTGAATTAATGTATAACTGTTACCTAGCTGTACTGAACACACACAAACACAATGAAGCCGTTAAAGTTTTAGTAATTGAATTTTGATGAAATGTGTTTGGGAGAAATCGTTTGTGCGTCCGTGCACTCTAGCACACAATAAGATCATACTGTAAGTAACAATTTTGAGAGAGAGAATTCTGACCGAAGTCGTATAACGGCCCATCACCACTCCTCTCTCTCTCTCTCTCTCTCTCTCTGTGTGTGTGTGAGTGAGTCTCTCTCTCTCTCTCTCTCTCTCTCTGTTTGTTTGTCTGTGTGCTATATGATAAAGCGGCACACCGTTGTTGACCAGAGCTTGACTCTTGCGGTTTGCGAAGAGCAAAAACTCGCCCTCATATCGCTGTTAGTTTCTCGTTAGCGGCTGACTCAGGCAGGATGTGTGTGTGTGGGGACCTGGTTTACTTTTCTTCCACAAAACGACTAGCGCTACCCTTTCTTTACGTCCGTACCTACGACCAGCCAACCAACCAGCCACAACCAGCCAGCCAGCTTCCTGGTCGGCTCCGCAATCTGATTCATAAATATACAACGGTACGTAGTATCGATATTTCGATTAATAAATCGGGATCTTAATTAATGCGGTTAAAATGTATCTGAGTTCGGTGGTTGAGTGAAGGGGGGGGGGGTTAAGGAGCGCCAGTAAGCCAGAAACCACATCTAGGTCTAGGACTTACACTCCGCCATCTGTGATTTTTATACCGAGTAATCGGATGCAGATGTTCGGCAGCGAACTGGCCGCAGATGACGTGATCAGTTTTCACCGAGCGTGGTCGGTTTCGAACAGAAATCCCCTCCAGGATCAGACGAATTGCTTCGCATCGAAGAGCCGCGATATTCCGAAACGATTTACTTCGGCGTAATACATGGGCAAAATTTTCGATTTTCGCCGTCGGTCGGTCACCCGCTGCTAGGAAGGTTCTGCTTAAAGCCGCGGCTTACAGCCACCGGATGTAGTAATTAGCGCCCTCTGGCCCCGTGTTCTGGCAAAACGCCACGGATTTCTTGCTCGGAAAGGTCTTTAAGCGTTAAACGACTTTATTGCTGATGTGTTCTTCGGCTCTCGGCACTATCCTATTAACTCTGCTGCGCGGTTGTGGTCGCTTCAATCGCGAACAAAATTCGCTGTACTCTTACAGGAAAAGGGAAGGAAGTGGACAGCGATTTCGGGCATCCATAAGCTCTCCCATACAGCCATGGTCAAAGCTGGAAACCGTATTTCCTCTCACCAAGACCGATGCTACGCAACGAATGAGAACCATTGGTTACTTCTGTAAATTTATGTTCGACGACAGGAAGCGGTTGCGTCGTATGAATATTCAGAAGACATCTGATATTAATCGGTAATGACTGCTCGGCGATGTTGACTGGCAGACATTATAATAATAAAGTCATAAATAAGCATAAATACGTGGACGAGTTTTGTAGTCGGCAGTCACAAGTACTGTTTACACCGACAGTAGCTCGGTTATGAATATTGTAATGGGTCTTATGCTGGTCTGACCTTCACGTTTAGACGTCCATCAGTTGTGTGTGATGGTGAGGTGTGTTTACCCGTGCTATTTATCGTTCGAGAAAGCGATATTTTACGACCGCGAAGCCACGCAGAACGGAGCCCTTCGTGAGCGAGCTCCACTGCATCGCGGCCGATGTCGAACCGAAACCGAAATTTCAACCGCTCCCGAACAGTAGAATGTCCGGTCCGTCTGTGCGGTCAGAACGGCCAGATTGCCCGTGAGATTGTGGTCCATGTTTTCGGCGAGGCTGGCTCGGGTTATGGTATGATAAGCCAGAAATGTTTTATTGCATCGACTGTCCCCGGCTGACCAGTTTTACGATGGTTATGGCCCAGGAACTGATAACAACATCGCAGCATACTCGATAAGTAGGGGCTCGTGCTGGCTGAATGGTTGACGCGTCATCGGGCTGGCTGGATTGGATTGTGGATGCCTTTCGGATCCAGTTGCGACGGTGACGATTGCACGCGCGCGAGATCCACCCGGCTCCGGATTGCCTACCGCGTCTTGTTGGTGGCTGGCTGGCTGGCGATGATACGATGGACGGTACGTGACAAGACGTGCTCCTTCCTACCTGTCAGTTGTCACATAGATGGCTCGATGTCACAACGAGTGAGCCACTTAAGGCACTCGTCCGATAACTCGTTTTTCAATTTATATGACTAACTTATCAGTCAGAGAGAGAGAGAGAGAGAGCACTTACCAGCCTTCGGTACACGTTAAGGTGTTAACACAATAACTAGCCGCTGAGTGTGTTTATCGTGTTCCAGGTACGTTTATGTTTGCCAAATGTCGACGCATGACGATGATGCGTCTCCTCATCCACGTCCCTTCAAGTTGTCGGACGTGGCGATGACGAAGCGTGTTTTGTTTACCCGGGTCTCCACGGCAACGGCCATGTTTGTTTTGGTGTACTCAGATATAATCGGGCCTTTTAAATAAGTTTCCTTCCCATACGAGGTTATCGGTTTAATGTTTGATGTCTTTCTATTTTCAGAACTGACTTCCGCCAGGTGATAGTAGCTGTTGTTGGCGCTCCGACCGGGAAAGAACCAATCAGCTTCGACGATTACTGAACCGGGATTCCAGTTAATCGCGAAACGCTAAGAAGTAGACCGGAAACGCGGGAACCGCCTCTGGTAAACAGGTTGTTTGACATCTGACCGACCGGAAATCTCCCCACGGCGAGCGGAAATCTGCCGGAAGTAGAACCCAGCGTCTGGATCGTCAACGTCTTTTGGAGAGACTCCCGATTGGACGCCCGATCTCTTGTGCGCGCGCGTGTGTCCAGGTGCGGAACCTCCGCGGGCACTATCGGAATCAGCGATCAAATACATCGGTGCGGTTTGTCAGGATTGCCCGAGCGCCCGCCAGGTGTCAGCAGAAGTTGGATCCGGATAACCGGCGCTGTTGGACACGCCAATTGTTTGAAGTGGCTCGCTGACGTTGTGGGTACCTGTATCCCGGCTAATTAAACTTGTAGCCCCTAGGTATCGGGTTACACTCGGCGAGTCCGGGTTATACACTCACGGATCGTGTCCTAGCCGAGTAGTGATCCAGGGGTGTGCCCGGTGATAATGAATGGTGCGTCTATTGCGCCAATAATCCGTAAAGCGAACAGGAGAGCGCCTGCTTTTGAATAGGATTACCATTTTAAACACCGAAACGCATACACCCCAACAAAATTGGATAAAAATCGCGTCGTTCCAACTCTGGATTAAACAGAGCAGGTCACCCCGCCACCAACGAACAATAGCATCCGGACGAACGTGCTATTGGATTACATTGTGCGTGCACGGATAAGTTCCCCGCGTGCGCACGTACGCCCGCGTGAACCGAATAACTCGGCCCCGACGCCTTGTTGGAGATCAATTGCGGACATTAGTCGCCATACGCAGCATCGCCGTCGCGGAAGCCAGTCGCCATGGCCGCCTCATCCCCCGTCGCCTCATCCTCCTCATTATCGACGCTCTCCCAGTGTGTTCTATTTCAAGGATTTAGCATTTATTATCTGCTAACAGTACATCTGCTGTTCGCAGTTCTACATGACCTTCGACCTTTTAGTTTGCCGCTGGTCTCCGGCAACGCTTGGAGTTCAATGTACACCGACAATATGGCGAGCAGAGTTGTGATACCAGGTATGTATGTCCGTCCGTCTCTCTGTCTGTCAAAGTAAAGATCCGGGGAGACAACCCCCCCCCCCCCCCGTGATACTCAAAATATACCAAAATCAATCATGTTTATAAACACGTTTAATATATATATATATATATATGTGTGTGTGTGTGTGTGTGTGTGTTTAACAGTGTGAAATAAGGCACTGGTACAGAGAATCTGGAATCATGAATTGAAACTATAGATTATTCATCAGGGTCTGAATGCCGAGTCTACTTTTCATGCTGAAATATATATATGTGTGTGGAACCCATCCATCTTGAATGGGCCCCCTCATAGAGGCCCCTAGAATTTCTTTCTAGATCCGCCATTGCCTCCCTGTGCATGTCCCCATCGATGTACGTATGTATATATATGCACACACGTACGAACGGACACCATTCTGCGGTGGACCCTTTCGATCAGTGTGAGTTTGTTTTTTCACTCAGCGAGTCCCGCCGCGCCCGTCTGGTTGGTGTAGTCAGGCAGGCAGCTACGCCTTCGAACGATGGATGATGGGGTTTTTTCGCTGACGACGAGATGTAATCGTTTTCGTTCGGATTTGATCGAAGTCAGCGGCCAGAAATTGGCTCTCCGATTGTTAGCCAATTAGAATGCGCGGTGTACGACGCTTGCAGGTTAGATCATCTCCGGTGAATTACGCCTAATTGCTCACGGAAGAGGAACGCGTATTGGTTAAAAACGGACGTCCCGAGACAAGAGTTTGGATAAATTGCTCGAAATCGGACTGGACTCGCTCACCCTCCCTCCCAGCTTGCCAGCAGCTCCCCGGTTTCGCGAACAAACAAGCTATTTTCACTCGATTCTTCGGCACCATTTTAAATGCACTTGGATCGTTGCCAGTAAGTTTGGGCACCGTGACACTGTGCTGGCAGTGTTCGACTGAACATGTTGTTGTTGTTTTAAAAAGAAGATATATTTGTGTGCACTGCACGTGTGTTTGCGTGCATAATCCGCGCAAAATTAAGATAGGTTCTGAGTTTCAGAAAGTAGAACTACATCTTTATTTGGCTCGTTTTCAGGCACACATATAACTCTTTGAATTAAATTTTGAATTAGCATATCAATCCCCCCCCAGAAGCTTTCGCGGGGGGGGCGTCCTGGGGGAACCCATCCCAAACAGCAACCTAACTGGCAGCCATTTTATGCGAAGTTAGGTGCCACTATTCACTAACGAGTCAGACGTTCGGCTCAGAAAGGGCGCACAATGGCCGCAATGTTATCTAACGCGTCTGGCTGACGACGGCCGGCCGATAGTAAGTATTCTAGCTCGGAATATCAAACCCCGGTATCTCGTCGCAATCGTTCTCTATAATATCGGCGCTGGTCTCCACAATGGAGTACACTCTCGGGCAGACATCGCGGTGCCAGAAGCCGATACTGCCAGGTCTACTAACAACTAGCTTATGGCCGGCCTGTGACTTGCTCGCAGCGAACTAAACGTTTCATTTCGGAGAGACGACGACGATGATTGGATGTTTTACGGCCACTGTTGTGCACGCGGTAGGCTAAATGGGCCGAGCAACCTCCAAAGGTAATGAAGCGAAGTCAAAGATGAAACAACCTTCAGATATACTACCCACGCCGAGATTCGAACGCGGGTGCTAGTGACCTGTGATCCTTAGATCGCGCTACCGTTAGACCTTCGGAGAGACGATTCGGTCCTTGTTCGTGTCTGCCGTCGCGCGGTGTAGGGCGCCTCCGTCGTCTAGCGGTAGCGTGTTGGACCACAGATCACTACCACCCGTGTTCGAATCTCGGCGTGGGCATATCTGAAGGTTGTTTCGTCTTTGACTTCGTCTCATTACGTTTGGAGGTCGCTCGGCCCATTTAGCCTAGCTTGTGCACAAAAGTGGCCGTAAAACATCAATCATCATCATCATCCGTCGCGCGGTGTCCCGTGGCCAGTACAAGAGATCGCGCGCTCGTACCGCTGCCAGCTAGAAACCGTACAACTCGCACCGCCTTATGATGAAGTGTCTCGATGGCGTTTGGCTCCCGGCTTTCTGTATTTTAATAACCAGTTTGCTGGACCACGAAGAAGAAGGTGGTGGATGGTTTTTCATCGTCGAAGTTTTTCCGGCTTTATTTTCGCCTTATTAACACTTATAATGCTGGAGTAGCAATTTAAGTCTGTGCTTGGTTTTTCTGCTTTCTTTTTGAGCCGACTACAGTGTTTTTGCTCTTAGAAACTGTACTTTGACGATGCGATGTTTGCCTGTATGCTACGTGGATACTTACGGTTTGAAGCACTCAACTTATGGGCCACTTAGCACAATACAGTCAGCATTATAATATGGCAATATATATATATATATATATATATATATATAATATGATAATGGGTTGTTAAGTATTAATGGGCTTTAAAAAAGTAGCCATTACTTTACCAGCAGACATTTGGCTGAACTTTGTATGGAGTTTAAAACGTCGAAGCATGTACTATTACGATAAAACTCGAATGTTAGCTATTGTCGGCAGTATAATATAGGCGTAAGGTCCAGACAACAATGGCTTTTGTTAGAATGGTGCAGTACGGTGGTACTGTGGTACTCGACGACGTAACAGCCATTTTGTGTGGTAAGATGTTTACGATGGAACTTGCCCGTGTACTATATGGTTAGGAGCGCGTATAATCCCCCTCGATAGCAGCGGTACGCCGTCGAGGACGAAGTAATAGCTCCATTGAAGTTTTACACAGAGTACAGTTCTCGCTGTACTCCGGCATATATTCCCTTCCGAGCGCTAACACCGGAGATGTTGGCTTTATGTCGAACAGATGTTGGACTTTTTGCGTTATTCGGTTCAAGTGTGCGTCAGCGCATTTCGTAGCCCAGTACGCTGGCCTAGTTTATACGGCGATCCCAGTTCCGCTTGAACCCATCTTGGAAATGGTACAGTTGTCTTAGTGTACGCTTCCCAGGAATCTGTGTTCGCCGTTCAGCAGTACCGTTAGCCGTCTCTACCGTGACGTCATCCGCGTTGATGGTACCACGGCCTAGTTTAGAACGATCCCTGTATATATATGACGACGCCTCGTAGATGGAACCGTAGCTTGTTTTAATAAAAAAATTGGAGGGGGGGGGACCCTGTTCGTTGCTGATCTTGTACATGGTACACTGAACCCATTCAAAGTACCCCGTCTCTCCCCCCAATGTATTGTGCCCTTCAGACTTTGAAGATACAGTGGGGCCCATCCTGGCCCAAACTGGGGTCTAACCCTTGATGGGCACCCTGCGGGGCGCAACAATAAATAGACCCTCTGACTTCGGTTAATCTTATCAGGAGTTTTTATATGTTTGTGGGGCTGTTCACTCACTGCCTGCATCAACCCGCTACTTCGCCGTACTCTCACACGGACGAGCCTGGATATCTAGCGGCCCAGACTGCAATGCGACGATGTTTCATTCTGATGCCATTGGCATGGCACTGAAAAGTAGATAGTGGCATCATTTACTGCCTTTTAACCGCTGATGTCAATGTTTTATTGGCACGTTAATGACAAAGGCGTCGGATGGGTAATGTTTTGACCTTTTTAAGCAATTTAAAGGATGACTGGCATAAATTGTGTCCTTCGTGTGTGGTGCGTGTAGAAGTTCAGCGACTATTAATATAATTATTTGCTGTCATGATCTTTACAAGCCGTTACACCGGCAATGTGTTTGTGTAGTCTTTGAATGGGGGTCTCTTTAACCGGAAATTTAGGAACCCTACAATGTGCTAAATAGTAGCGCGGCTGGCCACAGGTCTGTAGTACCTGGGTTGAAATCCCGGTTGCGCTATGTCGGAAGGATGTTTACGTAGATGTTTACTGTAAATGTAAATGAAAATGGATGGATGGATGTGAAGCCCAAATGGGTTCAAGGCTACCCGTAGTCACACGTCATTGGTTAGTATCCTAGTCTAGATAGTTCGATGACTTCCGGTGAATGCTTCCGGGTTAACCTGTTCTGGGGCACTTGGTACGGAATCTAAACAAAATTATATCTAGTGATAAAAAACACGTACATATATATATATATATATATATATATAAACCGATTACAGAACATTAAATTGTAGAGAGTAGAAAAGGTTTATTAAGTTTTCTTTAAATGTTTGTGTTCTGTTGGATGATCACATCCCCGAATAGGCCAAAGATATATGGTACAATACTTGGATCCAAAACGTTTGGTAGCTTCAATGGTATGGCTAGGATGATTTGAAATGATACAGACCTATTAGCCGATCAGTTAGCCACGGAGATAAAGCGATAATGAAGTGACGTGGCTAAAATATTTAACCAACAACACTGTGGACAGACGACGTTAACTTGTGGCCTTCGCGTTCGGGATGACGTACGGCCAGTTTCGGCCTTTCAATTCCTGACCCAGCTCGGAACATACACAGCCGTGTGCGTGTGTGTCTAGATCTGTAAGGTTAAGTACCACTCTTTTAGATAACGCTTATGGCCTTGTCTGGAACCGGGGGTGATGGTCCACTTTTGACCTCGTTAACGTTACTTCGGAGTTGTTTGTCTTGTTACAGCCGTTTCCCCGCTACGACAGCTGACGCAGCTGTTTCTCGGATTAGAAACGAGCCGGTGTGTTTAAACGGTAAGAAACGATTTGTCCAGACCGAGCTCGGTTTGATGTGACAGGCAACGAGGTCTGGATCGTCGGATAAAACGGCTGCAGTCGGTCCGGATGCGCCGGCCGGGTATCCATCCAGGTCAGGCCAATGGTCGCAAACCAATCCCGATACAGACAGCGAATCGTAAATTTTCACCATTTGCTGCCATCAGCAAGTTTCACCTCCCGGTTCAGGAGTTAGAGTTCGCTTCCTGTTTAGAGTAAATGACCTTTGGGGGGGGGGGGGCTGTTTTGTGGGCCACGTTTTTTACTCGCCAATTCACTGATATCGACGAAATGACGACGACAGATTTTGGAACGATTTTTGGTTTGTTTGATGAAGTCGGCACCTAACTTCTGACCGTGGAAGACCCGATCCTGGTGATAAGTGGAACGTATTGTTGTTATCACAAGATGGCGTTCCGTTCTTCTTTGGCTTACACCTCGGTCACCGGAAGGGTGGTACACGGTGTTGGTGGTCTGGCTGGTTGTTTCTTGTATTGGTATATTCATTCTCTCTATCTCTCTCTCTCTCTCTCTATCTCTCTCTCCTCTCCCCGATGAATAAAAATGGACGCGGTTGAGAGAAAAAAACTTGTTTCAGTACTTCGTTTGTTTTGAAGTAATCATCACTTTGAACGGAGGTTTGCCTTTGTTGCATCTGGTCATCAACAGCTATTATCATTTGATTGCTGGGAGTCTTTTTTATAACGTGTTATGTATAATGTTTGTTAAGCGCTCTCTCTCTCTCTTATTATATATATATATATATATATATATATATATGTGTGTGTGTGTGTGTGTGTGTGTGTGTATAAGCACGCACGCATACACACACAGAGATAGAGGGAGGGAGTGAGAGAGAGAGAGAGACGCACATATTCATAGGATTTTGTGCCATATTATAATACCATATTTTTTTATGTTCCCACACGTAACCGCATACCTTAAAGTGTTAAAACATGCAAGACAGGAAGGAGGAGAGTAAACATTTTCTGGTTTTTTGTTTACTTCAACTTAACGAACCGACTGGCATCTCTGAAAAGAAAAATACAACATCAACATCGTTAATGACAACAATAACAACATTAGAACAACAATAACAACATTACAACAACAATAACAACGTTACAACAACAAGAAGAACAATATTACAACAACAAAGGCCACTGGTTGGATGAGACAGGTTTTTGTGAAATCTACACCTGATTGGTTCAGTGTATGTCCACAAGAGAATCGGTGCTCTCTCTCTCTCTCTCTCTCTGTGTGTGTGTGTGTGTGTGTGCAAGCGCACGCATGCGTAGTTTTCTAATCGTTGTGGCCATGGTTTGGGTGTTATCAGCAGGCTTAAATTGTTTCAGCGTTATCGCACACGTGCATATAATTTTCATCAAAACTGGTATCGGTCGGATGTAAACAGTCGCGTTATTTATAGTGCAGTATATTTATTAGTATCACCGCGATTCGGAAAGTATACCCTGGCATTTAGAGGTCACGGCCTTCGCAGTCATTTGTTTGCGATAGTCTTGAGGTAGCACATCATAATTTAACTCGCATATCCAACACCCTCCAACGGTAACTAAAACTGTCCGCCATAGCAACGGAACACCTGCATTTCAGGCAAGAAAGTATGAAAAAAATCAATCAATTATTTGCGACCTTGTAATAATTTTTTTTACACCAAACCGAGCTGTACCCCTTATCATCGCTATGGCTACTACAATTTCGTTTTTTTCACGCCTGTTGCTAAGAAGAACCCTAATAGTTACCTAATGTTGATCCACTCTCCCCTCCGATTTGCTCTGTTCAGTTTCGCTGCCACTAGATGTCGCTGGCTGTCGAGACACGTCGAGTCCCGGTTCAGGTGGGCAGCGGGATTCATTGATGAATTATCTGTGGCTTTGGGTATCTTCTCTATAAACAGAGAGGTTATTGTTCGAGCTAGACGCCAGATAGTATGGGCCAGGTAGACGGGTGTCTGTGCTCTCGTGTAGAGAGAGAGTCAGATAGCGCTTATCTATGGTAAGATCCCGGTCGGGTGGGAGGGGGGTGGCGCAGTATCTGGCTACTGTGTGCTATTGTTGAGCAACAGGTGCGAGTACTTCATATAAACATCACCAGTCTCACTGGTAGATAAATGTCGGGAATAGTAGAGGCTGAAACGACAAGGATTATTTCCTTTTTATTGCTCCGTGGATGTTGTGTAAACAGTAACAAACCACTGAGTGAGTGAGTGAGTGAGTGAGTATGTTGAGCCTCGATGCTGGTCACGTCTGTGATACATACACAAGGGCCGAGCGACCACTCCTTCTGGAAACAAGTTGATCCGCTGAAACCACCCCATAAACACGGTATCACTTGGGATTCTAACTCGGGTCTGGTTGGCTGCACCTCGGAGCGCAACCAGCTGAACTAAGAAGGAAGGTGCTTTGCTAAACCCGGGAACGGAGAACAATCGCCGGAAGTAACCGTAACCGTTTGATCTCCGGATGTCCGATTTGACCTTGGCGTTCTGTTCTTCGCATTGAGACGCTAGCTTCCGCGATCCGGTTGTAATAGTTTGCGATGTGTTTAATTTCGTCTAGAAGCTGTGGATGTTACATTTCGAATTCGAGCTGCGTCATGGCACCACCGGGCCTGAAACACACCCCCCCCCCCCCCAGTTTCACTATAGGTATCCGCTCCACCAGAACCAATTTGAACCCCCCTCACACACACACACACACACACACACTTCGCCCATTGCAGGCTAGGTAGTTGTAATCGTATGCCGGTTTTGTGTATGAAGTTGAACACGCCCATGTAGATAAGGAAGATGTTTCTTAGGCGGTTTTTGTTCGGGATATTTTGCGCCTTCAATTATCCATTGATAATTGAAGGGCCTAACAGCGGTGCCCGTTGTCAGGAAAAAAAACCTTCCTATCGTTGTCATGGTCTGTGATTGCCGAGAATAGTACCTTATCTGGCCTAGTATCGTATTCGCCAGGTGGCTGGATGTTGTTAATTTTTGGGGGCACGACACCTTGATTTTTAGGTGATACCTAGATGTTTTTGCTGTTTCTTGGAGTATTCTTCGCGAATTGATACGAACGTTTGCTCTTGAAAGAAGTTGAATGGAGTTGCGGGGAGGCTGGCTGTTTGATGAAACCAAGCGTTTAAAACATTAAAATGACTTAACTCTCCCCCACCAATCTCCTCTGATAATACTCCGTTATTGGGTTTTAGGTGTAAGGTTTCAAGAGTCAACTGTGGACAACCAAAAAACAAACTCGCGAAAACAAATATTTTCACAGACGTTCGTCATTTGTAGCCGATACATGTCCAAGCCGATCAAGTGTGTGTGTGTGTGTGTGTGTTGTGCGTGCCTGCCTTTTGTGATGACCATGTGAAGAAAAACGTTTTTGTTCAAGAAAAAACAATTTGCTTATTCACGGTCTGCCTCACGTGTGTTTGGAACGCCAATCCCGGGGATTTGTGTCGTTCGATGCGAATATTTCCGGTTTACTATAAGTAAATGCGTCATTGCGCGCGCACGTGTGTGTGTGTGTGTGTGTGTGTGTGTGTGTTTTACCTGGACTGCACAACACGCCCGGCAGAAGAGCCACGCTGTAGTCAAACACAGCTGACGTTGCCGTATATAGGTCGTCGAGTTTGTACAGGGATTTCGTCACCGGCGACGTTCGTATCCAAGACAAGCCCACAAACAGAACGGAACGCCCCCAGATCGGACAGCGTCGTCCGTGCCCACGTGAGAGAGTTTTCTCATAACCGCCGACCAAGTTGAGCCGACTACATTATGTCAATATGTTTCTCGCCAAAAGGCCAGCAACCTTTTTAAGACACGGTCTCTGGTCTCCGGAATTCTATAGACGGTAAACAACGCGGATCAGGTGACCCGTTGCGGTATTTAGTCGTGCCCTGGAGAAATGTCGGGCAACCCCCCCCCCCGCCGCCGCCAGCCCGCCCGTCCCTCATCGGGTTTGGACCCGGTGTCCAAACACGCCCGTGTCACTTTTTTCCGATCGGGATATTACAATGAGTTGTGTGTGTTGTTATGAGGGGATATGAGGACTGGTTGAGGCTGTCGCTTCGTAGGAATCACTGTAATTGTAAAGGTGCGAGGTCGGCCTGAGTGTGCTATGTTAAATATATATAATACACATAGGCACGTACATACATGGTACATATTGGGTGTCCTATGTTTTATATATATATATATATATATTACATACTATCACACACACACACACACACACACACACACACACACACACACACACACACACACACATTGATATATATATATATATATATATATATATATATATCAATTAGTGCATACATATTGTATTAGGTATCTTTGTATGGATGCATCGTGTCTGTAGATATATCTATGTCTATGTGTATGTCTTTCATGAGTTTCTAGATTAGATAACGAGTATGAATGTTTATGTCGGTGTAATTATACTTTATGCCCCTAGGTGTGTTGGGATTAATGACTTGTAACAGTTAGTATGAAACGTCAACAAAACGATTAAGTGTCATTTATTAATAATGTTTTAGCCGCAATAAAATCTCCATCTTGAAACTGGAAAGCTGCAACTTGACGACTTTTGAAGTGAAAAATTACTCATGTCAGATGAGATGTCTTTCATGCTGAACTGTTGAGTGGCACAAGGGTCCTACTTTGAGGGGGGGGGGGTATGAGAATTGAGTATCATAGGTGGCATTTGTTGGCACTTGCGGTTGATATTTGTTGATGAAATTGAAATGAACTCGAGCAAACATATGTGGTACTTTTTATCTGATATATATATATATATATTTGTTTTGTACTCACGTGTTCAGAATATGTCCTCGGCAATTTGTTCTGGTTTCAAATATATTTTTGCTATTCAATTGAATAGCTAGGCAACTTCCTGCCTAAAAGCCTGAGTAATAGTTAGTAGTAGTAGTAGATAAGTAGTAGTAGTAGTAGTAGATAAGTAGTAGTAGTAGTAGATAAGTAGTAGTTGTAGATAAGTAGTAGTAAATAAGTAGTAGTAGTAGATAAGTAGTAGTTGTAGATAAGTAGTAGTAAATAAGTAGTAGTAGTAGATAAGTAGTAGTTGTAGATAAGTAGTAGTTGTAGATAAGTAGTAGTTGTAGATAAGTAGTAGTTGTAGATAAGTAGTAGTTGTAGATAAGTAGTAGTAGATAAGTAGTAGTAGATAAGTAGTAGTTGTAGTAGTAGTAGATAAGTAGTAGTAGTAGTAGTAGTAGATAAGTAGTAGTAGTAGAAATGGTAGTTGTAGATAAGTACATGTAGTAGTAGTAGTGGTAGTTGGTGAATATACATCTGACGTCACTAACTTCAGTTAGTAGATCAGATTACCGAGGGAGAGGCTAGAAGTGCCTCATCTTTTGGTAACTCTAGTCCATATTTAACACTCACCTGCTCAAGGATACTTCTTTTATAATAAATTCCTCAACATTTACAACTAAGTTATTAAGGGGGGGGGGGGGTAGAATTGTTGGACGGTTTATGCTAGAAATGGCACTAAAGTAAATCTACATTATTATTATTATTATTATTATTATTATTATTACATATGATGTTACTTAACACTACGAAGACACCCAATCCTATAAACCATCCAGCTGCAAGTCGGATGTAGAACCCTTCCCTCTGTGCCGTACCTAATATCGTCTCAGGTGAGAGAAACTAATAAGAACACACCTTTAAAAGCTAACAATTTACCGTGATAATGGCCCCCTACGACGATGATAACACGCCGCTAGGGGGCCGCATTACTGTGACAAATCCACCCACCCCCGTTTTATATTAGATTGTATACTAAGTGAAGCTGATCTCAAACAGATGGTGACCTTCACAGTCACCTGTCAGAAGAAGACCTCCATTACTGATGATCCTCTCTTGGTTTGGTCGCCATATTGTTTTTTTTTCTCTAGGCCCCGAAGTCGAGACTCGGACTATTTCTTTTTTGGCGAATGATTGAAACAAATGGTGAATGGCCGATAAGTGGTTTTATTGAAGCCGGCATCGGTGCATGGTTGTGTTTTCTTGTTTGATACACGTTTGTGTTATAATGGTTTGATACACGTTTGTGTTATACTGGTTTGGTACACGTTTGTGTTATAATGGTTTGGTACACGTTTGTGTTATAATGGTTTGGTACACGTTTGTGTTATAATGGTTTGGTACACGTTTGTGTTATAATGGTTTGGTACACGTTTGTGTTACACTGGGTTGGTACACGTTTGTGTTATAATGGTTTGGTACACGTTTGTGTTATAATGGTTTGGTACACGGTTCCCTACCGTAGCCCAATGTGTATGGCGCTGTGCTGCCCGAAGTTATACTTGATATGTTTGTTGAATACTGCCCAACCGGGTCATCGCTCCCCCGGTCATATGTCCCGGGTGTGACGAGCGTTGATACGCAAATTACCTGCTGCTCTATTTTGTTCACAGATTAATTGACCGTTGTTTACGTCTTGTATAGCGGTGGTTTGCAACACGGCCCATTTGTCGTTCACGTATTTTATGCTAGCCTTCTCTCGTAATGATATTTGGTTATAAATCAACTTCCCCCCCCCCCAAAACTGTAGTTTGACCAAATATCATCCTTTATACATGATATGTAACACCATAATGCCCGAGAGAACAGTCGCAATTTTGTCACCCAGACACAGCCTTTGAGCAAATGAATATTCATCAGCCAGGTGTAATTTGGCCACTCAGCTAGCCGTTGAGCGAATGAATATTCATTAGCCACGTCGGCGGGTCCGACATTCTAAAACCCATTCTAAACAACGACAATTCTGTTATTATGTGAGAACTTATGCCGACTCCTACCTATCTCGGATAATTATATTTTCATGGCGTCCGATTTCATATTGTCCTTTAGTGAATATTTAGAGTTTATTCCCCGTAACATCTGACCCGCAGCCCCACAGCCATTACCCCCCGCAGCCTCACAGCCCCACAGCCATCTCGAGTGATCAAAGTCGACTTTCCCCGAAAAATAATCCGTAATATCCTAACAGGAAAACTATTAGCAAGAAAGTGCTATATTTCGCGTACCGGGTGATCCATGATTGTTGCTACAAGAATTTGCAAGTCGATTTCGTCTTGTGAATGCAAACAAATCGCGAATTTACAAACGTATATCCAAGAAACTGAATGGCCCAAATTGTGCCGATGTGTCGTTAAACAACATTCATTCATCCATACAAACGTATACCCATCTTGTTCGGTGGCCAGTTCACTGTGTACCCGGCGTTGTTGACCCGCAAACTGCAGAATATCTCGGCACTGCGCATGCGTCGTAGAAATCATCTATTGCGCCATGCCTGTTGTTATTATGTCATTATTATCATAAATACGAGAAATTGTTATAATTATGTTGTAGTCTGTGGTACATTAGTTATATTGTATTTGTCGGTACACAGGTACATTTATGAAACATGTGTGACCACCAAGTATAGTAATTGTACGTTTTATGCTCGATGATGTGAAGTTGTGTTACTCTCGTTGGTACACAGCTATGTGGTACTGGATAGTACACAATTATATTGTACTCGGCGGCACATAAGTTGCGTTGTATCTGTTGGTACAATACACCATTCGGCAGTACACCGGTTTACTTGTAGGGGACGCAGTGTAACTGTTACGTACCTGGTGGCATGCATTTGATGGAAGCGTGGTTTACTACACGGGGCGTTTCGATGGTGCAGTGGTTACAGCAGGTTGTGGGGTGGGTTGTGCGAATCCGGATCCCACACGTGTTCGTAGGATGTGTGTCTCCAGATAGATGTCCCTCGGCTACGTGTCCCAAGTGTGTCGAGTACCGAAACTCAACTCAACTCGTGTACCACGGTAGTCGTTACATATATGATGGTACAACCAACACGTACCGTACTTGACCTAAACTAGTTCCGATGTCTCTCTCTCTCTCTCTCTCTCTCTCTCTGTGTGTGCGTGTGCGTGTGCTCACGGTGGACGTTTTCCACATCACCTCTGCTGGCGGGGTTCCCTGAAAGCAGGCGGAACTATCCGTCAATGGCCAGCGACTGGGTGGCGCTCCGATTTTTAATAAACCGACCGCCACCATTGATTACGTCGACGGGAGGCTGTCGATGATGAAGATCGGTCGGTTGGCTCACAAAAACCAACCGCTCCCTGCCCGACGACGTCGCATTGTTCTCTCTCACTCTCTCTCTCCCTCTCTCTCTCTCGTGGTGACGTTCTTGTTCAGTTTGGTGTTGTTTTGCCCCAGAATGTCGGGTTGTTGTCGCGGCTTGTTGATGTAATAATGTTTGTGAAGAAAGAGGTTTGATTTAGACGGTTTTCTAACCGTTTCCCCCCACCCGTTAGTTGTTTTGCTGTCCGCCAGGCGGCGACTACGCAGTGTCGACGCAGTAGCGAGTTTTTAGTGCCTTTTTCTTGGGCTGTTAATCACTGATTTTGATCTCGCCATGTGAAGTAGTGATAGGAGATCTATGCGATTTACCTTTAATGATATGACATAATAATAATAATAATAATAATTGTGCCCTTACTAAAAGAGACTATTGAAGGATGCTGTGCTGTGATACCCCGATAAAATTAATAAACTACAGCCCAGGCACTTATTGACTTCTGAATTTATAACATGAAAGTCGTGGCATATTTTTCGGAAACTATTGTGAAGATTTTGGTGAAAAGTTCCTATAAATACGTGTAAATGGTTCCTTTCTTTTTCATAATGAGGTTTCCATTGACAGTCGTGATCGAATACGCGGACACTTTGGGACACTTGTATCTATTGGTGTCTTCCTGTTCGCTCTCTTTTTGCTTGCCATAGTTAGATATTTTTGTCAGTTTGGCTTGTCATGAAGGGAGGTCACGTGGTGAGAAAGAGGAATGCCGGGAGTAGAGAAGTAAAATGGCGGTACATTGTCTGATGTCAATAAATCAGTGATTATGTTATATATTTAACCATGTGTTGGTTTTACTTCTCGCATACTCTTCAATAATGAGTGAGTGAGTGAGTGAGTGAGTGAGTGGTGAGTGTGTGTGTGTGTGTGTGTGTGTGTGTGTGTGTGAGAGAGAGAGTGAGTGAGTGGATCAACCGTTGTTTTTGGTTAATACCTCACATTATCCATGTGTTGAGTGAGTGAGTTAGTGAGTGAGTGTGTGCGTGCGTGCGTGTGTCAGCACTTCCCATCTTTGCTGGGATCTCCGTGTTTACAATCAATTGGGAGAGTCCATTTCATACCCGTGTACAGTCAATAACAATCGGTCCGTCTCTCTCTCATTCCAGAAGACGTCCAGAGATTCCGTTCGGGATCGAACCGATCCGAGGAGAGCTTCAAGGAGATCCTCATCCTAGGAGACAAACTGCTGGCTGGCTCCAAGTAAGATTTATCCCTCACCATTCAGAATTATACCATCAGCAAATGTATTACGCCACCCACCATAATACGCAATCATGATTGGCCAATGTCAGCATCATTGCGTTGTGTATATAACTGAAAAACAACGTCACTAATTGCATTCCAAATATGTCCATACCGAATAGTACCCGACCACCAGTGCGGGAGTGGTACTCGGTTTCTGAAATATTGTCTCCTGCTTTTTTCCGAGCGATTTATTTAAGGTATTAACCTAAAACAATTGTTTGATCGACTTTCGTCGCCAATAATTATCTTAGATTAGTTCGGTTTCCGCTTGTCCGACAGACGCCCCGGTGCGTCATTTTGGCGAGCGGCTGCTTATTTTCGCAATGAAAACTGGTTTAAATCGGTCGGCGCCGTGTATCATAAATCTCGCCGAATACGGGAGTGCCGGCGTTTTATTCGGCAGAAAATTTCGGCCGCGTTTTCTTCATTTCTGTGCGACTTCCGTATAATGCTCTGACTGATTTTGCGGTGTACCGATAGACCGCGCTTCGCGTTAGAACGCGTTCGAGTCGGCAGCGTCGGCTCCGCGGCGTTTTCCTTCCGGATCGGTGGCAAAACGGGGCCGTCTGTAAGTGATTAGACGTAGTTAGCTCTATCATTAGAGCGGCCCGTGTTTCCCTTAGTAAGTCATCCGTCATTAAATCTCGGCCGAATCGGTTTTGCGCTTTGCTCGGCGTATATGCTCGAATATTTAGAGGCAGCCGGATGTTCTTGGAAATGTTCCGAACGGCTAAGTGGGGCTTTTTTTCTCTCTCCCTCTCTCCTGCTGGTGGCATTTTTCAATTATGTTTTTTCCTGTTTGTTTTAAGAACGGGGCTTTGCGGCTCGGGGTCGAGTCGGCTTAGCTTGGCCGACTGGTTGTCGGATGTATTCAAGCTTGTGCTGTGCGGGAGAGGAGGTGTTTATCAGGGGGAAAACTCGCCAGTGGGGTCTGGATTGGGCAGAACCTGTCAGAAACGGGACCCAGGTTTGGTATTGATAGGGTACAGGCAACAATTGGGCTCTCCGATGTTGTGCTATTTTCGGAAACGGCAGGAGATTGTTCAGACACATGCACAAATACCACTGTGAGCACACGCGCGCACAAACACACAGACAGAGGGAGAGAGAGAGTTGTGGAAGTCACTGGACGTCACAACATGAAAAGTTACTTACACTGAGTAATTCCCCTGATGCATCATCCAGAGTTAGTATTCATGATTCTCTGTACTAGTCCCCTTTCACGGAATATTAAAAACACACGCACGCATGCGCACACACGCACGCACACACACACGCAATACCTCGTACTCCATACAGCAGTCTCACATTTGTACTAATGTAATTACTATTTACCACGCTAATCATCACTGACCTTGAATCAGTTCAGTATTTTTCCCCACCGTCTGGATTCGGTTCCGGAATGCTATTAGGCTTTGCGTTATACTGGATCCGTAATGATTAACCGACTCCGGCTTGTATCATTGATGGATGTCTTACAGGTGAATCAAATATCCACACTTACCGCGATCTGGAACATGTTTGGAATCGGAGCAAGTTAATTGAAAAGTATTTTTGGATCCGTACAGAAGAAGAACATTTGTTACAGGGATCCATACACCGGTTTAGCTACACCATCCATTGTCTGCTGCGCCTATCTGATAAACTGTTATGTCCACGTTTGTATATCCCGCTTATACTCGTGTATACCCCCCTGGCGCAAACGCACACACCCACACACACACACACGCGCGCGCGCAGGCATCCACGCACGCACATCGACCATATGTCCCATGTGTGACCAATTCCGAGTTTAACCAAAGAGGGGTGGGGAGGGGGGTAGTTGGATATAACACAGTACAGTCCCAGTCGGGTAACTTGCTCTGAGTACTGATCGTTGTTTATGTAGCTGAGACATTACACACGTCTCAGCAAGAAAAGTCGCCACTCTGGTTTCAGTACCCTGAAGAAACGTCCAGAGTTTGAATTCACGGTTCGAGATTCTCTGTGACCTGTGCCTTATTATACACAGCTAAAACACACGAATTCACTCACTAAACACACCCTTATGCTCTCTTTCTCACACCCAGTGGGTATCTCCGTTCGCCATATACCCAAAGGACCATTTAAATACCCGTCTAATATGGCCGCGTGACGTGACCAAGTGACGTGTTCAGTGTTATAACATATCCCGGTAATATGGCTAGGTAACATAGCATACTGTCAAGGACGCGTTAACATGGCTGATTAGCATAACCTCGTAACATGGCCTTGTAGCATTCCGTTTGAAACATGTTCCAGTTGCACCACGTCAGTTGGTAAGTTTGCGTGTTTAAAGGTCCGAATAACTGACTTGTACGATGATTGATGTTTTATGGCCACTTTTGTGCACATGGTAGACTAAATGGGCCGAGCGACCTCCAAAGATAATGAAGCGAACTTAAAGATGAAACACCCTTCAGATATGCCCACGCCGAAATTCGAACTCGGGTGGTAGTGATCTGTGGTTCAACGCGCTACCAACTAGACCACGGAGGCGCCCCAACTGACGTGTACGAATTTCAAAGCCTATTAACCTGGACGGGTAACATGGTCTTAAGTAACATGGCCAACTGACATTCGCCGGTAACACGGCGTGGTAACATGCCTTGTTAATGAACATGGCCCGATAACATGTTCTGGTAACAACACTTCCGAGTGGCATGACTGAGTAACACGTCCAGGTTACATATCGCTAGCCGGAGGGCGAACGGCTAGGTATATACCACGTGACTGTTTCTGGTTGTTTATTTTCTCTTTTGCGAGTTTCGCCGACTTGAGGGAAGATCCAGAACCGCAGACCGATGTGCGTTTGTTTATATTCTATCGTCCGGATCGTTGAACGTACGCCAGCCAGTCGTTTGTTGCGAGCCGAGCCACTATTTATATTTACACCAATCTCACCCACTTCGGTCGTATCTTCGTCGTGTGGATAAATATTTCTTATTGAGCAGATAACACGGGCGCCCTACTGTCCCAGTTGATATTTTGTTATTCAGCGGATAACGCGGGCTCCCGTCTGTATCGCCGTTTCTCGAACAACGCCGTCATCATCATCATCATCATTATCACGTGGTCTTTCACGATTGTAGTGGTGTCGGTGTTTTAAGTATGCCGTTTGGAAGTTGTCATGCACTCTTTGCGTTGACTAACCACAATATGTACAGCCATTGTCAATAACAAGATACGACACGATTAATTAAAACGGTCTGATTTAGCCTTGCCATGTTATAATCTCTTGTTGCCTGCGGCGAATCGCTGATCTGTTGACATCTCTGGCTGAGGTCCAGTTGTCAGATAAGTCGTATAAACCTCATATAATTCACACAGTTAATGGCGCTATTTTTTGTTAGATATTCGTTTGATAACTTGTGGTTCGCGATGCCTTACGGACGTTAACTGCCGGGCTGGAATCTCGTTTAATGCGTCTAGGTGGGGGATGTTTCATCCATAGATAAAATGCTTTGAGCGAATCGGCTGATTTCGCTTGTGACTAGCTGATGAAACATATTCTAACTATCCATGTTATTGAAATACTATACGATAATGTGTGCTCTCACAATATTATCAGTTTTTCAACTGCCGTTTTTAAAAAGATGGTGGTACGTTCAGGGTGCGCACTTTATGCCGAGGTCGCGGTTCAAAACTCGAGTCACCAAAGAGGTAAAAGAACGCCATTCAAGAGGTACAAGAGATTGCCTAATTCTTAGTATCATATCCGTCAGTAAGGCTCTTCGTATTAATGGCTGTTTGCAGGAGCTTTCACCGGATGCCCACCCCCCTCCGTCAGCGTTATCCCGAATCGATTAATTCATCGATCTTGCACCGATCCAGACAGGTGTCTGTCATTGGGACCGACCACATCATTCTCGTTTCGTGAACGGCTAGCCGCTGGTGGCCATTATTCACGCTGATAGCCGCCGCAGCGGCATCGGCCGATCCCGAACTCTAAACACGCGCCGTCCGGATATCGGGACCTGGATTCGTAGATCCCGAAACGTGTTCGCGAGTAACGAGCTCCTGTTGGGAGGGATATTTTTGGTTGCACTTTCGCCGATGGAAAGCGTTGCGAAGAGTCCCACCTTTTGTTATTGCTAAGGAAGGTGTTCATTGCCGCTTGCTGAACTTGGAGAACAAAATTAAGAAGCCACGCGCATACCGAGACGTTTTAACGTACAGTTTCACCGCAACACGCCATAACAAAACTGGGACGATCCTTTCTCATTACGAAATGCATTTCGCTGGAATTGTGCACGTCGTTGCTTAGTGTATTCTAGTCGGATAATTATACGGACGGTAATGGCGCAAATTGGTGGCGTAAATTTAGAAAATTTGCTCCGTTTTGGCACAAATTGCTAAATTAAATTGCTCATCGGAGAGTTCAGCTACAGCAGCGGTCTACAATAATATGGAACTGATTGTGTAATCGATAACTGAAGATGGGTATTCTAGCTAGGTTTTCTCCCCGCTCCCCCCCCCCCCCTCTCTCTCTCTCTCTCTGTGCCCGCGCGTGTGCGTACACGGTGTTTACTTATTTTTAACGCGCTGCTCTTAAATATCGTCCAAATGTATTACATTATTTCACCTGTCAAGTGTAGGCTTCACTAAATACCGAAACATCGCGAGCCGAAGTTATCTGGTACGCGACTCGTGGCCTGAATTAAATGAACTCTCACATATAAATAGATCTTACAATGACTGCGTACCGGATTAGAACGCTCTTATCTGGATAAATTATGATGTTTAGGAGTCGATCCTGATCATTGTGACCTTTGTCCGACCTCTGGTCCCATTTTAGCAGTGTTCCAAGAAGTGGTTTGCTTCGGTTGCTCGTTGCAATTAGTGACCAAATTCATGAACCATTCGTTGGCGCAGTTGCGTGCTAGAGTTTATATACCAGGAATAGCTTAGCTGCGGGATTCCTTTCGATCCGAGAACGAGGCTAGCCAGTCGCCACTTCTGACCTCAGACCCGGTCTAATTACTGGCATATCGCATATTGTCACCATCACAAACATTCCATTTGCCATTTGATCATCCGTGCATTGTCCATGTGGCTTGCTTCATGGCAGATGTAGGCCACCACCACCACTCTATCTCTCCCTGTCTCTATCTCCTATGAACCAATCCCAGCCGGATGACCTCTAAATGACCTAGTTGGCCTTGACTCATTCCGGTTATGATCTCGCCGAAATCGAGCTCCAGCTATCAATCAGTTGGTGCATATTTCCGGTGGACCATTTCCGGCGTATTTCGGGCGTGATGCTAATCGCTTTAGCTTCCCACTCCCAGCTATTAACAATAACAAAAGCATGATAAATGATGCCTTGACCAACGCCGCGCGACCGCTTCTGCCCTGCTGAATGCTCTGGATCGACGATATCGACGCCGTGCCCGTACGCTTCACCGTGCAGGGAAGACGGACTACGAAGTTGATTTTGCCGGATGATTTGCTTGTAGTTCGGGGAGTATCATTATCCACTACCCGGTCGGCCTTATCCGGAGAGAGGGAGGGGGAGTGGGAGAGCGGAAATTGACCCCGGACAATGGCCAGTACTCAGCAGGTCGTTTCTGCCAATCGGAATGATTGATTGGCGAAATTTGGCAAGAATTCCAAGGGCGAATTCGCTGGCAGAGCGGATTGGTCGAGAATTATGGCGTTCATTTAGCTCATCCCTGATGAACTGTACCGCGTTTGTTTATTATCTTAGCCATCAAGTCGTATTTCGGCACTTCTTCCTGTGATTGGTCCTTTTCTTAGAGATCGGCAACTCGGCCGACCAATCAGGAGCTAGCTAACTTTTTAAGTGCTCTTTTGTAATAACGGTAGCATTGATTTATAGTGTTTTACTCGTTGTTTGCCATGCTGATATAATATTCGATAACAATCAAATACTATTAGTTTAATGTCATTTACAAGTTTAATGTCATTTACAAGTGTGTGTGTGTGTGTGTGTGTGTGTGTGTCGTGGTAGAGGTGGAACATGCATTCGGTCGCTTAGAGAGAGAGAGAGAGATATTCATTTCGTCCCAGTATTGTAGCTGGTTTGGCCAGCGCGGGGTCAAACTATTTGCCATCCATCAGTGACACCAGGCGACGTCCATTGCTGCGGCTGCTGTTGTAGTTGTTGGTGGTGGTGGTGGTCGTGCGAGATTTAGTTCCGCGGAGAATTGACCATTATATTCGAGCAGCCCGGCATGGTTCCGCCAATAAAATCTGCTCTTCTCGCTTTAAGCAGTTCTTGCTTGACCTCTGACCGTTGCCCCGTATTTCACACATGGTACTGAAGATGCAGTTTTTCCTTTCTTTCTATTTTCGTAGCTGGTTGGCTGGCTGGCTGGCCTGGCTGGCGGGCACCTTGTTTGTTGTCTAAACACAACCAAGCTCGGAAGTAGTGAAATACCGCGTACAATATCGGTAATATACACTACATCCATCGTAGCATGGACCTGTACTACGGAAGACCATAACATCGCCCGGTTTAGTTAAGGAATCGCCGATGAGAATGCGGACATTCGAGAATTACGGTTTATGGCTGACCGGTTATGATAAACAGCGAAATGACGCCGTTCCGTTATCTTAATGCCATCTGGGGCTTCTCAAATTCGTTCCGAAGCTTTATGTCCTCCGCTGGTAATAACCGAGGATATTCCAGTAAATTGTACTGTCTCGCTCTCTCTCTCTCTCTCTCTCTCTCTGTGTGTGTTTGTGTGAGAGAGAGAGAGAGAGAGTAATAGGGGCTGTCTTGTTTACGGCTGACTTCGACATGTGCCCCCACACAGAGACTTCCGTTCCTACATGACATTCGTTTACCAGTTCCTGATTGGCCAAAACTAACTCAACGAATTTTGCTTAATGGGGGCTCATTATTTGAACAGATCGCCAGTCGGGCCGTAATGGGATCATACGAAATACGCGTATATGCGATGGTACATATATTCATTGGTCGAAATTTTACACACTTGAAATTCAGTAACTCTGCTTAGAGAGTTCATGGAAAATTGCAAATAAAGATGAGGAAATTTGCATATTTAGTGTTTCTACTTGGCTTACGCGTTGAATGGATATCGTGGTGTTGACATATTTGTTAAACAGAACAGATGTCAATTTTTAGTGTCCGTCTTTTAATAGACACGATTGAGTTATAGCAGGTGTTAATGTTAGGCGAACAACGCTGTTAGTTATATAACGTTGAGCCACCTGGAAAGGTTAAATATCGCCAGCCATTTGAGATTTTGTCTAATAACAAGGCAATGACTACGAAGGATCTAAATTTATTTTCAAGACATATTAATGATATCAGCAAGCTGATATATATATATATATATATATATATATATATCAATACCCACCTGCTGTTTTGAGTGTAAAACAGTAAAAGGTCAGACCGAAGACTGCTGGGCACAAAATGGTCATTTTGTTTATGACTTATGACCTGCCCTAGATTAGGCCGTATGTTTGGAGATAAGTGACGTAAAATATGACTTCAGTGGGTTACATAAAATGTCAGTCTTTTCGATATTATTTAGCATTAAGCGATTGTCGGTTAATGTATGGATTGCGGGCAGGGGTATAGATAGATTAGGGTGTTTCAGCCATCAGCAAAACGAGTTTGGCCTGGTGATTTCCTCGTGCCAGATCAGACCCGGTCTATAGGGTTATAACAAATCCAATAAAATCACGTGATACGCATCTCGGCGTTCCCCGTGTGTGGGATATTTCATCCATCAACAAAACGCGTTCTCTTCACCATTTCGTTATCCCGGCTAAGACCATTGTCTTGGCTGCACAAGACAGTAACCCATGACCTTAAAATGGAATTAAATACCCTATTTATGAGTCACGCGGGCTGCTGATCAGATTTTAACTAATTGGACATTTATTAAAAGAAATAAGCTGGTTAATTTGTCGAGGAAATGCTCGGAAGTGAATGGTTCTCGTAGAATAATTTAGTTATGCCGAGAACAGTTGGCCATTGAGAGGTGATCTTGTAAATCACGTCATTGTCCATATAAGGAGATATGTGTACTAATTAAAATGTCCGCTGATTGATGGTTATTTCGAGTTTTGTGGACCGGATTGTGGTGAAGGCGAGGGGGGAGGCTGATTCGCAGGCCGTGGTTGTGGTCGGCCCCATCCCAAGAGTGCAACTCGACACACACACACACACACACACACACACAGACACACACACACACATAGAGGGGGGGGGGGAAGAAGGGCACAGGGTGTTGAGATAGTTTTAATCTACTTGATCCAGTTGAGGCCCTGGGCATGATAGTAGTGGCTGATGGGCATAAACCATCGGCCCCGCGTTTGTTGGGCCCACGGGACACAGGATTGTACACAGCGGCTTGGTTAATCAGATTATTAAACATTGTGTTTGTATGTCTGTGTGTGTCTCTCTCTCTCTCTCTTGTGTGTGTGTGTGTGTGTGTGTGTGTGTAGGACCCCGCAGTGACTGGGTTACCACGGGCTACGCACCATACTGGATACCATTCGGCACTGGTAGTGGTGGCCAAGACAAGTATGTGTGGGGTCGTGGAGGGCGTGGATGGGGGCAGGGCTAAGATTTCGTGAATGTTACCTCCTCAAGTTATAGACTAATGAGGTAGTGAGGTTTGGGAGGACAGTGGGAGGACCGGGAATACCATAGACGAAGTATTTCACCTGTCTGATGGTTTGGTTTCCCTGGTTACTGGGTTTCTCGGGCCGAGAGAGAGAGAGAGAGAGGGGTGAGGGAGTGTGTGTGTGTGTGTGTGTGTGTGATAGTGTGTGTGTACTTATGCGGTCATTTCCCGCCAGTCCTGGATATCCTCATCGTTTGCTATTAAGCAACGGTTGATATCCAGAATGGGCAGCTTGGCTACTGATCCAGGAGGTAATGAGTGTTATGGTAAATAGAACTCTCCGTCTATATATATATATATATGTGTGTGTGTGTGTGTGTGTGTGTGTGTGTGTTGAAATTAGAGAAACTTTATATACACAACACTGGCCTATTTATTTATTTATTTTATCACAGGTTTGTAATCCAGACCTGTCCTCATCCGTTCATAGTGTGACCTTTGTACACCGACGGAGTACCGTATACTTGTTTTAGTCACCATTTACCAGATCCATTGCGTACAATAATTCATCATCATCATCATCATCCAATATCATGTACTCTGGTTATGGTTCCGGTAACAAGCCAGAACACATGAAAGATTAGTAGCCATTTGGTGGTTTCGAAACTTCCTGACCCATCACAGTTACCACTAAGTCATCGGCGCTCACAAATACTGTATCCGTGTCCCCGGTTGGGATGAGCCCGGGATCGAAGGAGGTTTGGGATTTAAGTCCTTATCGTGGCTTTGATGTTTGTTGATGACTGCGTAGTGTCAAACTCGACCTTTGGGTACCACCGCGAGGGTACCGTCGGGGTTGTCCTGAACTCTACATCAGGATATCTGTATAATGTTAAGGAGATTTCTTTAGATTCTACTGAAATAGACCGCCTACACTGAAACGTGTCCCCTCTCCTTCTCCGCCCTCCAGTGGGCCATTCAATTGGTGGTGTAAAATATATGTACCTGTCTTATTGTAATGAACTATTTCACGGTCTATCATTGAGTAAAACACCGTGTGCAGTTCTGTAATGAGTTGAGTACATGAGGGATGATGCCTTGTACCAGGTATGATGGTATCAGTCGCCAACGAGTACCGGTTATCATCTGCCGCGAATGCGACACTGTCATGTTGTTGATGATCCGTGACGCAGTGTTCGCGTCTCGTGTGTGAGACTATGCCCAGATTGTTCGTCATCTGACACTGCGGTAGTGTTTGTGCAGCGTGTGGAGCATCTGGAATTGGTTTCGATTCTCCGCTTTTGTCACGTGCTACTCGCCGACGGGTGGTCAAGGTCATGTCGGACGAATCCGGTAGAGTCCGGTTTGGCCGGGGAAACTTCTCGAAGCGGCGTGACCAATCGTTCCATAGCCCAGCTGGATGTAAACAGCTGGATGTGAGTTTTGATGTAAACAAAATTCCTTGCCCGTGCAGTTGGATTTTTAAACATCGAAACGAGAAAGTCCCATTGGATGAGTAGTTTCGTCAGTGCTAGGGGTGCAAGCCAACACCTTCAACCTACGGATGATGCTGGTAGTACCTGGAATTGGCCATCGTACGAGCTGCATTTTCGTCCGTTACCTGGAACGGAGTAAATTCTCAGCCGCCTAAAACTGGCGCCAATTAAAAGTCTACCGTTTACGAGATTATTAAATCCGTACCGGTTTACATTACATTAAATAACACGGTAATTACTGGATGTGCGAGAACGGACCGTTCTTTATCAATCTATAGCCGACGGTTTTGTTCGCGGTGAAGGCGGTTACAATAAACTGCACAAAAAGGCCCCCGAGTTGTTTGGTTCACTCCCGCAGACAGAAGCGTCAAGGTTTTACCGTTTTTTGGGGGAAGAGAGATTTGTCGGAGGAGGGAGTGTTTTTATCAATCGGAGCCGTGCAGCATTCTCTGGAGAGGGAAAAAAACACCCCCGGAATATCTAATCGGCACCAAACAGCGCAGAAAATATGATTGTAAATTAGATTACGGCGAATAGTATGCCCCTTGTTTGGTCAGTTGGGTAATTCTTACGCAATATCCCGAGTATCAATGGCGTGATAGGAAGATTGTTTTTTTTAATGATAGGTTTGTTCGATTGGAATTAAAGAGGCGGCATTTTATCAGACCGATCCAGGTGGCTGTTTCTTTTCTGTACATTTTTTGGAATTTGGCGTTGGCGAGTGTTGGCCGCGGTGATGGTGTCTTGAATCTGCCCGTCATCACCCATCATCATCATCATCATAATAATCACCCATCATTATTATCAGACTGTTGTTTGTCTTATCACCAGACCATTGTTATAGATATGGGCGGATGAGTTGGTGTTTTATCATCATCAGAATGTTATTTTTATCATTTTGTTATCATTCGGGTCGTGTATTGGTAATGATGTGCTTAAAGCCAATATACCGTTGTCAGCATCATCATCATTATTTTATCATCATCATCACCATCAGGGCATTTCGATGACTGATGATTGATGTTTACGGCCACTTTTGTGCACACGGTAGGCTAAATGGGCCGAGCGACCTCCGAAGGTAATGAAGCGAAGTCAAAGACGAAACACCCTTCAGATATGTCCACGTCGAGATTCGACCTCGGGTGGTAGTGATCCGTGGTCCAACGCGCTACCTACTAGGCCACGGAGGTGAATTGGTATCACGTTCGGCCATTGAACTATAAACACGAGACTTTAAAACCTTGCCGAGTTATATCTGTAGAGTGTTTCATCTTAGACTTTATCTCAATGTCACCACAGATGGCTTGACCCAGTTAGCCCTCTACGGCCACAGAAACGCCTATTTATAAACATTACTTATTCATCAGCATAATCAGACATACTGTTTCATCATCATCATTATCAGTACCATCATCATAATCATCATTACGTCACTCTGAAGATGCTGTTATCATCATGCGGTAGAGTGCAGTAACTCCGCCAGTCCTACCCGCGCCCTACCCCGCTCATTACCGGATATCGTCTGTCTGGTGTATTTACAATAACAACTGTCGCCACGCCGCCTGGTTACTAGTATCTGGCACCAGATTGTCTCCACTCAGCTGTAGTATACGTCGGTGACCCCAAGATTATCAGATATCCCATCGTGTGTACAGTCCGCCGGCCCGCGGCGTCACTGGATAACCCGCAGCCGGCTTATACACAGCTGGAGGCAGCCCAGTGCGCAACTCGCTGATCTGACCTATAAGCTGTAAGAGTCTGAATTGGGGAGGGGGGACGGAAGGCTTTAGGGGCCGTGTCAAAGTTCTGTTGTCAAAGAGAGCACAGGTAAAATATGCCTTTTTTATAGCCACGCTACGGTAAGACATCACCGCATCGAAATAATAATTTTACCTCTTTGGTGTAAGAGTTGTGGGATTTTCGTGGCAGATCATGAGCTAAAATCGTATTTCTGAACAGATTTGCACGAGGAAGTGCTGCAAAATTAAACTTCAGAATCATTTTGATAAACACGTTTTATGAAGGATGCGTGGAGTGTTCGTTTTGTATACAGTACGAATGCATTTGTATGAGGACAATTGTGATGGGGGGGGGGAGCACTATATACAAAGGCCCCGGCACAACGACTCAAAATCATAATTGCATTAGCTACATTCATTCATTCAAAATAAAAACTTTTCATACTTTGTGTGTGTATGCGCGCCCTCGCACGCGTGTGTTCTAGTCGTCATTCCATCCCCTTTATCTGACACTATCTCTGATATTACATCACTCCGCGGCAGACTAAACCATACCACAGCGTTGACCCCCTGACCTTTTGTGGTTTTGGTGTCCCAGTTTTATTAGGTGGTCTAGCCGATCTCATTGTTTAGAAAATCATCCTGGAAGTGGCAGATCATTACTTGCTCCAGATAGGATCGAGTAGGCCGGAATCTCTTTGCGTCATCATGTACGATTCATTCCGAAACGAGGCCACGCGGGCCAGCCGTGGATACCACCGAGATGTGGTTTTGCGGCGGTAACTTTCGATTTGTTTAGACAAGAGAACTCCTGCTCTGAGTCTCGGGACTCGGGAGATGGTAACTGGAGAGAGGTCGTGATTTGCTGCCATTAATCCGCCAATCAGCTGCGTGAATCACATCCAGAAGATGTCTTTGCGGTTCTTCGCGATATTTTCGATAGTATCTGATCGGTCTTTGTGGTAAAAGTCCCCCCCTCCCACCCTTCCTCTGACTCATGCTGGGATCTGCCTTCCCTCAAGAAGGTTCCACATATAACTAATTTTCCATAGTTTCGCATTAAATGTCACCCCCTCCCCCCCCCCCTCAACAAAACCAATTCGCCAATAAACCTCCACATGTATCCATACAGCCCCACGCTCTGAAAAGCTAAACGTACAGCAACCATTCTCCAAACAGTCCATGGCCGTTATCTGAGAATGTACTAACAGAGGCGAGCGAGATAGCCGAGTCTGGATGGTGTTTAGTCCGACCCGACAGTAATTGTGGGATGGCTACGGCGGTGAGCGGTTTAATGGAGTCATCACAGTTGTTAGGCCAGATGAGTTGACGAACAAGCGATATGGGCCAACGGGGTGGTCGTGTGGATGGCGCTGCGGTGCCACGAAGTGGTGCGCGGTTACTTTGCGGCGCTTATCCGCGGCTTTGTCGTCGCTGTCTTGTTTTGGCGAGTTATGACTCATATAACGCTGCTGGGATTAGTCATCGGCTGCCATTGCCACCGCGTCAAACTCGGCCTGGATCGGTGGATAGCCGGGGCGCGAGGGGTGGTGGTGGGTTAAAAATCTCATTTCGTTCCGGTAAAATCCCTGGCTGATCCCTTTTTGTGGTGTTCACCTCCAGACACGGTCCAGATTGCCGGTATAATTGGTGTATCAGTCGCCAGGCGTCATTAATCCCTAATGTTAGCACGTGACCTGGGAAGAGCAGTTCATTGGTGGATTAGTAATCGCCGACGTCATCGAAAGATGTGTTAATTTTTAATGTTTATATCAGCGAATATTCGCATTAATAGACGAGAGAGATATGCGGAGAGAGATAATTAATCCATTAACAAAAATGTATTAAAAAAACAAACTAAGCTAGAGATACGCCAAATCTGGATCGAATGTGTGAGTATTCCAATCATATTTAATCATTAAGATAATGCGCGGGTATAAATTGTAGAAGCTGTAAAATCGTGCTTGATACAGCGCATAATAAATGCTCTGTGGGTAGCAGTTTACTATATAAAGGTTGACCTTTATCATGAGGAATATTAGATTTTGATTTGGGAAGGTAAGGACAAGCACCGTGCCACCTGGATCAAAGGATTTTCTAAGAAGAGGAAAAACCAAAAGACGTCGCCATGGCAAAGAATACAAATAGACCTACTTTTATCTGTAGAAGTTATATTGCTGTGTGATACGGGAGGACATTTAAGACACGTTTATCTATAATTGGTCAGCGGACAACAAATACGTGAATTTGGCCAAGAATGACTTCTGTAGGATACAATGTTCACAGACCACTATAGCAGTATCAAATTTATAGCAAAGTCATAATAATACTACTAATAATAAATTTTAACCATCTAATCCTTCAACTGTGCTATACACAGTCAATTTAAAAAGAAACATGGCTTGCTAACAGCTTGGTCCGGAACTGATGCGTTTAATTAACTTTATTCCTAATTTGCATGCTGAGTTTGGTTTTTACTCGGGGAGCTTTCATTCCCATCGAAATCCTAGCTCTGATAGAGGACTTTGTTTTTAATCCAGAAACATTGCCCGCGTTGTGATTATACGGGCTGCGCGCTCCCCCCGTGGTTCAATCGCTGGCGCACAGCAACGCAGACCTGCAGTCTGCGGGTTCGAAATCTCGTTTGTTGTTTGCATCAGTGCGATATTTCACCATTCAGCGTAAGACTTCGTCCTCACCAACGCACGTCCACGATAGGGGAATCACCTGTACCTCATAAATGTTGTCAATATCCAGGTGAAACGAAGTAATTATTTTTACAATACCGTGATGGAATTTGTTACAAGTCAGAAGTGTGTAAAAGAGACATGTTCCGATTTTTCTGTTGTTGTTGTTGTTGTTGTTGTTGTGGATGGTTGTGGTCGTGGTCGTCGTCGTCGTCGACGTCATTAGCGGTGCCCGGAGTTGTAAAATGTCAACGGTACAGAGCGCGTTATCGTCCAAATCTCTATTGTATACCCACTGGGCGGTTGGCGTGGTGTTGGAACGAATAACCGAAATGCCCTTGCACAATGCCCTTGCACAA